>SJYT01034581.1:658877-763484 GCA_006410635.1 Cephalophus harveyi
TATTTTAATAGATGTCCCATGTGCAAGTTATTAATGACATATTTCACTTTTTATTTTTGGCATTAAGTCTTCAAAATCCAGTGTGTATTATATATTTATAGCACACTATAATGAGACTATGTATAGTGGCTTTCATATGATAAAATATAAATATACCCACTACATATGATTATTCTGAAGCAAGTTTTAGACATTGTATCAGTATATTCATAAGCACTTCAGTTTGTATTACTACTAATAGTATTCACATTAAAATTTTTCCTTAGTATAAATTTCTAGAAATTAGATTGTTAGATTGCTCATTTAAAATCTTACAGCATATTACCAATAATTTTCCAGAAAGTTGACACCAATTTACACACCATAAGGAGTGCTTGATCTGTCTCTTATACACATCTAGATGTGTATAAGAGACAGGATTGCAGCCATGAAATTATAAGATGGTTACTCCTTAGAAGGAAAGTTATAACCAACCTAGACAGCATATTAAAAAGCAGAGACATTACTTTGTCAACAAAGGTCTGTCTAGTCAAGGCTATGGTTTTTCCAGTAGTCATGTATGGATGTGAGAATTGGATTATAAAGAAAGCTGAGTGCCGAAGAATTGATGCTTTTGAACTGTGGTGTTGGAGAAGACTCTTGAGACTCCTTGGACTGCAAGGAGATCCATCCAGTCCATCCTAAAGGGGTTCAGTCCTGGGTGTTCATTGGAAGGACTGATGTTGAAGCTGAAAGTCCAGTATTTTGGCCACCTGATGCGAAGAGCTGACTCATTTGAAAAGACCCTGATGTTGGGAAAGATTGAAGGCAGGAGGAGAAGGGGACGACAGAGGATGAGATGGTTAGATGGCATCATTGACTTAATGGACATGAGTTTGGGTAAGCTCTGTGAAGTAAACTTTGGTGATGGACAGGGAGGCCTGGCGTGCTGCAGTTCATGGGGTCGCAAAGAGTCAGACACGACTGAGCGACTGAACTGAACTGATTCTGACTGATGTGAGCCCATTCCTTTGTCTTCTCACTACTTTCTGAGGGTTTGATGAAATGTCATCTTCTCACCCTTCTAGTTTTTAATGTCTGCTATTAGGTTATTAGTTTTTAAGTTATTTCTTCTTAATCCTGCCTGCATTAAAAAAAATGTTGCTGTCTCATAGAAGCAATATTTTCTATTATCTCTCTTGAATATTAATCAAAACTTCCTTTTAAAAATTATTTAGTTTTTAATTGAAGGATAGTTGCTTTACAGAATTTTGTTGTTTTCTCTCAAACCTCAACATGAATCAGCCATAGGTATACATATATGCTCCCACCCCAGGACCTCCCTCCCATCTCTCTCCATATCCCACCCTCTAGGTTGATTCAGACCCCCTGTTTGAGTTCCCTGAGACATACAGCAAATTCCCATTGGCTATCTATTTTATATATGGTAATGTAAGTTTCCATGTTACTCTCTCCATACATCTTACCCTCTCCTCCCCTCTCCCTATGTCCATAGGTCTGTTTATGTCTGTTTCTCCATTGCTGCCCTGCAAATAAATTCTTTGGTACCATCTTTCTAGATTCTATATATGTGTGTTAGTATTCGATATTTATCTTTTTCTTTCTGACTGACTTCATTCTGTATAATAGGCTCTAGGTTCATCCACCTCATTAGAACTGACTCAAATGCATTTCTTTTTATGGCTGAGTAATTTTCCATTGTGTATATGTACCACAACTTCTTTATCCATCCATCTGTCAATGGACATCTAGGTTGCTTCCATGTTCTAGCTATTGTAAATAGTGCTGCAATGAACATTGGGGTACATGTGTCTTTTCAATTTGGTTTCCTCAGGATATATGCCTAGGAGTGGGATTGCNTGTGTATATGTACCACAACTTCTTTATCCATCCATCTGTCAATGGACATCTAGGTTGCTTCCATGTTCTAGCTATTGTAAATAGTGCTGCAATGAACATTGGGGTACATGTGTCTTTTCAATTTGGTTTCCTCAGGATATATGCCTAGGAGTGGGATTGCTGGGTCATATGATGGTTTTATTCCTATTTTTTTAAGAAATATCTATACTGTCTTCCATAATGGCTGTATCAATTTACGTTCCCACCAATAGTGCAAGAGGGCTCCCTCTTCTTCACACCCTCTCCAGCAGTTTTTGTTTGTAGACTTTCTGATGATGGCCATTCTGATTGGTGTGAGGGGATATCTCATTGTAGTTTTGATTTGCATTTCTCTAATAATGAGCAATGTTGAGCATCTTTTCATGTGTTTGTTAGCCATCTGTATGTTTTCCACACTTTTTGATTGGGTTGTTTGTTTTTCTGGTATTGAATAGTATAAGCTCAATAAATTCATACAGCCATTATGGAAGACAGTATGGAGATTTCTTAAAAAACTAGGAATAAAACCACCATATGAGCCAGCAATCCCACTCCTAGGCGTATACCCTGAGGAAACCAAAATTGAAACAGACACATGTACCACAATGTTCATTGCAACACTATTTACAATAGCTCGAACATGGAAGCAACCTAGATGTCAATTGACAGATGAACAATAGATGTCCGAGATGTCCATTGACAGTATATTTTGGAAATTAATCCTTTGTCGGTTGTTTCATTTGCTATTATTTTCTCCCATTCTGAGGGTTGTCTTTTCACCTTGCTTATAGTTTGCTTTGCTATGCAAAAGCGTTTCAGTTTAATCAGACAGATCCCATTTGTATACTTTTGTTTTTATTTCCATTACTCTAGGAGGTGGGTCATAGAGGATCTTGCTTTGATTTATGTCATCGAGTGTTCTGCCTATGTTTTCCTCTAAGAGTTTTATAGCTTCTGGTCTTACATTTAGGTCTTTAATTGATTTTGAATTTTTCTTCGTGTATGGTGTTAGGAAG
The DNA here is from genome assembly GCA_006410635.1 of Cephalophus harveyi. NCBI lineage: Eukaryota > Metazoa > Chordata > Mammalia > Artiodactyla > Bovidae > Cephalophus > Cephalophus harveyi. The sequence continues at coordinate 661,772 of SJYT01034581.1, forward strand.
TGTGTAATTTCATGCTTTTACATGTAGCTGTCCAGTTTTCCCAGCAGCACTTATTGAAAAGACTGTCCTTGCCCCATTGTATATTCTTGCCTCCTTTGTCAAAAACAAGGTATCTAGGGGTGCATAGGTTTATCTCTTGGCTTTCTATCTTGTTCCATTGGTCTGTATTTCTGTTTTTGTGCCAGTACCATACTGTCTTGATGACTGTAGCTTTGTAGTATAGTCTGAAGCCAGGAAGGTTGATTCCTGCAGCTCCATCCTTCTTTCTCAAGACTGCTTTGGCTATTTGGAGTCTTTTGTATTTCCATATGAATTGTGAAATTTTTTTGTTCTAGTTCTGTGAAAACTGCCATTGGTAATTTGATAGAGATCGCATTGAATCTGTAGATTGCATTTGGTAGTATAGTCGTTTTCACAACATTGATTCTTCCTACCCAGGAACATGGAATATCTCTCCATCTGTTTATGTCATCTTTGCTTTCTTTCCTCAGTGTCTTATAATTTTCTGTATACAGTTCTTTTGTCTCCTTATGTAGGTTTATTCCTAGATATTTTATTCTTTTTGTTGCAGTAGTAAAGGATTGATTCCTTAATTCTCTTTCTGATTTTTCATTGTTAGTATATAGGAATGCAAGTGATTTCTGTGTATTGATTTTGTATCCTGAGACTTTGCTAAATTTACTGACTAGCTCTAATAATTTTCTGATAGTATCTTTAGGGTTTTCTATGTAAAGTATCATGTCATCTGCAAGCAGTGAGTGTTTTGCTTCTTCTTTTCCAATTTGGATTCCTTTCATTTCTTTTTCTTCTCTGATTGCTGTAGCTAGGACTTCCAAAACTACATTGAATAACAGTGTTGAGAGTAGACACCCTTGTCTTGTTCCTGATCTTAGGGGGAATGCTTTCAGTTTTTCACCATTGAGAATAATGTTTGCTGTGGGCTTATCATATATGGCCTTATATGGCCATATATGGCTGAGGTAAGTCCCTTCTATGCCCATTTTTTGAAGAGGTTTAATCATAAATGGGTGCTGAATTTTGTCAAAGGCTTTTTCTGCATCTGTTGAGATGATCATATGGTTTTTATCTTTCAGTTTGTTAATATGTTGTATCACACTGGTTGATTTGCATATATTCAAGAATCCTTGTATCCCTGGAATAAACTGAGCTTGATCATGGAGTATGAGCTTTTCAATATGTTGTTGAATTCTGTTTGCTAGAATTTTGTTGAGGATTCTTGCATCCATGTTCATCAGTGATATGGGCCTGTAGATTTAACTAATTTAATTAATCAAAACTTCCTTTAAAAATTTTTTTTTCTTTTCTGTGGATAGTTTCTGTTTCTTCCAATTCACTTTTTCCTGTTGATTTGTTTTGTTCTTTACCCTTATATTCCAGCTAATAGATGTCACTTGGAAGGCTATTAGATATATAAATCTGGAGTGAAGGAAAGAGATCAGAGAATATGAAGTTTGTCTACCTTATTGTGACTATGTGACTATTGTGACTATGAAATGATATAATGATATAATTTGTTTAGCACAAAGCTGGGAATATAATTAGAATTCAAATGTTAGATATTACTTTTACTAATTAATGATTGCATGCAGCACATGAGTGAATATAATTTAACCATTCCTTTATTGTTATGAAGAACTAAAGTGTGTCTTCAGTTCAGTTCAGTTCAGTCGCTCACTCATATCCAACTCTTTGCGACCCCATGAATTGCCACACGCCAGGCCTCCCTGTCCATCACCAACTCCCGGAGTTCACTCAGACTCACGTTCATTAAGTCAGTGATGCCATCCAGCCATCTCATCCTCGGTCGTCCCCTTCTCCTCCTGCCCCCAATCCCTCCCAGCATCAGAGTCTTTTCCAATGAGTCAACTCCTCTCATGAGGTGGCCAAAGTATTGGAGTTTCAGCTTTAGCATCATTCCTTCCAAAGAACACCCAGGACTGATCTCCTATAGAATGGACTGGTTGGACCTCCCCGCAGTCCACGGGGCTCTCAAGAGTCTTCTCCAACACCACAGTTCAAAAGCATCAATTCTTCGGCACTCAGCTTTCTTCACAGTCCAACTCTCACATCCATACATGACCACTGGAAAAACCATAGCCTTGACTAGACGGACCTTTGTTGGCAAAGTAATGTCTCTATTTTTTAATATGCTATCTAGGTTGGTCATAACTTTCCTTCCAAAGAGTAAGCGTCTTTTAATTTCATGGCTGCAATCACCATCTGCAGTGATTTTGGAGCCCCCAAAAATAAAGTCTGACACATCATTCCTTCCAAAGAACACCCAGGACTGATCTCCTATAGAATGGACTGGTTGGACCTCCCCGCAGTCCACGGGGCTCTCAAGAGTCTTCTCCAACACCACAGTTCAAAAGCATCAATTCTTCGGCACTCAGCTTTCTTCACAGTCCAACTCTCACATCCATACATGACCACTGGAAAAACCATAGCCTTGACTAGACGGACCTTTGTTGGCAAAGTAATGTCTCTATTTTTTAATATGCTATCTAGGTTGGTCATAACTTTCCTTCCAAGGAGTAAGCATCTTTTAATTTCATGGCTGCAGTCACCATCTGCAGTGATTTTGGAGCCCCCCAAAATAAATTCTGACACTGTTTCCAAAGTGTCTCTTAGTGAAAGTGAAAAAGGAGAGTGAAAAAGTTGGCTTAAAACTCAGCATTCAGAAAGCTAAGATCATGGCATCCAGTCCCATCACTTCGTGGGAAATAGATGGGGAAACAATGGAAACAGTGACAGACTTCATTTTCTTGGGCTCCAAAATCACTGCAGATGGTGACTACAGCCATGAAATTAAAAGATACTTGCTCCTAGCTATGACAAACCTAGAAAGCATATTACTTTGCCAACAAAGGTCTGTCTAGTCAAAGCTTTGGTTTTTCCAGTAGTCATGTATGGATGTGAGAGCTAGACTGTAAAGAAAGCTGAGTGCTGAAGAATTGATGGTTTTGAACTGTGGTGTTGGAGAAGACTCTTGAGAGTCCCTTGGGCAGCAAGGAGATCCAACCAGTCCATCCTAAGGGAAATCAGTCCCAGATATTCATTGGATGGACTGATGCTGAAGCTAAAACTCCAATACTTTGGCCACCTCATGAGAAGAGTTGACTCATTGGAAAAGACACTGATGCTGGGAAAGATTGAAGTCAGGAGGATAAGGGGATGACAGAGAATGAGATGGTTGAATGGCATTACCGACTCAATGGACATGAGTCTGAGCAAGCTCTGAGAGATGGTGAATGACAAGGAAGCCTGGCATGCTTCAGTCCATGGGGTTGCAAAGAGTTGGACACGACTGAGTGACTGAATTGATCTTACTGTTATAAGTACTGGACATTTTTTCTCACTTTTTACTAATGTATAAACAGGAATGAACACCTTCTTGAAAACAGCTTTATTCATATATTTAAAACATTTTTTATGGAAAATTACAAAAGTAGAGAATGTGATATAATGAATTCCTACCACCCTTATGGCAGAAAGTGAAGAGGAACTAAAAAGCCTCTTGATGAAAGTGAAAGAGGAAAGTGAAAAAGTTGGCTTAAAGCTCAACATTCAAAAAACGAAGATCATGGCATCTGGTCCCATCGCTTCATAGGAAATAGATGGGGAAACAGTGTCAGACTTTATTTTATTGGGCTCTAAAATCACTGCAGATGGTGACTGCAGCCATGAAATTAAAAGACACTTACTCCTTGGAAGAAAAGTTATGACCAACCTAGATAGCATATTGAAAAGCAGAGACATTACTTTGCCAACAAAGGTCCGTCTAGTCAAGGCTATGGTTTTTCCTGTGGTCATGTATGGATGTGAGAGTTGGACTGTGAAGAAGGCTGAGCGCTGAAGAATTGATGCTTTTGAACTGTGGTGTTGGAGAAGACTCTTGAGAGTCCCTTGGACTGCAAGGAGATCCAACCAGTCCATTCTGAAGGAGATCAGTCCTGGAATTTCTTTGGAAGGAATGATGCTAAAGCTGAAACTCCAATACTTTGGCCACCTCATGAGAAGAGTTGACTCATTGGAAAAGACTTTGATGCTGGGAGGGATTGGGGGCAGGAGGAGAAGGGGACGACAGAATATGAGATGGCTGGATGGCATCACTGACTCGATGAACGTGAATCTGAGTGAACTCCGGGAGTTGGTGATGGACAGGGAGGCCTGGCGTGCTGCGATTCATGGGGTTGCAAAGAGTCGGACATGACTGAGTGACTGAACTGAACTGAACCCATAACCTAATTTCAATAATTACCCATTTATGATCAATCATTCAAACATATTCATGTTTAATGCAAAATTTTGTTTTATTGATAGGATTACAGTCATCCCTTGGTATCCATGGAGGATTGGTTCCAGGATCTCCATAGATACCAAAATGCGCAAAGGCTCAAGTATCTTATATAAAACGACTTACTGTTTACATGTAACCTACACACATCTTCCTGTATGTATACTTTAAGTTATCCCTAGATTACTCATAATACATAATACAATATAAAAGCTATATAAATAGTTGTAAATACAGTTGATCTGGGTTTGAACTGCAAGCATCCACTTATATTCAGATTTTTTTTAATAGTAAATACTGCAACTACATGATCCACAGTTGGTTGAATCTATAACTGGTGACCTTGAATTTAGAAGACTCATGGATATGGAGGGCCAACTCTTTCTGTTTTTGCTGTTCAGAGAGTTGGCACCCCTAACCGTAATGTTGTTGAAGGGTCAACTGGGTCACTTGCTCTAAATAGTTTATAGCATATGGCAAATTCAAGTTTTTTCCTTTTGGAATTTTCTAGAATTTTGTTTTCCCTGAATATTTTTGATCTGAGATTGGTTGAATCTGAAGAATGTGAAGCCTGCAGATATGTCAGACTGATGGTATATAGACTCTATACCAGTGCTGTCCAATAGAAACATAATGTAAACCACAAATATTAACACAAGCCACCTTTATAATTAAAAATGTTACTTAAATGTGATTTAAACTTTTCTAGTCATTCATTTCACAAAGAGAAAAGAAATAGGTGAAATTAATTTTAATGATACATTTTCTTTTTTTTAATATATCCAAAATATTATTTTAATAGATGTCCCATGTGCAAGTTATTAATGACATATTTCACTTTTTATTTTTGGCATTAAGTCTTCAAAATCCAGTGTGTATTATATATTTATAGCACACTATAATGAGACTATGTATAGTGGCTTTCATATGATAAAATATAAATATACCCACTACATATGATTATTCTGAAGCAAGTTTTAGACATTGTATCAGTATATTCATAAGCACTTCAGTTTGTATTACTACTAATAGTATTCACATTAAAATTTTTCCTTAGTATAAATTTCTAGAAATTAGATTGTTAGATTGCTCATTTAAAATCTTACAGCATATTACCAATAATTTTCCAGAAAGTTGACACCAATTTACACACCATAAGGAGTGCTTGATGGGGCCCACATCACTCCATACAGTGTATTTTTATTCCTGACTAGGTTTCTGAAATCCAGAGAAAGGCAATGAGACTTTCATCCTGAAGAAAGGTCAAGTTCTAAGATGATTCAGAGGTGAGTTTTAGGCAGATAAGAACAAAGCAACAAAACCAGGGGCCTCTTGGAATATTACTTTGTTTTTCTTTTCTTTTTTTTTAAGGAAAGAATAGAGCAAAGGAGAAAAGATAGTGGGGAGGTAGAAATAAAACAGAGACTCTGGGTAAAGATGTCTGATAGAACACCAACATCTAATTGCATTCCTTCCTGACACTCCAGTAAAAGTACAATGAGGCTCTGCCTAGATACTTGACAGTCCTTGTTTATCATCTCATTTTTGAGCGTGGATGCTGGTGAATAGGATGAAAAGCTGATGTAAGTTCTAAGTTCTTGACTCAAGTTTCACTATAGAGTGATCTGACTGGGGAACTCCAAATGTCAGCACATTTTGTCCTTTTTTCTGGGCTGTTTGGGTTTCCCATAATGGAAAACTTTTCCAAAGTCCTGTCTAGAGGGAGAGTTACACAGAACCCGAGAGATGGACTTGAGATCTAAACAGTGTGTGTGCTCTGTCTGGTTCTCTAAATCCTGCTGTTCTGGGTATGATACCTCCAACTTCAGCTGTAACTTGCGCTGTCCAGTCCTCTGCCTGTGTTGGGGAGAGATAATCATTCTTTAGCAGAGTAGGAGAAGGGATTAGGGAGCTACATTCTTAAACAGCTTTAAACTGTTTTTGCCTTTTAACCATCTTTATTTTATACCTACGAACTCAGCTTCCAGCTGTACATGATACCGTGAACTCCTGAACTTTTTAAAGATGCTACTGTTTAAACAGGTTGATTCTCAGTTTCCTCATTAAGTTAGGATTAGGCTTTCTTGGATAGCTAAACCCATTAACCCTGGGCCATCAGCTTTTCAGGTGCCAAAGCTGTTGCCATTTTCTTCTCTCCTCTTTTCCATACTTGTGGATTTGTGCTGGTACAATGCAGAGTTAACTCTCTCTGATGCATTCACTGCTTAGTTAATGGCAACCCCATATTTCTAGTTGCTTTGGCTAAAATTTTAGAATAATCCTAGACTCCTCCTCTCTCTCACCCCACATGTTTAATAAATACAACAGCACATCTTGGGGCTCTGACTAGTGCTCAGAGTCTCTAGCACTACCAGCCTGGTCCTTGCCACTAGCATTTTTTGTCGGTATGTTTCTAATTGACTACCAGTTGATTTTCCGGTTTTCTCCTTGCCCTTTTTGCTTTATTTTTATCACTGCAGCTAGAGAGTAAACCCTCTAAACCAGAAGCCAGATGTCCCTCCTTTGTTTAAAACCACCTAATGACTCTATCTTGCACAGTCTGTTTCCTGTTAACTCTGACCCCATTTCCCACATCTTCTACTTGTTCGTTCTCCTCCAATCACTCTGGTCTCTTTTTGTACCTTGAATGTGCTCCTACTTGCATATGCTATTTCCTTTGCTTAGCATGTTCTTCTACCAAATAATTTCAAATGGCTGACTCTTTCACTTCCTTCAAGTCTTTGTTCAAATGTCACCTCATCAGACAAGACTTTCCTGACTTGTGTGAAGTAGCAATCCCTGCACTCCCTATCCCCTTAACTATGCCTCATTTTTCTCTGGATTAGTTGTAAACCCCCGCACAATATGTACTTAATGTCTGTTTGCTCCAGTAATGTCAGTTCCATGAGAGCAGGGACTTTGTCTGTTTTTTTAATTGGTGTAGCCACAGCATCAAGAACAGGATCTGGTTCAAAACAACAAAAATCTGTAAAGCAATTATCCTTCAAAAAAAAAAGAACAGGATTTGGTTCAGAGGATACTCACAGTATTAGTTGAATGAATGGATGACTATATTAAAAGAAACTGAGGTATAGAGAGCGCCTAAGAAGTGTAGGCCAGGGTCACTCAGCAGCGAATAGAAGAACCGGGATTCAAACCAGGTTTGTGTGATGTCAGTGCCTGAATTATTAATCCTTTTGTTTGATATTTGGGAAAATTTTTTAATGAGGTATGAAAGTGCTAATGAAATAAGTAATGAAATGCTATAAAAGAAGTAGATATAAAGTTGTAACTCCAGTATGATCTTAACTATGTGAAAAATGTAGAGAAAAATATCCAGAAATAAAAATACCAGATATAAAGCAGTGGGTTTCTGAGTGATTTAAAGTATATTTTAAAACTCTCTTATTGTAGAAAATTATGACGTACACAGAGCAGACAGAACTATAGCAAACTTCCATGTACCCATCACCCAGCCTCAAGGACAATCAAACCTACCTCTGCAAATGGCACTATTTCATCCCTTTTTATGGCAGAGTAATATTCTATTCTGTATGTGTACTGCATCTTCTTTATTCATTTGCCTCTGTCAATGGACATTTAGGTTGCTTGACACGAGTCCTTGCTTGACATGAGTCCTTGCTATTGTAAACCGTGCTGCAATGAACACCGGAGTACATGTGTCTCTCGAATTATGGTTTTCCCTGGGTATAGTCCAGGAGTGTGATTGCTGGGTCATATTTTTACTTTTTTAAGGAAACTCCATACTCTTTTCCATAGTGGCTTTATCAGTTTACATTCCCAACAGTGCAAGAGGGTTCCCTTTTCTTCACACCCTCTCCAGCATTTATTGTTTGATTTTTTGATGATGGCTATTCTGACTGGTGTGAAGTGATACTTCATTGCAGTTTCTTTTTTCATTGTAGTTTTGATTTGCATTTTGGTAATAATTAGTGATGTTGAGTATCTTTTCTTGTGTTTGTTGGCCATCTGTATATCTTCTTTGGTGAAATGTCTATTTAAGTCTTTTGCCCATTTTTAAATTGTGTTGTTTGTTTTTTTAATATTGAGCTGTTTGAGCTGTTTGTATATAAATCTCTTGTCAATTGTTTCATTGGCAAATATTTTCTCTCCAATTCTGAGGGTTGTCTTTTCATTTGTTTATGGTTTCCTTTGCTGTGCAAAAGATTTTAAGTTTGATTAGGTCCCATTTGTTTATTTTTGTTTTTATAAGTGGTAGGTAAACAGTAAGGATTATTCTTGAAAAAGAAATCCACAATACCATTATTTCACCTAAACAAAAATTAACAGAAATTCCTTGATATTACCAAATGTTTAAATTTCCAATTGTCTCATTATGTTATAAAATTTAAAATATATTTGAACTCTAATTTTTTTTTTCAGCATCTTTAATTAGAGAGGAAAAAAGTGCATAACCAGGAAGAGTTTTCTCCATAGCTCCAGTAGGGGGTGTTAGTGTCTCACATGTTTCAAGAGGAAAGTTGGTTCTTTTCTCTTCCAACCTTAGTCTTTCAGCCAAGTGAGAGATTTAGCACCTGATAGACTTTTGGAAAATGTTAGTGCATGTGTGCTTAGTCATATCTGACTCTTTGTGACCCACTGGACTGTAGCCTGTCAGGCTCCTCTATCTGTGGGATTCTCCAGGCAAGAATACTGGAGTAAGTTGCCATTTTCTTCTCCAGGGGATTTTTCCGACCCAGGGATCAAACCGATGTCTCCTGAGTCTCCTGCGTTTCCTGCATGGGCAGGTGCATTCTTTTACCACTGAGTCACCGGGGAAGCCCTTGGTAAATGTATAATGAGTGAATAAATAAATAGGTGAAGGAAATACTTTTTTATACTTTTATTCATTGGCTATACTCCGTGCCAGGTACTAGCTGAGTGTTACATTTTCTCTTTTTAAAGTTTGTAACAGGAGGCAGATATTATCTCCATTTTATACATGAGAAAATCTAATGGTCAAAGAGATTGAAAGACTTTATGAACATCATGGAGGTAGCAAATCCTGAGTTAGCCCAGATCTGTAATTTTATTTTTAAATGGTCATGTAGGACATACAGAAAGTGTATAAATGGTTGAAAAAGGGAATACCTGTAACTACTACCCATTTGTAGAACCTCACTGTCAGACATGGAACAACAGACTGCTTCCAAATTGGGAAAGGAGTACGTCAAGGCTGCATATTGTCACCCTGCTTATTTAACTTATATGCAGAGTACATCATGTGAAATGCTGGCTTGGATGAAGCACAAACTGAAATCAAGATTGCTGGGAGAAATATCAATAACCTCAGATATGAAGATGACACCACCCTTATGGTAGAAAGCTGCCGGGGTCCAGCCCCGGTAGATCCAGGGAATTCGAAGTGTGGACGGCATTGGCGAGGAAAGATTTATTTATTTATTAATATAGAAATATAAGAGTAGATTAGGAAGAGAGAGTGTAGCAGGAAAATTAAGTGGAGAAAAGAGGCTGAATAACTTGGTTTACGGGGAAGGCCAATAAAGCTCCAGACAAGGAGCTTGCACCATCTACATTGGGCCACCAGCGTCTATTTGAATATTGGGAGAGTGCCCCGCCTTGGGCTCTCTCTCTTACTGATCTTAGAAGCCAGGACAAGTAAGTAGACATGGTGAGCCGCCCCATTCCAGATGGGAATTCAGCCTGAAATTAGAGTAAAGAGGAGACACGGGGGAAACCAGTCCAGCAACTGGTCCCCGCCTCTATTGTCTAGAATCTCCTTTTATACCTTTTTTTTTTTTGTACATAGAGATCAATGGGTAATACAAAATTATGCAGCATCAGCAGCCCTGACTCTCATCAAAACCAGGCTTTTCTCTCTGCATACCTAATTGTATACACAAGTCTTAGGTGATTTACATCATCTTCTAGCCAGAGGGCCAATTAACATTTTACAGCCTTTTTTTGGATAAGGGTTTGTCAACCAGAAGACTTATTTATGTTGATCTTCCCAAAGTCTGGTGCTACTCTCAGAAAGCACTAAATAAAGTTACATTCTTACACAGCAAGGACACAAGAGGAGTGCAGTGATATATAACAAAGAAAAGTAATTAACTCAAAAGTCTAGTGTTGCTAACATCAAAAGTACTATGTATCTTTTCCCATATCCTGTTTACATTGATTAACATCCTCCCAGGTGCCTAAAAGATAAAGAATATGGAGGCCTGGCAGCAGTCATTGACTCAACAGTGAAAACCCCGTCACCAATATGATTTTTAACGCTTTAGAAAAGGCTCTGTTTCTTTAAGATGCTTTTAAGCTTTGTGCCTCTCGCAGTTGGGGGCTGCAAGCAATTCACAAGCTGTAAGAGGTCTGGGGAACCTGTTAGGCAAGCTAGAGAATTATCAGGGGGCGGTTAACTGAAACATCCCTTTCAAATGCAGAAGACTAAAGCCCTGAGTTGACTTTTTCCCAGAGAATATCAGAAGAGTGGAAAAGCAGAGTACAGAGGCCAGCAGATTCTTATTTTTTTGGGGGGGTGGATGCTCAGGAAATTCCAGGGGGAACCCCTGAAACCTGATCACGTCCTTGCGTTTGTCAGGCTTCCTTCCGCATGACCTTGTCACGGGCGGGATTCCTCACGCTGGCCCCCCCGACAGAAAGCAAAGAAGAACTAGAGCCTCTTGATGAAAGTGAAAGAGGAAAGTGAAAGAGGAGAGTGAAAAAGTTGGCTTAAAACTCAACATTCAGAAAACTAAGATCATGGCATCTGGTCCCATCACTTCATGGCAAATAGATGGGGAAACAATGGAAACAGTGAGAGACTTTAATTTGGGGGGCTCAAAAATCATTGTAGATGGTGACTGCAGCCACGAAATTAAAAAACACTTGCTCCTTGGAAGAAAAGCTATGACCAACCTAGATAGCATATTAAAAAGCAGAGACATTACTTTGCCAACAAAGGCCCGTCTAGTCAAATATATGATTTTTCCAGTAGTCATATACGGATGTGAGAGTTGAACTATAAAGAAAGCACTGAAGAACTGATGCTTTTGAACTGTGGTGTTGGAGAAGACTCTTGAGAGTCCCTTGGACTGCAAGGAGATCCAACCAGTCCATTCTAAAGGAGATCAGTTTTGAATATTCATTAGAAGGACTGATGTTGAAGTTGAAACTCCGATACATTGGCCACGGGATGCGAAGAACTGACTCATTTGAAAAGATCCTGATGCCGAGCAAGATTGAAGGCAGAAGGAGAAGGGGACGACAGAGGCTGAGATGGTTGGGTGGCATCACTGACTAGATGGACATGAGTTTGAGCAGATGCTGGGAATCGCTGATGGACAGGGAAGCCTGGCATGCTGCAGTCCATGGGGTCACAAAGAGTCAGACATGACTGAGTGACTGAACTGAACTGAACTGTCACTCCATAAGTCCTGTTTTTATGGAGTGTCTGCTTGTGTGCCCCCAATAGTCATATGTTGAAACCATAACCCCCAATGTGGTGGTGTTTGGGTATGGGACCTTTGGGAGGTAATTAGGGTTAGATGAGATTATGAGGGGGGTTCACTAATCATGATGAGATGATTATAAAAACAGAGAGCTCACTCTCCCTTTCTGCATAAGCACAGAGGAAAGGTCAGTGAGAGGGTAGCCATCTACAAAGCAGAGAGCTCTCACGAGGCACTGAACTGACCAGCACCTTAGTCTCACACTTCTTAGCTTCCAGAAGAGTGAGAGAATAAACTTCTGTTGTTTAAGCCACCCAGTCTGTGGTAGTTTATTATGGCAGCCCTACTGCTGCTAAGTCGTTTCAGTCGTGTCTGACTCTGCAAACCATAGACGACAGCCCACCAGGCTCCGCCGTCCCTGGGATTCTCCAGGCAAGAACACTGGAGTGAGTTGCCATTTCCTTCTCCAATGCATGAAATTGAAAAGTGAAAGTGAAGTCGCTCAGTCATGTCCAGCTCTTTGCGACCCCATGGACTGCAGCCTTCCAGGCTCCTCCATCCATGGGATTTTCCAGGCAACAGTACTAAGTGGGGTGCCATTGCCTTCTCCAGTGGCAGCCCTAGCAGACTGAAATACCTGTTTATCTCTTTCCATACAAAAAGTACCAATTTTACCTTCTTTGTTTAGTTTTAGCTGTTTTTGAGCTTTATATTAATGGAATTATTCTACCTACCTACATAATGACTTGTTTTTTAACCTCAACATTAAGTTTGTAAGTTTGTAAGATCCATCCATATTGAGTATATATTTGTAGTTCTTTTGTTTTAATGCAGTATGGTATTTTCTAGTACCAACATGTTACTATTTTTTCTTCCGTTTTATGAGATGGGAGTCTTGGTTGCTGGTAAGAACATTCTTAAGCATGTATCCTGATATACATTAGAACACATATCTCAAAGATATATACCTTGCCCTGGAATTTTCCGGCCATCTGGTATGCATGACTTCAGCATTATTAGATAGTAGCACAGGTTCCCAGAGTGGTTGCACTAACTTTCATTCCCAACAGCAGTGAATGAGAATTCCATTTTTCTATACTTTTATTAACACTTGGTATTGTCAGACTTTTAAATTTGCCAGAATAATGGTTATATTATGCTATCTTGTAGTTTTAATTTGCATTGCCCTGACCTGTTTAATGAAATTGAGCACCTTTTTATATTTATTGGACATTTAGATTTCTTCTTTTGTAAAACTTCTTTTCAAACCTTTTGCCTACTGAGAAAAACTGGGTCATCTGCCTTCTCACTGATTTGTGGTTCTTCATACAATTAATCAGCTATATACTTTGCAGATACCTCTTCCCATGCTATGGCTTGTTTTTTCATTCTTAATGCTTTTGACAAGTAGATTAATTAATCACATTAATCTAATGTGATCCATCATATCCAGTATTCTTTTATGGTTAGTGCTTTTTGTGTAGTGTTTAAGAAACCCTTTCCTTATTCAAAATCTTACATTTTCCACCCTACATTCTATTCTAAAACCTTTGTAGGTTTTTCTTTCACACTTACTACCTGGGGATGATATTTTTAAAATCCTTATTTGTTTATTTGGCTGCATCAGGTCTTAGTTTTGGCACACAGGATCTTCGTTGTATTATGCAGGATCTTTTGTTGAGGCTCACAGACTCACTAGTTGTGGCGCGATGGCTTACTTGCTCTGCAGCATGTGGGATCTCAGTTCCCCAACCAGGGATTGAACCCATGTTCCCTGCTTTGCAAGGCAGAGTCTTACCCCTTGGACCACGAGGAAAGTCCCTGGGAATGATTTTTGAAAATGTGAGAGGAAGGGTTGAATTTCCTTTATTTCTCCATGTGGAAATCCAGTTGTCCCACATTTTTCACTACTGCTCTGATGAGATACCTCTGTCATAAATCACACAACTATATATGAATGGGTATGTTGGACTACAAAATTCTCAAGTCAGATGCTTAACTGTCATATTGACTTTGTGAAGGGAAATATGATGGACATAATATAGTTTCCTTATAGTCAAAGTGTGGAGTCCTAACCACTGGGAATCCAGGGAATGCCCCAATTTTTTTTTTTTAATTTATTTGTTTTTTCCAAATGTATTTTAGACTTAACCAGACTCTCAACTCACAATCTCCGTCTCCAAAACTGCTTACTAGCTGGTAATGCTGGTGTGATATTTTACCTTTGAGCCCATGTTTTTCTTGCATGGTTATTAAAAGGAGTAGGCATAATTTGTGACACCTAATCATAGTTAGTGACTTATCATCAGTACATATTTCACATGTAAGCACTTGCCCTGTTCGGAGCTTACGGGCTTGGAGTTGTGTAGTTGTGTTAATTTTTTTGACTATGTACAAGTGGCCACAAACTCAGTGCCCTATAACAGCACCCATTTCTGACCTCACAATTCTGGAGGTCAGAAGTCTGGGTGGGTTCTCTGCTTAGAGACTCACAAGGCTGAAATGATTGGAGGCTCTGAGGAGATCTGCCTCCAAGTTCACTTAGGTTGGTGGCTGAATTCAACTCCTTGCAGTTATAGGACTGAGATCCTTCTTCCATGCTGGCTGTTAGCCAGGGGTTACTCTTAGTTCCTGAATGGCATCACGGACTCGATGGATGTGAGTCTGAGTGAACTCCGGGAGATAGTGATGAACAGGGAGGCCTGGCGTGCTGCGATTCATGGGGTCACAAAGAGTCGGACACGACTGAGCGACTGAACTGAACTGACTCTTAGTTCCTAGGGGCTGCCCTAGGGCCCTTTCTGCCCTAAGGAGGATTTCTACCCAAATCCTCCTAATGCTTTGAATATGACTTTCTTTCCTGGAGAAAATGAAAATGAAAGTGAAAGTTGCTCACTTGTGTCCAGCTGTTTGTGACCTCATGGACTATGCAGTCCATGGAATTCTCCAGGCTAGAATACTGGAGTGGGTAGCCTTTCCCTTCTCCAGGGGATCTTCCCAATCCAAGGACTGAACCCAGATCTCCTGCATTGCCCGAGGATTCTTTACCATTAGAGTCACCAGGAAAGCCCAGGAATAGTGGAGTGGGTAGCCTATCCCTTCTCCAGTGGATCTTCCCGACCCAGGAACTGAAGTGGGGTCTCCTGCATTGCAGGTGGATTCTTTACTAGCTAAACTATCAGGGAAGCCTGGAGAGAACACTCTGCTTTAAAGAAGTCATGGCAATTGTGAGTTGAGATTAGATTAGAATTTTGTAGTCCAGTTGCAGGATTAACAACAATATGAGAATTTATGTAGTTTTTAAAAAGTAATCCAAGAGAGAGATCATGATGTGTGTGTGCACACGTGCATGAGTGTGTACAAGGAATGCTTTGTGAAAGAAGTAGAGCTGGGATTTGCACCTTGAGAAATATGGTGATTTGGATGAGTGGGAGGATAACCCAGTCTAGGTAGGGAAAACCGTGAACAGTGGTGCACTTTGGGATGGGAGCAGCCATTCTGGTTGGGAATCAAGATGTGGTGGCAGGTTGTAGCCTCACAGAAGCTTTGCAATGTCAGATAAGGTAAGGAAATGTCGGACTCAGTTATCTCAAGGAACTGAAGGTTTATTAAAGTAAAACACTTTGAGCTCTTCGGAATAAAGGTGATATTGATGTATGACTTTCTTAATACAACAGGAAAGTTTGCTCAATAAATTTTTTTAGTTGTTTAGCTTCTTTTCATAGATGCCACCTTGGGTCCTTAAGAGAAAGAGTACCATAGGCACAGTAACAAACACACACTGCAAGTCACAATAAAATAAGTCTCCTTTATTCTGTACTCAGTGAACAAGCTATAATTTGAGAGAATGTTGATTTTTACTTTGTAGCCATTGGACTTGCTAGAGTCCCCTCCCACTTTGGAGTTAAATATCCCTGCAGCTTCCTTTCCCCCTTCAAAGTCAGGAACTATGGCTACTGTGCAAAGGCCTACCATCTAGGAAAGTGATTGGTAAGCAAATCAGAGAAGAGGATGTCCTGTGGGAATGGTGGGTGAAATATACACAGGGTGCTAATGATGGAAAGACAACCCTAAGCAAAAGCCTAGCAAAGGCAGAATGATCTGGAGCATGATAGCCTTGCTAGGAATAAACATTTTACAAGGGCACACAGTGATAGGAAGGGGAGGCGGCGAGGATGATACACACACAGGTGGCGATCTAATGGCCAGAGCCCTGAGAGGGTTCAGGAATGGCCTGTAGTGTTCTGGTAGATGTTCTGTGTGGCTGTGCCCTTCAGGTTCTGCCTGCATGACAGAAGCTTTGCTGTGGCCACTGTCTTTGGGGATGAAGGAGGATTTTCCCCCGGATACAGTATTCTACCAAGCTGAGGGAGCTCAATGTTATTAGTGGTTGTTAAGGAAATTCTTAGTTAAGGACCGATGAAAGGAAGCCATAAACTGAGATATTTAATTGGACCAGATGCTTACTAGACACCTGCCAATTTCCAACCCTGCTGGGAGGACTATGGCATTTTTGAAGGAGGGAAAATGCAAACTGAGCCCTGAAGTCAACTCTTCCACATTCAACTGTCATCTTCTCAACTTACTCTTCCTGTGGAACACTTGGAATAAGGAGGCTGACCTTGATGGCCTGTCTCTCCTCTGTTCCCCAATAGGTCAGCTAGTAGGTGGCGGGGTCTCTGGCAGAGGAATGTGAACAGAACAGTTGAGGGACTTCGCAAGAGGTGTTTTGACATAAATCAGTATCGGAGAGGCTCAGGACTTAGGCATTGGACTTTAGCTGTGTTTCCCGAAGATAGACATTTTACTTGCATTGTCTGGTGCCCCCAAGCTGCTTATGGGCAGCTCTCAGACTCTAGGAACCACTCTGTGAGGCTCACTCAGAGTCCACCATGTTGTCCAAGGCATGCTGGGAGTGCCCCTGATTCCTGGACAACACACACAAGTATATGAGACATGTCAGACACAGCAAGGCCACTGCTGCAAAGAAGGCGAGGGTGCCCATGAAGGCAGATGGCTTGATGGGCAGCCGGATGAGGGGGCTTTCGGCTGGGATCTGGTTGGTCAGGCTGAGCATGTAGCCGAGAGACCAGGCTATGCTGCTGTTCCCCACCTGTGGAGTAGAAGAAATGGCTCAGTTCTCAGGACTGGGCTTGAGGCACAGATTATATCCCCAGGACACACCATGGTCACCCTCCTGAGACACCCCCAGGAACTGTGGCCTAAGGAGGTAAACGGACTTGCCTAAGTTCAAAAACTGCAGAGACTGGGCTAGAACCCTGGTCATCATGACCACAAAGGCTTGAGTGCCCAACCTCCCACTCCGCAGAGAGTGAATCCTCACAGCCTCATCACAGCCAGAGTGAAGAGGGCACAGTTAACAGCAGTGCAAGTTTTTCAATCACTGGGTACAGAAGAGTCTATAGCTAAAGAATCAGGTGATGCATGTTTTATCAAACCCAGGACCAGTTTCTAGGAAAAGAAGGTCGGTCTAAGTGGGAAGAAGATGGTGTCAGTTCCATCTGGTAGTTCCATCAATTTTTGTTTGCATGGTTTTAGGTCATTTTGGAAATGTATAAATGTTTCACATTTGTAATCTTCCATCCTCTCTCTCTCTCATTGCGGCGTCTTTTCTTGTTGTGGAGCACAGACTAGAAGGTGCACAGGCTCAGTAGTTGTGGTGCATGGACTTAGTTGCTCCCTGGCATGTGGAATCTCCCCAGACCAGGGATTGAACCTATGTCCCCTGCAGTGGCAGGTGGATTCTCATCTACTGAGCCACCAAAGAAATCCCGCACATATTTTGGATATAAATCTTTGTTTGGCAAATCTCCTGAAGTCTTTTTATATCCTCACATTTGAATACTGATTTGACTGATACTAAATTCTTTATAAAAAAAGAAAGGAACTTGAAACCTAGAGTTATGTATCCCCCCCCCCAAATTGGTATTTAATGGAAAATCATAATGTGCTTTCCTGGTAATTAGATTAATTAGAAACAAAGCTTGGAGAGTACATGCCACCAGCAGTCCTTATCTGTCTCCAGACATCCTTATTTTTTACGGCTGACTCAATGTTATCTATGTAAAACAGTCACAAGCCTAATACTGGATATTGCTTGCTTTAATCTAATTACTGCTGAAGCTCATATTGAACAGACTGACTCCAGATATACTTCAGGCTTTACATCTGCTATTCCTGAAATGAGAAAACCCTCCAAGAACCTGGGGAACAGAGTGCTGGATCAACACAACAGCAAGGCTGAGTCCTGAAAGCAAAGTACAGAGGTGCCTCACCAGTCAGCTGTCATTCCAGCGTCAGACCATTCTGGACACTTGAAAGTGAATACAGTGACCTCAGGTTCATTGCAAGATCAAATTCTTACTTAACGCTGCTGACTTAATGCCTGTGCTCTAAAGAATAGATCTCCCTCTGACATCTGTGTAAAATGGAGATCAGTTAGTTACTATCCTCTTAACAAAATTGTTGTATTTGAAGCTTTTTGTCAGGATAAAAAGTCTCAGTTCCTTAACATATTTATGGATTCATGCAGAAATATTTACCAAGAGCCTTCTATGTTCTCAGCCTTGTGTGAGTGCTAGGAATGTGAGGATGATCAAGCAAGTCCTGCCCCCACAGAGCTTAGAGTCCACAGTTCTTGGCTTCCTCAACTCACATAGAAGGTTTCTGATGACCACTTCCTCTACATTCTCCATTATCTCTTCTTATAAGCTCACCAGGGATCAAGCCTCATTGGCTCCCATTCATGCAAGTTTAAATCCCCAATTCCCACTTATCTCCTACATTTCTTTCACACACATACAAACAAACATCTATTTTTGAGAGGAAGAAGAGGAAAACAATTTGTGCTTTGACTTACTTCCTTTTTAAAATGTATCTGGGGCCAGCTCTCCTCCGTGAATTTGTATCCACTTACAAGCAAATGGTAGATATAGTGGGCCGAGAAGCAGTAGGAGCGTGCATACTGCTCATCAAACTGGGGCAGCAGCAGTGGGAGCTGAAGGCAAGTTCAAAACAGGGAGGAGGCAGGTTTTAAAATGTGCATTTCAGAACAGCATAGGTCAGCAGTCATATTTTAAAGAATCTTATCACCCAGAGAATTTAATCATTAAAATTACTATAATACAATGACAAAAAATCTATATTTTATGTTCGTTTCATGTTTTAGATTCCACATACACATGATAAAGTACAGTATCTGTTTCCTCTGTCTGACTTATTTCACTAAGCATAATACCCTCCAGGTCCACTCATGTTGCTACAAATGGCACAATTTCATTCTTCTTAACAGCTGAGGAATATTCCATTGTGTGTATACACCACATCTCCTATATTTAAAAAAAATCCCTTTACAACATAACCGAGTGGTAAAGAACCCGCCTGTCAATGCAGGAGACATAACAGATGCAGGTTTGATCCCTGGGTTGGGAAGATCCCCTGGAGAAGGAAATGGCAACCCACTCCAGTATTCTTGCCCGGAGAATCCCATGGACAGAAGAGCCTGGTAGGCTACAGTTCATAGGGTTGCAAAGAGTTGGACTGAAGCGACTTAGCATGCATACAATATCATGGAAGAGCAATCTTAAGTTTATAGAGTGCTTGTTACATGCCAGACACTGTTGTAAACATTGTACCCATGAATAGAACATTTAATTCACAACACAGCTGTGAGATGGGTATTACCCCCATCTTACAGATGTGAAGGAGAACAGCATAAAAGTCAAATTCAGAACTACACACACACACGTACACACACACACAGAGGCGCAAATGGAATCTACTCTGCTCTACTGTTTTGTACCAATATGGATCCTTTTTCTTTAAATACTGACCTGATTCCAATTCTTTGAGCAGAAATTCCAGGTGCTCAAGTTGAAGGTGTGCAGAGAAAAGCTACCTGAAAGGTTGAAAGCATTGGCTGTGTAGTAGAATCCTGCAAAAGCCTGTAAGGAAGTCGTACAGAAGGAAATCATTTCTCAGAATGCGATATAATGGAGGTTTCAGGGCAGGGAATAACAAAGTGGGAAACACCTCAGCAGAGGAAAAACAGGAGGGTGAGAAATAATCAGTAGGGGAAAAAGGAATCTCTGTTGTTTTGCTCTTACCACAAATGACCCTTTAACTCTTGGCTGATACACCCCATCAAAGGAACAAGCTTCGTGGTCATGGCAAGCACTGAAGTTAAATAGGGAAGCCACCTTTTCCCTACACAGTGATGGGTTCCCGGTTCCTTCAAAAGTGATGATGTTGTTGGGATTATATCTTTCAGGTCTCAGGTCCTCTGTACACAGGCTGCCAAACACCTGTGCCTCAGTGAAGGTAGTGATATAATTCTGAGGATAACAAGGGTTGGTGAACGTGGTTTCAGTGGTATAATCCTATAGGTACAAGAGTAAGGTGTTAGCAATCACTCTTGTGGAGGTCCAAGTACTTTCCTTTTGCAAGTCCTCACTGTTGTTCCCCTCTAATGCCAAGAGAGAAATGGAAAAAAAGGCCATTATGCGTCTGGTGGAAGGGAAGTCCAGGTTGTCTAGATAACTCTACTTGGGGAGGGGAGATTGTCACCCTGCACCAGGCACAATACCAGGCTCTGCTCCAGCACTTAGCGCAGCTCCATGAAGCAGGGTTTACGAACTCCGTTTTGATGAGAAAGCAAGATATGTTTAGGTTAATTGACCATTTTGAAGAGCATGTTATCTATCCATCTAAAAATAACAATTAAAAAGGTACAAATAAACGTATTGTGAAAATTAAGGCTCATTCCCACCCACTTTATCCACCCAGGTTCCCTCCCTGGAAGTTACCACTATTGCCAGTTACAGTGTATTCTGACAGAGGTTCTGTGTATACTTCTTCTATGCATGTGGAATTACATTTTCTTTTCCCCTCTTTTTCTTTCTTTAAATTTTAAATCATAAATGGTAGTGCTCTATACACACTGTTCTGTCCCTTGCATTTCTTACTTAAGAATTTATCTTTGAGATTTTCCATGTAAGAGTGACCTCTTCTTTTTACACTAGCTTCTTTCATGCTAGCTACATAGAACTCCACTGTACAAATAAACTGTACTTTATTTAGGGAATCCCATCTAGAGGAAAATTTAGCTGGTTTCCAATCACGTGCCATTACAAAACAATGATGTAATAAATACCCTGTTACATAGAAATCTTCAATCTGTTTGTAATTTATTTGGTATTAAGATTGTGGTAGGGATTTGATTTTACTTTCTTCAGATGATTTTCCAGTCTTCTATCTATGGTGAAAAATATTCCCTTTATTTAATGCAAAATTCCAAAATGTATTTGGTTCAATTTATGGGCTCTCTTTTCCAAGGAATTAGATTTGAACTCTGTGTAATTTCAAAGCTACTAAAGTGTATTTTATCCTCTACAGTAAAATCTTGGCTCAGAAAACACTTAGCTCAGCTCTCTTATTTTACTGCTGAGGAACCTGAGGTACACATCACAATCATGTAATCATTTAATGAAAGGATTCTATACAGAATCCGACAGAAGTCCAACACTCAGCTGATATGAGTGTCCTACAGAAAGATCTTACTATGACTTTGGAGGCAGCAAATGGGCCCCTTCTGCTTCAGTGGTGTGAAAAAGTCTATGGTGTTCAAAAGTTGTTATGTCTAATTTGTAACATATCACGTCATGGTCACCCTATGGCTGAAATAATCACTGAAAGAAAAAAAATATCAAATCAACAACTAATCATTTAGTTTCCCCCTCCAAATCTGACTTAGACTTTTTTAATAATTAAAATAAGTCATTTCTGGCCTGGCTTGGAGAAGAAGCAAAATAATATAAATTATTTTTGGCTAGAACAAGCTTGGTAAAGATTAATTCAGTTCTCTTTTTGGATCATGAATTATTTGTTACAGCATTCCTGAAATATAACTTGCCAATGTGCCAAGTTACTTAGTCCCTCAACATTTAATAAATCTTCCCTGAATTTAGTCTTTGCAGGGCATTAGCATGAAAGGGTCATGTACTTTCCTTTGTAACTACATGACCGACATAGTTTTTCTTTTTAAATAATGTATTTGGAATACTGCCCGTGCTTGTGCTCAGTCGCTCAGTCGTGTTCGACCCTTTGCAACCCCCATGGACTGTAGCTGGCCTGGCTCCTCCATTCATGGGATTTTCCAGGCAAGAATACTGGAATGGGTTGTCATTTCCTCCTCCAGGGGATCTTCCCAACCCAGAGATCAAACCTGTGTCTTTTATGTCTCTTGCATTGGCAGGCGGGTTCTTTACCACTAGCACTGCTTGGCAAGCCCATATATATATACCATATGAAGCCAAATTTGTAAATACACATATTCTTGCATTAAAAAAAAACTGGAATAAAATGCAATAATATGTTGATGATGGTAATTCCAAGTTTTGTTTATTATTTATATTCTTTATGTCTGTATTTTCTTTTTTTTTTCTTCTCCACTGAATATGTGTTACTTTAAAACCAGAAGAAAAAAATCTTACTTAACAAGGGAGAGAAAGTGAATGCATGTCCCTAATGTCTAACATGCTATCAGAGTGAGACTTGAGTCTTGGGGTCACTGGAGACCCCTTAATTAAGAAAATAATTTGCAAAGTATATATATTGGTAGCTCAGATGGTAAAGAATCTGCCTGCAATGCAGACAGATTCAATGAGACCTGAGTTCAAACTCAATGAGACCTGAGTTTGATCCCTGGATCATGAAAGACCCCCTGGAGTAGGAAATGGCAACCCACTCCAATATAATCGCCTGGAGAATTCCATGGACAGAGGAGTCTGGCAGGCTACAGTCCACGGGGTTGCAAAGAGTTGGACACAACTGATTAACACTTTGACTTTTTCATATATCTAGGTGTCACTCTCACCACACTCTGTAGCCCTTTATATTTCAGTCCAGGAACTGAGACCTGGACTGAAGCAATTATTCAGGCAGCGTTCATGATGCAATAAGCTTTGGGAACCTTTAAGTTGGGGCTTGGCAACACATCTTTGGAACATGAAAGTATTGGCTAGGCAGGTCGGGACATGCATTTGTGGGTGATCCTCATCACACCAGGATCCTTCCCCACATATGAGTCAGAAGGCTCAGAGGGCAAAGCCACTCTCTCAGGCATCCACATGTTATCAGGCAAGTGGAAGATGCCCCCTGTCCCTGTGAGTTGACTATATACAGTGAGAAGCAGGGGTGTCCCACCTCTGCCCCCAGACCTGGACTTACACCTTGAGACCTGCATTCTCAAGTTCAAATGAAACCTCACCCAGGTGGAGTATTCACTTCTCTACTGTAGACTGTTGGGTACATAGACAGTCATTCTTTAATAAATCTTGTAGGAGTGTGTGCACAAATATACACACACACGCCCTCATGGCCAGCCAAATTTAAGAGGTTAGCTTCTCGCACCTAGATTCACCCTGGGAAAAGGGTGATTTCCCCTGCCTCCCTTCTCCCATCTAAAGTTCAGAGGAGCCCTGCCCTCCCTGCCCTATCCTGCACCCCTTCTAGGGCCAGAGCTGGAGGAAGGGGCCTTAATTATTGCTAGAAATAAAAGGAGAGAGAAAAGAGGAGCCCAGTTAGAGAGGGTTGACTAAGCTCCCTGCGGGGTTTGGTTTGGCCAAGTGGGATGTGTATTTGCGAGTCTGGCCTGGGCACTGAGTCTCCTGAGCCATGGAGAAGTAGCTCAGGGCTGCCTGCAGGGCCCCTGCTCTGTCTTTCCCAGGAGTGCCCAGCCCCTCCCCAAAATACATGTGGCATTCATGTGTGCTGGGGCTCCAGCCTTTCCTGTGAGGCTGAAAAAGTTTTGGGAAGAGGGCCAGACCTGGAGGGTGAATTCTCACAATCCACCCTGCATCAATACTCAGTAAATGCAGGGATCTGAAGATGTGAGTTCTACTGATGACTCTTTGTAAACCAACCCAATTTTTCTATACCTAGTGGCTAGGAAATACTGCTTCCTTCCTCATGACCAGAGTAGGCTGCTACTGATGCTGTGTCCACTACATTCAGAGGCTGACTCAGCCCCTGTGCCCTGCCCCAGGTCCCCTCGGAAGTCAGGATCTGTGGCCTCCAGTTGGCCTCATGCCCCTCCAGGAGATCAAGATTCCTTCCCTTCATTCTCCTTTCATCTTCATCTTCCCTTTTCAGCCCTGGCCGAGATGGATGTCCCCTGAGCACTGGAGTTTGGGGCCCAGGGTCACATCCATGGTGCTAGTGCTCTTGCTGCCACAAACAGTACCCATGTCAACTTTATATGACAGCCTAACTGATGTCTGAAGTAGCCATCATATTCAGTTACCGTAAAAATTACTGATCAATGTGATGGAATTCAGTTGCTCTAAGATCCCACCATATAAAGCACATTAAATCTGCATAATACAGGCTCATCTAAAAGAAGCCTGAGCCTGGGGAGGTCCTCTACCCTCTCTGTTGTCAGCAAGCATTTCTCCTGTGACCAGGTTTATTATTTTGTTTGCACTCAGGGGAGTCTCTGCAATCTCTGGCTTCTTTAGCTACTAGTTTAAAGCAGTTTGTGTCCATAAAGGGATTCCAAGTCCTGAATCGTTTATAAAACCTCTGGGGCTCTGGAATTACCCTGGACTTCTGACTCAAATACACTGGAAATAGTCAGAGAGAGAGAGAGACAGAGACAGAGAAAGAGCGCTTGGACCCCTACAAGTTAACAGGAAAATGCTGCTGTTTCCATCCACCTTCTCTAATTGGAGTGGAAAGGACAGACTCTAGAAGGCAAGGCATCTTCCCCTCAGCCAAGACCCCCAAGGGAACACCTGTTGCCCCCTGGCTCAGGTACCTGAAGGAGGGTTGCCAGAAACCTCTTCTCAGCCTCGTTCCGCCCATAGCACTGGAAGCTGTGTGTGTAGAGCGTGTATTCATAGCCATACAGGGTCACCTTCATGATGTCACTGGTGTTCAGCCCCACCTTCTCTTCTGCTGCGAAGGATATTTGGGTGGAGGCACCACCCAAATCCAGGGCACCTGTGGTCTCCTTTCCACTCGGATGCACCCACATATGCCATAGGCTCTTCTACACAGTTGGAAAAAGAAGCAAGAAAAAAGACCAAAGGTGCCATCTCTGATTGGCCAGGGTTCATCACCCAGGATCCATCTCTTATTGCTAAGAAGTATGACACGGGGTGCATTCAGGGCCAAATCTCTCCTTTGTTTCACGGGTGGTGAACTCAAATGCTTTCAGGGACTGGACAGGCAACATAAATGAGTGAGTAGATTAGGTGTACACAACAGGAAATGGTGAGGACGGTGGCCATCTGGGGAATGCATGAGATATACACTGTGTTCCAGTTGGTTGTTGGCATGCGGGAATGTGAGTCTGCTGTGACCAGCTCTTCCAACTCTTGGGGAGTGAGAGAGTCCAGAAGAAGCTAGAATCATGGATTTCTATGTGAATATTCCAAAATATTAACTAAATTAATTAACTTTAAAAATATATTCAAGGGAGAAGAAAACAGGTCTTGGGCTGGACATGGTAGTTATCCTCAGTTTACACCCTCTGTGACACGGTGATTAGTTTTCCGAGTCAGCTTTCCTCTGCACCAAAGGAGCAGAGGGTGTGGAGACCCGAGTGTGAGGAGACCTGAGGACACAGAGTGAGTGGGAAGAAGGCTGCCTGAGGGCTCTGTAAATTCCTGACGGCTACAGGACTTCTTGGAAGGGTCATTCTCTAGTTGTATTTCAAAGACTCATGGCCTACTGCAAGATTTAGATCCTCCCTCCCCCCTCAAATTTCTTGTTGGTTGGTAAAATGATATTCCCCCTCCCCCATGCATTTGTCTTATTTAGGATCCAAGGCTTTGTCCCGGCTATAACATGTCTTTTCTTGTATCACCCGAAAGAAATGATGCAGGGCAGATGGCCCTGTCAGCATGCACCTCTGCTTAAGCTACCAACCCCAGGGGACAGAATAAACAGCGAGATTAAAAACCATGCATTTGTTTTCACACACCTCCAGGAAATTTCCCATTAAATAGTTGGCTGTAATCCATCCATATATCCCTTCCTCTTGCCCAGAAATGATTTGAGCATCCCTAAAATCAAAGGGCTGAGACTCGAAGTAGTTTTCAATGCTCTCAAGGACTTCATTAGCTGCTGTTTCGTTTTGCAACCTATGCAAGGCACAGAACACAAAAGGCTGAGTGCCCAGACAACAGTCTTAAAATAACCTCCCCACTCCCTCAGGCAGGGACCGTTTTCCAGATGTAGGTAAGACACAGGAACCCCCTCTGCAAATTGAAGCTTCCCAGGCAACCATGAAGTCAGGCTGCACTTGTTACCTGTCAAACTGCCAAGCAGGGAAATAGCTACCAGTGAAAATATCACTTGTTCTCTCCTCCCTTACCTGTTCCTATTCTGCTGTCCAGCAACCAGCTAAAGAGCCTCCTACCCAATCACTGTTGCTCTGTCTCAGATCAGCAGAGGAAAGGAGATTAGTGAAGGCATAGGAGTAGTATAGTATTCGCTTGGGGCGCTATACAAAGAAACCCTCATCAGGCCAGAAGGATGGGGAGCTTAGGAGGGAGGTGGGAAGGAAGAAGGGTTTTTCGCTGTCCCTGGTTTGCTCTTTGGGAGGGCTTTGGCATGAGAGGATATGATGGCCATCATGGCTGCCCCTGAACCGAAATCCTTTAGTGTGCTGACCCACAGAGGAGCGGTGACATAGCATTCATGTCACCCATGACATAGTGTATTTGTATCATTCATCTGTGCCATTTTATGGAAGAAGGCTCACTTGGGACACTCTTTTCCCTTTCATCAGTGGGTTAAAGAAAGTTGGGGGGCACTGGCTCACTCTTGGCTGAAGAAGAAAGAGCAATGCCACAAGCTGAAGTTCATTCCAGTTCAGTAGCAATTTATCACTGCTTGGAACATAATGAATAATTTTCCTAGTTTTATTAGTTCCCATCCCAGAGACTCAAATTATCGTTTTTTCTATATTTGACTTTTCTAGCAAGTAAAATATCAACTAGTTCCTCAGAAGAAATGGATCACCATCAGGAAGTTGTGAAAGAGTTCACAAAGAGGCGTCAGTATTTAATTTATGCAAGCATAACATTCACCTCGCTAAGTGGCAAACTTTCTATTCCATGTTTTTTTTTTCATGGCTATAAATTACGGAGCCTTTGAATGATTTCTCACTGAGAGGACTGGGAGAAAAAAGCAACCAAGACAAAGTTGACAAAGTTGAGTTCTTTGCTTCCATTAGAAAGAAAAGACAGAAGGAAGGGATTTCTATATCATTTCTATTTCAGGTAAACACAGTAATCTTGAAAACACACTGCAGAACCCAAGAGTAAGGAAAGAAACCTGACTTCCTTCCACATTCTACTTGGTCAACCAGGACATAGGAATAGAAAAAAAATGAGAGAAAAACTACAAGGAAAATGCTCAATCCAACTGAAAGTGCTTCATGATCTTTTTGATTATCATCTGAAAGTGACTCTGTTTGTTCCTTTGAAGTTTCTGCATGTGGTGAAGAAAATACATGTAATTTTACATTCCTAGGATCATAGACAAAGTGACTTTGCAACCAAATGAGTGTCATCTTTTGGGGAGAAAGCCTTATTTTCAAAGTTTAGGGTAGCATCTGCCCTTTAATTTCAGTAGTTTTAAGTTTGATGGGTTTTTAAAAAACTGTTTTTCTTCTATTTCAAGGTCAAGGAAATATTATCATGGAGAAAAAAAATGAGAAAGAACATTCAAAAACAATACAATGGGGCTAAAAGTCATGGCTGAAAATTTAGAAGGAACTGCTTAATTGAATGAAATGAGATGTTTATTTTTTATAGTAACTCCAAAGGCAGAATTCCCGTTATTTGAAAGCAGATATTTTGGTGACATTTTGTATGTGGATAGAAGCTAAATAGCTTAGTAGTATAGTGGCTTACATTTAGTGGAACTAAATGCACGGGTATTAAAATTGTTATTTAGTTGCTCTAGTAAGAGCCATTACAGCTCTTACCTCAGTAATCGCATCCCAATGGACTGTAGCCTGCCATGCTCCTCTGTCCATGGAATTTCCCAGGCAAGAATACTGGAGGGGGTTGCTATGCCCTTCTCCAGGGGACCTCCCCAGATCAGGGATCAAACCTGAGTCTCCCGCACTGGCAGGCCGATCCTTTACCACTCAGTCACCAGGGAAATCCCTGGTGGTCAAAAACAGTTTCTACTTTTCAAGAAAACTAGAGATACATCCCATGACTAGATTTCATGTTACTTTCCTTTTTTTTTCAGAGTTACTAATAAAATCACCATGGGGAAAGGAATCAAATATAGACCTGTTTCTTTCTGAGTTTTAAAACTAAAAGTTTCCCAACTTTTAAAGCCTAAATTTATGGCAGAATATGGGATTCTTTCCCAGAAATACAGTTATACTCTTGGAAAGATTCAACACATTCCTGGCAGTGTTGGTCCAATGGGCTTCTCTGTGCCATTCCAGCTCTTACCTCAGTAATCGCATCCCAGCTGTGGCCCCCAGGTAAACGCAGGTGGATCCATGGAGACGGACTGGAATGTGTCCCTTGACTTTTTGCATGCAATCCTCAAAGGCTTTGGGGGCATCTTGGGGGTTTTCTGCATAGTTGGAGATCCCAGAGCCTGAAGAGCAAGCATTCATCACTTCTTAGCATTCCCAGGAACCAACAAGAGCCATACAACTTTTAAATAAAGCAAATCAGCTCTGGAAATTCATGGGTTTTTGTAGGGGATTGAAAACAGTGTATGTGCTAAGTTCCATGTGGCCACACAGATGAGTCAGTTCCCAAAATGTAGAAGGAAAGAATTACAAAGGTGAAAAAAAATGAGCTGAGACCTGCTTTGAAAAAAGGTTCTCATTACAGAAATTTCAATTATAAATAAAAGTAGAGAGAAGAGTACAACAAACCCATGCACCCATCTTCCATTTTTAACAGTGATCAATCTTGCCCCATCTGCACGCTCCCAGTCTCTCCTCATGAAGCAAACTGCAGACATGGTATCATTTCATTCTATAAATATTTCAGTATCATTAAATATAAGACGTCTTTTAAAGAAACATAACCATAGTCTCATTAGTCTATCTAAAAGTTTAAAAAATAATCACTTAATATAATTAAATATCTAATTAAGATTAACATTTCCTCCATATTCATATTTTTTCTCTCCCTCTAATTTGTTTGAACTAGGGCCCAATTCCATCCATTATAATTGGTTGCCATGTCTTTCAAGTCTCCTTTAATATATAGATTGTGCCCTCTCTTTCAAATTTTTCTTTGTAATTAAACACTTTTTCCCTTGCAACTTCATTTGTCCTATAGTTTCCTAAAGTCTAGAATTTGCTGACCACATCTCCATGGTTCATTTAATATGTTATTTGGTTTCAGTGTTTTCTATAAATTGGTAGCTGAACACAGAGGCTTAATCAGATTCAGGTCTGAACTTTTTCAAAAAGAGTAATTGGTAGGGATGTGCATTTCCAATAAGAGGCACAAGCATCTGGTTGTTTCTCTCTTTGTGCTGTTAATAGGCATCAATGATCATTGCTTAGATCCATTAGCCTATTAGGGTTTGTGAAATGGTGATATTTTATTTCCATTCATTCTTGTTTCACTTTTCATCTAAAATGCTTTTAAAAGAAGAAAACTTCCCCATCATTAACTACTTGGTTACCCTATAGTACAGTTTGTACAGGGAAAGCTGGATAGATATGTGCTTGATTCTTTCCCTTTATTTACCAGCTTAAAAAATATTGATTGTAGACTTCCCTGGCAGTCCAGTGGTTGACTCCACGCTTCCAGTGTAGGGGGCGGAGGTTCAATCCCTGGTTGGGGAACTAATATCCCACATGCCACGTGACCAAATAAATTTTTAAAATTTATATATGTGCTCTCTCTATATATATATAAAATAGCATCTCCAGTGTATTCTTAACTTAACCAATGAGGGATTTTATTTGTTTGTTTAATATCTTTAAGGGCTTATGAATCTACAGATATGTTTGATATGTGATATTGCAGTTATTATTCTTATTGATGGCCTGTTTTTATCCAGGGGTGCTTTCTTCAGTTTGGCAGCTGAGTCCTTTTGACCTGATCCCAGAAACCTTTAAGAACTTTTCTGCTTTCTGATATGATGAGATGTATCAATGACCTATATACTTCCTGCCCCAGATCTGGAATCTGCCATTTCTCCAAGAAATCCTGATTTCTTTTATTGAGTAATAGTATCTAGTATCCAAAATTTAGAAGTCAGGGTGCTCATTGCAAACCTTTCCAGAAAACAGACCTAGAGAAAACTTTATTTCAGGAGAAAACATGTCATGAATTCTTAGTGGTATTTCTAATTCAGAACTTCAATTTTTCCCTTGAATTCACTGATCTTTATCTTTATCTTCCTTTTCCTATGCTAAAAATCCTGTTCCCCAGCCCCTCCAACTTAATAACTCATTTGCTTTATTTCACAATCCACATGCAACAGTCTCCGTATGACAAAGACAATACCAGCACTACCACCAGTTGTAGGATTATTGAAAACAATTTAAATTTTTTGAAGTTCTTTTTGTCCTTAGGGTATATCTTGTTAGGCATATACAAGTGTCCATACATCAAGTCTTCCTGAAACACATACATGCTGATTTGTCTCCAGATGGTCTGTGGCTGCTAAAGTAGGAGAGTTAAATGGTTACAACAGAGATCACGTGGCCAACAAATGAAAAATATTTATCCTCTAGCTCTTTACAGAAAAAGTTTGCTGTCCCCTGACTTCGATGATTTATTGGCACCTCCAACTTAATATATTCAAAGCCAGATTCCTTAATCCATGCCACAGCCCCAGCCCCCAGTGTTGCCCCCTCTCAGGAGACAGTACCTTCATGCACACAGTCACTCAGCTCAGAACTGACGCTTAGGTGCCTTCAGCCAGGATGCCATACATCAAAACGAAAAGTTTGCTGTCCCCTGACTTCGATGATTTATTGGCACCTCCAACTTAATATATTCAAAGCCAGATTCCTTAATCCATGCCACAGCCCCAGCCCCCAGTGTTGCCCCCTCTCAGGAGACAGTACCTTCATGCACACAGTCACTCAGCTCAGAACTGACGCTTCGGTGCCATCAGCCAGGATGCCATACATAAAAACAATCGTAAAATGTTGTTGGCTCTACTTCCAAAATACCGCTCAAATCTCAGCACTTCTCACTCCTTCCCCAGAACCATTCTCAATCAGTGTTTCTCAGCCTCCGCACCACTGACCTTTTGGGCTGGATCGTTCTTTGTTGTGGGGACTGTTCTGCAAGTCGTGCGATGGTTAGCAGCATCCTTGTTCTCTACCACTAGATGCCAGCAGCACCACAAACCCCAGTTGTGAAAACCAAAAATGTCCCCAGAGGGACTTCCCTGGTGGTCCAGTGGCTAAGACTCCATGCTCCCAGTGCAGGGGGCCTGGGTTCGATCCCAAGTCAGGGAACTAAGATTCCCATATGCCACAACTAAGACCTGGTCCGGCCAAATTAATTCATTAAATAAATAAAAATAATTTAAAAAATAATGTCCCCAGATAGTGACAAATGTTCCCTGGGGGGGCAAAATTGCCCTGCGTTGAGAAGCACGCGTCTAGGCTAGACCACCCAAACATCACCTCTCACTTGCGCTGCTCGAGTAACCCTGGTTTCCCTGCCTCTAATCTTAGTCTCTTGACTACATGTTCTACATTGACAGAGCGATCTGTTAAAATGATGTCATCTCATGTTAACTCCCTGGTCAGAATCTCCTAATGGCTTCCCAATATACTTTGAACAAAATTCACTTGAGTAGAAGTCAAACCCCTTACTGCATCTCAAGGTCCTCCCTGAGCTGGCCTCTGTGACAGTCTGGCCTCATTTCCCACTTGAACCTCTTACTTGTTCTGCTCTCACACTGGCCCCTTTGCTCTTCCTAGAAAATGCTGAGCCACTGCCACCCGTGGTCTTTTCCCTTGCCATGCCCTCTGCTAGCACGTTCTTCCCTCAAACATATGCATGGCTCACCCCCTCATCTCACTTTGGTCTCTGCTTAGCTGCACCTTCTTTGCTCTCCCATGAAATCGCATGATTACTCTCTATCCACCTAGCTGGCTTACTTTCTCTTCACAGCATTTCTGATTGACATCATATACCCACTTATTTGCTGTCTCTCCTTCATTAGACTATAAATTCTGTAACAGTAGAGACTTTGTACATTTTGGTTATTTTAGAATTCTCAGTGTTAAGAACAGTTATTGGCAAATAGCAAGTACCCAAATAAATATTTATTAAATATATGAATCAATCAATCAGTGAGATTTACTGATCAGCCCACCACACTATAGGAAGGGGATTGTGTAGTTCAATCTAGAGCAAACAACATATATTTCTGCAAGAGCTGATCTCTGGACAGGAACTGTTTAGGAGCCTTGCTAGAATGTTGAAATGTGGGGTTTTTGAGTCCCTCAGGGACCTATTTTCATAAGGTTCCCTTAAGCCTCCCAGAGGGAAAAGGAGATTGAGTTCACAGGCTCATGGAATACTGGGACACTCCAACAAAAGAGCTAAAACTGCTATTCCAATCTGAGAAGAGAGGGTTGGACAGCTGGCATAAGACTTACTTGAGGTGGAACAGGAGCAAAAGACATGTTCTAAGCAAAAGATGGTTTTCAACACTGTAGCGACCTGGTCCCTAGAGCAACTTTTAAAGGTATTTCAATGGAGATGGTTAAGTCTAGTCTCAGTGGAGTTGAAAAACATTTTTAACTGCTGGGGTAAAGGGAAAACATGACTGTCACCTCTGAGAGAAGGCAGCAGGAAGCCTGAGCAGTGCATCCTACACGAGAGATGAGGGACAGGCAAGGAACCAGTGACCCTCAGAGGATGGCTTTAAAATAAGCAGCCAGAGTCACAGACACCGGCATGGCGCCCAGGAGCTAAGGCAGCACCCACTGCTCACAGAAAACAGCCGCACCTGAGGACGGAGGCCCACCACGAATGCCCTGAGAAAGGTATCTCTAAGGCCCTGGGCGTTCAGGAAACACCGCTAGGCAAGCACACATTCACCACTCCCTCACACTGGCCAAGGCAGGGAGTCCTGGGGAAATCTGCAACCGAGAAACTGGAAGCCCAGAGTATGCTTGGCGAAGCCACTTGTCTTCCAGTGGATGACACTTGCCAAACTTCAGCTCTGTTATTTGAGCTGTAGCTTGTGGTCTTCTGGTCATTCCAAGTATATATATGGATCCCTGAGGCTACTGTGATCAAAGAGAGAAGATCCATTTATGGATGTGGTGTGGGCTCCATGACCCTGCCCCTCCCCTAAATCACATCCAGGGTGGGCCAAGGGCCCCCGCCCCTGAGAGACTGCTTGGGTCTCTCCCCACGAAAGTGCCACCTCTTCCCTCAGTTTGAGGCCATCACGACTGACTTCGCTGAACTGTCCTCCCAGGGATAGAGGCAGATCTTACAACTATGTTAGAACAGCCTTTTAGCAAGAATATCCACTGAGAATTCTCAAGTGTGGTGCCACATAATTAATAGCTAACAATTATTGAGTGCCTACTGTATGCCAGGCCTTTGCTACCTGCTTTATATGTGCTGGTGCTCAGTTGCTAAGTTGTGTCTGACTCTTTGTGACCTCATCGACTGTAGCCCAGCAGGCTCTCGGGAAGATCCCCTGAAGGAAGAAATGGCAACCCACCCCAGTATTCTTGCCTGAAAAATCCCATGGACCTGCTTTATACATATTATGTCATTTAATCCAAATCATTCCTGTGGGGTGGGTATTACTGTTATGCTTTTTATTTTAGAGATGAGGGAGTCAAGATGCAGAGAGCTCAGATAAGTTTCCAGAGCTTTCGTAGTAGGGATGAGGGTGACGTCTTAATCACTATCCTACATTATCATCTCTGCTTGGAGTGGCTGGTCTGTCTTTCCTAAAAAAGCATCCTGTTTCATGCTTCAGAGTGAAGAAGTAGCTCAGAAGTTAGGAGAACAGAGATGGGATCTCTGGCTGAAGTTTCAGAAAGGCTGCTGCTGCTGGTGAACTGCAGGTAACGACGCCAGCAGTGCTCAGACGACATGGACGTTCCCTCTTGTGAGGAGCCGAGAGAAGCGCCGCACAGATGCCCCTTCAAATAAGCCTTAGTGTCCAGAGGCTAGTTCCCTCGGGGTTTTCTTCAGCTGCAGAAAACTGTCTTGGTCAATACTTTCTTCCCAAGCTGGCAACATCCAACAACTGACAGTGACAGGAGGAATCACCATCCAGTCATTTCTGACCATTTATAGCCAGTGACTCTGGTTATCCAGACATCTCCTGGTCTCTCTACGGGAAAGGCTAATTCTGCTTCCCAACATTTTCTATACCACGATCTGCAAGAGAGTATTGTATTTGAGCAGCTTATTGAGGGAAATGAAGGAAGTTGCTTGGGGTGACTGGCCCAGAGTCTAACTCATCCTCTAGGCTGAAGGTACCCCGGTAATCTATCCTGTACACTCGTTGGGAAGATCCAGACCAAGTCAAAAATCATAGTGCTCTAAAGAGGGTGGCACATACATATACACTCACTAACTAGGCTTGATTATGTGGCCTAAAGACTTAATTGTAAAAGGCAAATTTATTATAAAACTTTTTTGTTTTGATTGTGCCACATGGCCTGAACCTGTGACCCCTGCAGTGGAAACATGGAGCCTTAACCAGTGGACTGCCAGAGAAGTCCAAAACTTTTGATAGAAAAATATCTTTATGACCTAAAGTTAGGGAAGGATTTCTTAAATAAAACATACAAAGGAGCAAACGAAAAGGGAGAAGACTGATAACTGTACCTTCGTAAAAATTGAAAACTTTTATTCGTCAAAAGACATCATGAAAAACTAAAAAGACAAACCATAAACTCTGGGAGATATTAGCAACAATATAATAATAATATAGCAAAGCATTCATATTCGGAATAAAGACAAAGAATTCCACAACTCAATAGGAAAATGTCAAGTAATTCAGTAGAAAAATGAGCAAAAGACATGAACAGGCATTTCACAGAAACAGAAATAGTCATAAATATATAAAAAGATACTTAACCTTATTAGTAACCAGGGAAATACAAATATCCCTCAACAGGGAAAAATGAACCAGGTACTCACACAAACAGAGATGGATTTTAAAAACCCGTGGTAGTGAACAAAGCAAATTACAGAATAAATGTTTGCTTCCGATCGTATAAATATGTGCTTGATTCCATTTCCCAAACCAGGAAAAACTAAATGCATAAGGACAAAACTATAAAAAAGAACAAGTAAATAGTTAACATAACATTCAGGATATATTGTGGAGGAAGCAGGAAGCGCATGGAGGGTCATTAAAGACACTGATAACGTTCTGTTTCAGAGTTGGCAGCTCCCTAGCCATATACAGTTCACCACGTTCTTTTATACAGCCTATGAACTGAGATATTCGTGCATTATTTTTAGATGGTGTTGAACATTTTTTTAAATAATATTTTGTGACATTTGAGAATTATTTGAAATTCAGAATTTCAGGGTCCATAAAGAAAGCTTTACTGGAACAGAGCCACACAAGCCTGTTTGTTTACAGATGGTCCATCTCTCTCTCTTTTTACCCTCCCTTCCCACCATACACAGACAACTGGAGTATAATTTTCCTATTGGAGTATAATTTTCCATGAGTTTCTCGCATTTCTGCATGTCTTATGAGTAGAGGCACTCACTGCTGTTGTTCTGGACTATCTGTTCAGGGATATTTGCATAATGAACAGGCTAAGAAGATACGGATAGTGTTTCCCTCCAGAGCAAGGCAGGCACCCATTATAAATCTTTCAGGTTCTCTAATCTCAGGGTTCCTTTTTGGTAATACAACCCACTGTGCAAGCAGGTACCATCTGGCGCTCTCTACACATCACCCCGCGCAAACTGGGGCTCAGAGAACCAGCACAAGAAAACGCTGATCCTTGGGCATTTGTGTGAGCGATAAACTCTCCTGTGTTTCTGACAGGAGTTTTGGGTCTTTCACCAGCATCCGTATCACACCATTCACAGTTCTTGACAGCCCCGCCTCCCGTTTTACAGATGAGAAATCTTAAATCCAGAGAAGGGAAGGGGCTAGCCTAAAGCCACTGTACTGAAGAGTAGCAGCACTAACAAGAGGTCTCATATTTCCCTGACACCCAGCCCAGTGCTCACTCCTCACCTCCAAGCAGTATTTCAGGACCCCTGCAGGCCTCCAGAGGACATTAGGACTCTCCCTTCTTCCCTTGGGCCTTACCTTTCACGTTGCATTTGAAGGTTTGACTGACCACTCCAGTATTATTCGCCTTCTCTGCTGGCCATTGATACACGTAGATTGTGGTTCGGGAAGACCCGGCATCAAGTACAATTCCATACTGAATAAAAGGGGGGATGGAGAGTTAATTACAGGCTCAGCCTCTCTGAGGACCCCCTTTCCCAGAGAACCACTGAGAACCCTAAGTTGTCCCAAGAGTTTAACCCACACCACTTCCTTTATATAGAACCTGACCAAGAAGAAAAAACTGTTTTCTCCAACTTTGTTTCTGTAGACTGGAGGGAGGGGTGGGGCGGAGGTGGGTCAGGTGTTCTAGGCCACAGTTCTCAGCCTTGGTTCACAGCGGAATCACTTAGGGAGCTTTTGAAGCTCCCAGTGCCAAGGCTACACCCGAGACTCATTAAATCAGAATCTCTGTCAATCGACCCAGGCACAAACAGTTCTTAAAGCTTCTGTGGTGACTCCGATATGCAGCCAAGGTTAAAGATGAGTACCCCAAGGATTATGCATGCAAAGACAATCTCCTGATTTCTCTTCATCCAGCTTCCGCAGGGTGGAGGTGGGGGAGGTCAGAAGCCACCTGGGTCTCAGGAGGAAAATGAATCGTCAGTCACCTGCTACCGTTTCTTCTCCAAACTTCCAGGACTATCCGCCTGGGAATAAGCAACCAATAAGAAACCATGGTAGGAAGTACTTAAGGAGGAAAAAAACAAAATACGAAAGATTGTTGATATATCATCTCACTTTGGTGACTCATGTGTG
This sequence comes from Cephalophus harveyi, assembly GCA_006410635.1. Classification (NCBI taxonomy): domain Eukaryota; kingdom Metazoa; phylum Chordata; class Mammalia; order Artiodactyla; family Bovidae; genus Cephalophus; species Cephalophus harveyi. Next base: position 698,615 of record SJYT01034581.1, read on the forward strand.
GAAGAATGGACAGGAGGGTATTGCCAACCATCTCACCCAGCTTGAGGCAGTTACCAGGGAGCTTTGCTTGAAGGTGAGGCCCAGCCCAGGCCCTGGACCAGACCTGCCCAGAACAGAGCATGCAGTAGCAGCTAAGGGGCACAGGAATGAGTTATGCTGACCTAGGTCAGTATCTAGTTGGGCTGGAGTCAACCCGGGGCATCAGAGGCTTCTGGGTGGCAGCTTTTCCCCAGTTCCTCTGCCACTGAGTTAGTGTAGCCTGTCTCAGAGAGGAAGATGACGTTGTGTTCTGGAGGCAGGTCAAAACGGATGGATTCCTACTTTTCCGATATTGTGTAAGAGACCTAACCTCTCTGGATTCCATCATCTTCAGACAGCTTCCTTTTGGAAGTAAATAGGAGACCATCTGCCTGATGCTTACTGGCTGTTCAATAAATACAGGTTACATAGAAAAACCAGTAAGCAAAATAAATAAAATTACAAAGCAAGAAAAAGAGGAAAGAAAAGTGAATAACACTCCTCAAACCCAACTACTGTTTTAACACCTTGTTATATATATTTTCCAATGTCTTCTGTGCATACAACTACATATACACTTATGTTTCATATGTTTTTAAATCAACTCAGGATTATACTACACAGAAGCTTCTCCAATCCTCTTTTCTTACTAAAACAGTATATCAAGAACATCTCTCCCTATCAGTAAAAATACTGACATCATGATTTTTAATACATTCATCACATTGTGAGATGTACAGTAATTCATTTAACCAATCCCCTGATTCTAAACTCAGCCAAGAACACTTGCTTCATTTGAAATAGGAGCAAATAAAAAAGTGTTACTCCAGCTCCTCCATTCTATTAAGATTTAGAACACCCTGTGTACACTGGTATTTGAACTTGAACAGCCTCTTCAACTTGGCTCTTCAGTCTGATGACGCGTGTTGCTTGGGAACCTGACATGACACCCCTCTATGGCGAACAAGGGAGGCATTGTTCACAATCTGTTCCAGGCAGAGGCTCCGCATGAGATTGAAGCACAGGTTGAAACTGAAGGAAATCCGGCACTCCAGAGGCCTGAGCCTCCGTGTCAGTGCTTGCTCTCCTTCCCTCTGCTGCCAGCCTGCTCACTATCCCTCCACTGGCCCCTCCAGGCCAGGTACTGATAGGAGAGCGAGCATAAGAAGGGACCACTCCAGAGGATACCACACTGTCTACCCCCAAATCTTCTTTATTCCAACCCTTCATGAAGAACGCTTAGGGGTCCTGGGCCAAGATCAGAAAGAAAGAAGAATGTGCATTTTCATTTGTAACTCCAGAAAAATGGGATTTAGTTTTCACCACAGTGGGTGCCTCCAGAGACTTTGCTCTGAGATTTGCAGGAGAAATGGCGGCCCCTTGGGTACCTGTTGATGTACTGACAGCAGCCTTGAGGCCCAGGGCTACTTCTTACTAACACAATCCACCCCCACCCCACTGTCTTTCACTGGCATTTTCAAAAGTGGAAACATTGGTCTTTAACCAGTTTTCACAGTTCATTTGCCTAGATCAGTGCAACTCAATATGGTTCCATGGAGGAAGGTGTAAGAGGAGAATGAATTTCATTCACTTCAATGAAGTGGGTGATGTTTGGGTGAAAAGCAGCAAGTCACCCTCTGTTTAATGCACTGTCAGAAAAAAAAAAAAAAACATGGCCTGATGCAGAACTGAAGACACACTCAGTGGGTCAACCAAAAAGAAACAGTCTTCCATATTAACCCATGGTCATGGACTGTGTGAGCTTCTAGGAAAAGCAAAAGCAAAGATCACATGATCAGCTTTCTTAGATGTGTTTATCATCATCATCATCATCATCATTACTCTTACTATAATATAATAGGGATAGTAATAAACATTTGCTGAACCTTTATAATATGTCAGGCAGTGCAGAAAGGGACCTAGTGTCGCATTTATAAGGCAGGTGTTACCATCATCCCCACTTGACAGATGGGAAAACTGAGGCTCACAGAGGTAAACAATTAGCCAAGGTCACAGACTTGGGATCAAGCTGGGGTCTGACTCTCAAACCTGTACCCACTTTCCCTGAGTTCCAAGAAAAACAAGTCTTTTTTAAAATGTATTTTTAATTGAAGGATAATTGCTTTACAATATTGTATTGGTTTCTGCCATACGTCAGCATGAATCACCCATGGGTATATATGTGTCCTATCCCTCTTGAACCTCCTTCCCACCTCCCACCCCATCCCACCTCTCTAGGTTGTCACAGAGCCCCAGTTTGAGTTCCCTGAGTCATACGGCCAATTCCCACTGCTCTCTGCTTTACCTATGGTAATGTATATGTTTCCTTGCTACTCTCTCCATTTGTCCCACCCTCTCCTTCCCACTCTGTGCTCACAAATCTGTTCTCTATGTCCGTGTCTCCATTGCTGCCCTGCAGATAGGTTCAGCAGTACCATCTTTCTAGGTTCCATAGAGAGGCATTAATATATGATATTTGTTGAAGAAAAAAAAGTCTTAACAGGGTGACTGATTAGTAAGAAGGTGCCTGGTATGGTATAGCAGACTTTGTTCAGACAAAAGACCCTTGAAAGCAAACTCTTAGTTAAGTGGTGTGCAGATCTGGGTGGAGAGGAGAATGACCAATGTGAATAAGGAGCCAGGGCTTTCTAGAAAGGAAGAAACCAATTACCCAACTCTTGTTTTCCAAGAGGTAAACCAGGGTGGGCCACAGGGCACCTGATACCCAGGCTGATGACTGAGAATGGATGAGGGTTAGAAGGAGATGGTTTTAACACAGCCCGGTCTAGTAGTTGTGCTTTGGAGAGTTGTGTGACCCAACCTGGGCTCTAATGTGACCTGAGCACGTCATGGCAGAAAAGCAGTGTCCCTGAAACCTGGGACTCTGCATGACCTTCTTCAACAGTGACACCATGTGGGTGCAAGCGGCAGTGGCAGTGGCACTGGGATATTGATCAGATGGGACTGAGAGGCTTGAGGGCTTCTAAGCAACTGTGACAGGGTTGGGAGGGTAAAGCCTCAAGAGGCAGATATCAGACTTAATGATAATAAAGCGCCAGGGTAGGTGAAAAACAAAGGCAATGTTGTCATGTTTACTCTTCAAGCTGATAGAGCAGGTCAAACCAGTAACAATGATAAAGGGACTGGGGATAGTTCCATCACTGCCTAAATTTTAATAGTTGCACTGTATGAGATCAGTCCTGAGTGTTCATTGGAAGGACTGGTATTGAAGCTGAAACTCCGATACTTTGGCCACCTGATGCAAAGAGATGACTCATTTGAAAAGACCCTGATGCTGGGAAAGATTGAAGGCAGGAGGAGAAGGGGACGACAGAGGAGGAGATGGTTGGATGGCATCACCGACTCAATGGACATGAGTTTGGGTGAACTCTGGGAGTTGCTGATGGACAGGGAGGCCTGGCGTGCTGCAGTCCATGAGGTCGCAAAGAGTTGGACATGACTGAGCAACTGAACTGAACTGAATGGAACACTTAGATAAAACAAGGTCAGGTGGGCCAACATTGGATTTAATAGTCAGATATCTTGACCTCTCATATGGGTCCTGAGGAACATTCCAGGGCCCCCTATATAGGCAGACCACCATGGAGCTGGCCCCTCAGAACCACCAGCTGCACACAAAGGCAAGATGAGGCAAGGTATGAAAACACAGACAATGAAAAATTTATATATTTTTTCATTTTTTTTAAAATATTCACTGCCTCCACCTCCACACTGCCCTTCCCATCCCCAGCACACATTGCACAACAGAAGGACAGGTCTCTGGACAGCCTGAGAAAAGCTGCATGTGAAGGGCCCCCTTCCAAGCTGTCATTCCACTCCACTTCAGCTGGCCCACAACATCTGTCTTTTCTCACACCTAACTCTCTCAGTGAAACAGGATGAGCCCCTGAGCCAATATTCCGATGTCATACAACTCATTCTCCTGTAGCCGGGGCTGAAGAAATTAAAAATCCCCTCTCTGAACAGTGTCTGCTAATGAGGTTATACATACTGATCCTTTCAAACTCTTGCCTAAGGCCTTTGTTCTCTGCTTTTTTCTTCCTTCTATGCCAATTATGTTATTTCTAATCTGTGTAATCGCAGGAAGCTCTTTGCCCTTTCTGTTCCTCTGTTTTCTTGTTTTCAAAGTCGGAATGAAAATAATCTACCTACGGAGTGACAGTCACTGAGGGTTCCCTCACCCCGTGATGTCCACTTATGTATGCACTTTCTACCTGCCTGAAGGCCGTCTCCATTGGCCCAGCCAACCTAAGCTCACAATATGCCAGAAATACTAAAGAGCTTATGTCCCCCAGGGAGCAGCCCTCAGCCGATGACTAGTGGAAGCTGGTGTGTAAATACGCCCTGCACTCGGATGACCGAGGCAGGTGTTCTGTATGCCCGTGACAGATTTCATCCCTGAGGTGAGTTCTGCACTGGCTCCCAGGGCAGTCCCAGCTGCCCACAGTGGTAACCTGCTGGGTATCAGCCCCTCCACTGGGACAGAAGCCTCTTCCCTTCTGTCTCACTTCCACCTTGCACAGTGCTTCCTGGGGTCACCCCCAGATGACTATCTTGCACAGGCATCTTTGACTAGGGAAACCCCTCTGAACAGTGGAACTAAACATGGTCTCCTTCAATAGCACCCTCCACACTGCTCGGGGACCCACTTTTCTCTACTCAATTTACTCTTCAGGTCTTCTAATTCCTCCATGTCCCTCCAGTTTGAACTTACCTCTCATATCCCCAAACAACTGTCTTAACCAGCCTATCTCTCACATTTGAAGGGCCCAAGGGACACTTTTTTATAAAGGAAGACTTCTGGCCTGGCCTGCCCCCTCCATCCCCCACCCCTCTGCCTGTCTTCTCGTCCACAGGCAAATCTACAGTGTGAACAGCCTCATGCACCTGTACATTGACTGTAGAAGGTGGGCTAGCTCAGACTGTAGACCATGCCCATGCTCTGTCTACTCTCCCTGCAAGCAGCTGCCCCTTTGCCACCCCTCAGATCAGTGGCGAGGTCTGCTCTCAGGGGAAGGCCCACACAGACCCTGGGTTCTGGGGTCCCAAGCATGTTCTAGAAGGGGAAGCATGGCTCTTGGTGGGCACATTCCCTTGTCCTATGGAGAGGTGTACCCAGAGTGCAGCTAGAGCTGGTTGCTTTGATTTGTGGGGTCTAAGGGTGGTACTGGGCTTCCCAGGTGGCATTAGTGGTAAAGAACCTGCCTGCCAATGCAGGAGATGTAAGAGACATGGGTTCAGTCTCTGGGTTGGGAAGATCCCCTGAAGGAGGAAATGGAACCCCTCTCCAGTATTCTTGCCTGGGAAATCCCATGGACGGAGGAGCCTGGCGGGGTATGGCCCATAGGGTCGCAGAGTCAGACACGACTGAAGTGACTGAGCATGCACGCACAGGGTGGCACTAGGGTCTAAGAATGGTTACTTGCCCCCCAAGTTGCTCCTGCAATTCAGCACCTTCCTGTCTCTGTGCCCGTCCTCCCCTCCTCCCCTCCTGTGCAAAGGAGGACATGTTTTCCTATCAGAGGCCAGTATCTCCTCCTGGGCTCCCTGTTAAGAACTTACGATCAAGGAACAGTTGGAAGTAAATGAAGAGAGCCCTGGCGGTGGGCAAAGGAATGTTGCTCATCCACTGAGCAAACCTATGTTTCCTCACTTGCAAAATGGTGGTGACAGGGCTTGTCCATCTTCCATAGTTGGCACAAGATTTCAGTGAGATAATTCAGGGAAAAATGCTCACTCAGCTGACTAGCAATTTACAAAGAGTAAGGAGATGGTATTTCCTCCAGTTGCACTCCTGATTTTATACAGTTTATAGAAGAAGGCAGTGCCTGGAGCTTGGGAAAACAGCTTCTCTAGGCCTTAGCTAATGTCTTTGGACAGCCAGATAATTTGTTTTCCTCTCACCATTGGACAGCTGCATGAGCCTTTTCTTTTTTATTCATGTTATTCATGGGAGGCTGAGATTCTTAAGTAAAATATAAAAGAACAAAGTTCTATTATCTAGGAAAGATTTTAGGAAATTCTCTGGCAGTCCAGTGGTTAGGACTCAGCATTCTTACTGCTGGGGCCCTGGGTTGGATCCTTAGTTGGGGAATTAAGATCCCGCAAGCTTCTTTTTGCAGCTAGAAAAAATTAATTAATTTAAAGGCAGACAGAAAGAAACAGATTTTCCTCTAATCCTTTAGCAAAGTGGACTCTGGATGGTAGATCAAACTCAACCACAGAGTCAAGGCAAAAATGGTTCTTTTTATCTTTTAAAAACCTCTATATCAAATATAGCCTATGAACAATCCCTAACAGCAGGAAGATATAGAAAAGACCCAAGGTCAAAGGTAAATACTAAATGAGATTCAAATAACATGGTTCCTATGGCCCTCCATCTAAGAGTGGTTTTCATAGCTTTAAAGAGTCATAAGAGAAAAAGAAAAGAAGATATACAATAGAGACTACAAACGGTTCTCAAAACCTAAAATATGTACTGTCTGGCTCTTTATGGAGGAAGTTTGCTAACTTCTACTCGAAATAATTGAAGGACTCACTGATTCTCTTCACCTTTCACTTGACAGGCCTCAGGGGATCACCTCCTGTCACCCTTACAGCCAAGGCAGAGGGCTGTGTACAGTTCTGTCTACCAGAGTCCATCCATTTGGGGATGGTTTTATCGAGGGCTGACAGAGGTCTCTGGAACTTAGCCTAAGGCCCTGAGTAATTTCGGTGGGGGGAGGAGTCAGAGGGATCATGGCATACTTCTGGACTCAAGAGAGGTAGCACAGCACAGATCAAGGAGACTTTTCAGGCCCTTGGTTTTGTTTACCCAGGCTAGGCCAGAAGAAGAGCCTGAGTCTCCTGGTCTCCGCTCATGAGCAGGGTTGGGTCATCTGGGGAGACTGACAAGCTGGTAAATCTTTGGCAGCCATCCATAATTTTGGCAACAAAGTCTGGCTTTGGTTCCAACAGTCAGGAGTCAAAGCAAGACCACATCATCCTAGGAGAAGGTGTCACCACAATCAATCTGTCACCTCAAACACCACAAACCTAGCATGTCCAGTCTTTCTCCCTGGGCCTTTATCCCACCTTTCCCTGGCTCCAGCTGGAGGTGAGGAAGGGCAAGAATTTTCTTCTCTTCTAACTTATAGCTTGAGAGTCATTGATGCCAGAGCCCATTTCTTCCCTTCAGTGCCAACCCCTTCACACCTACCTTTGGTCCTGGAAAGAGGACCTCTTTCTGGTGTGTCTGGATGAGTGTGATAGCCATAAGCACCACAATGCTCAAAAACAAGACCACCAAGGCGATGATGGCTGGAGTTCGGGAGAGGACCTTGAGGCCTAAAATGAGAAAACCCAGAAGGCACGTGAGAGGGAATCAGGAACAGGGCCCTGCCCTTCTTCATAGAATCTGTGAAGTGGGTGCTTAATTGGGTGCTTAGCTGCATGCATAAGTCACTTCCTCTGGCTTTTTTTGAGACCCAAACATTTAGAACTACAGCTGGGCTCAAATACCCATTTGAGTATCTTTCCTCCAAAGAGTGGACTAAAACAGCGTTTGCAAGGAGGGGGTGCATACTCTAGCTCTCTGGTATTTCCCGAAGTGTGTGATGCATATTACTGTTGTCCCTGGGATGATTTCCAATAACACTTATTTCAATGTACATTTGAAAATTATGAGTTTACTATTAAAGCAGGTGATATAATATTCCATTTAAAAATAACCTCAGATAAATAAGAAATTCCTATTGTATTTCAGATACAATCAATGATTATAAAGCTTAGTACATGGTGTCATTGTCAAACAAATGGTAATGTGTCTGAATTCCAAAGATGTTTGGGTGCCCAGTAAGAATCTCAGTCATTTTCCCTGTGTCTATAGTAAAGACATAGACATCTTTACAAATGAAGAGTAAGTAGACCCCAATCCACATGTTCCCTCCCAAAGGGGTCATGTAATCTCTGGTGTTTATATTTTATATTTTAATCATAACATGTAAATGCAAAAGATAAAAAATGTAGCACATGAGTCGTCTTCAACTAAATATATAGCCTCTAAGTAAAGATAATTATATGATTATATGCATTATATGATAATATATCATAATAGACTATTTCTACTTATTAAATTTAAGCTAATATTTCCTAACCAGATGATTACGAGCAAATATTTACTTGGATCTTAACATACCAGTGTGGGCTAATGAAAATTTCATAAATAAAGTAGCAAATATGTTTATTTTAAAAAAAAGAAAAGAAGGAAAGAAACTTTCTGAAATGATTCCATTTATGTTAAACTCTGGACTTCTCTGGTGGCTCAGACGATAAAGCGTCTGTCTACAATGCGGGAGACCAGGGTTTGATCCCTGGGTTGGGAAGATCCCCTGGAGAAGGAAATGGCAATCCACTCCAGGACTATTGCCTGGAAAATCCCATGGACAGAGGCGCCTGGTAGGCTACTGCCCATGGGGTCGCAAAGAGTCGGACACGACTGAGCAACTTCACTTCACTTCATGTTAAGCTCTAAAACAGGCGGGTGATAGAAATCAGAACAGTGATTGCACAGGGGTTTGGGGCAGGCACTTTCTAGGGAAATGAAAATGCTCTTATATCTAAATAGGATTGTGGGGTATATGAGTTTATGCATTTTTCAAAATTTATCAAACTTTCCAAAGTCCTTTGGAAAAAAACTGAAAATCACAGCAAACCAGCCCCTTTAGATACAATTTCCCTTAAAAAATATTCTTATAAATTGTCCATTTTCTTTTTTTTTTTTTAATTTTATTTTTACTTTATTTTACTTTACATCCTTCCAGAAGGCAAGAATACCAAATTTAGGGACACAACTTAAGATCTATCCATTTCACTATATATGAAAGAAGTGAAAGTCGCTCAGTCGTGTCAGACCCAGGTCTCCCACATTGCAGGCAGATTCTTTACCATCTGAGCCACAAGGGAAGCCCAAGAATACTGGTGTGGGTAACCTATCCCTTTTCCAGGGGATCTTCCTGACCCAGGAATCAAACGTGGGTCTCCTGCATTTACCAGCATAAAGAATCCACCTGCAATGTGGAGACCCGAGTTCAATCCCTGGGTCCCAAGATCCCCTGGAGGAGGGCATGGCAACCCACCCCAGTATTCTTGCCTGGGAAATCCCATGGACAGAGGAGCCTGGTGGGCTACAGTCCATGTGGTTGCAAAGAGTCAGACACGACTGAGCGACTAAACCACCACCACCACCACTACCTATCACTATATATAACTTATACCTAATTTTTTTAAAGATAAAAAGACATTAAAGTAAAATATTGACTAAGTAATAGTCTTGGTAGAACTATCATAGCATAAACATAAGTGGTGACACTCAAATGGCTGAACTATGATAAACACTAGCATAACAGGAAGATCACTGAATTCAGAGAATCCAAATATGTCTCACCAGTTGAGTATCTAAATTAATTAAAAGTAAATAAAATTTAAAAATTCAGTTTCTCAGCTGCACTAGCCACTTTCTAAGTGTTCAATAATCAAAAGTGGCTACCATATTGGACAGTGTAATTACAGAACATTTCTACCATCACAGAAAGTTCTATTGAACAGGAATGGGGTAGAACCTGTCCTATTCTGCAACATCTACTTTTAGATCATCATAAGCTATTGTTTACATTATTTCTAGGAGATATTTTCTTGGAAGAAAAAAAAAAGAGCATGTATTTACTACCATATAGAGTTAGATTCAGCCTCAATATCCAATCACATCACAGTGCTCATTACTTGGGGAGGTCAGTCATGCAGTGGGTCTCAATATCTCAGAAGAGCCAACTCTTAACTACCTCACCTGATTCCCCTGCAGTATCAGTACTGCCACAGACATATCCTGATGTCCAAGGTGCCTTAATTGTCCTACCTTGTCCCTGGGAGTGAACTGGAGGGGAATTTGTCAGCATGTATCAAAATTGCAAGTGTATATACCATCTGCCTCACAATCCCACTTCTGGGAATTTATTCCACAGAACTGGTCCCAAGTGTGTTAAATGACTTGTACACCAAGTTACTCACTGTGGAATTATTTGTCATAGCACCTGGAGGGAGGCCAGCCATTGTGGAGTTAACCTTCAGAGCCTCTGAAGGGGTCTTGGCTCACTTTTCTGTGATTCCAGATCAAAGGATATGACCCAGACAGAAACCGTTTTATCCACAGAGGCAAATTTTTGCATGAACTGCTAAACAGTGTGTATGCCAGGTCAGTTATATACAAGACAAGGTAGAAGTTTAATCTGCCAAGTTAAACTTGTCCTTTGGAAGGAATGTAGCAAGTTAGTCTGCATGTGTGATGTTGCAGTATATGTGTTAAACTATCAAAGTGTTTTGAATACCAACTTAGGGGCACCACTAAAGAACATCTGTCCATGGGGCGGAACTGGGGGTGATACGTAAGCAGTCTCCTGACCACAGCCACGAGCCTAGCCTCCTAAGTCTTCTGCGCTTCAGCAGTTTTCAGGTAAAAAGCTGTGATTACTTTAAGCAAACCCTTGCTCCAGCAGAAAAGCCTATCGTAGACCAAAGTGGACTAGACCAGGTCTCATTCATTTAGGGAACTGCAGCCTAGAGCTGTGCTATCATTAGGGCTGGACAAACACTGTAATTACCAGGTGCCTCCCAAGAGTGGAGAGGCCAGAGCCTTCTAGGCTTCCACACAGAGCAACTGCAAAATGTGCTCCAGGGGCAGGCAGGACAAGCTCAGAAGTGTGTGTGTATGTGTGTGTGCGTGTGTGTGCAAATTTTACCCATGTGCCTGCAGTAAAAGGTGGTAACAACGAGGTGGTGCGGAGGGGGCGGGAGGCGGGCGGAGGGGGAAGGGATGCTGTAGGCGCCAGGCCAGCAGTAACTTGGATGGAAAGAGAGGCAAGCTCCAAGTACTTTACAGTTCATCACAAAACCAACAATATTCTAAAGCAGACCTTACACACAGCTGGGTAAGGGAAACCACAAGGGCCAAATTAATGGATTATGCAAACCGGAAAAACCATTTAAGCGAAACAAGCATGCTAGTCCTGGTTTTGTGTCGCTTTGACGAAAAGAATTACTTTTATCTGTGGAATGCCGGTAGTAAAAGTCCGGTGGAGACTAAGTCTTCCACCAAAGAAGTTAAACCGTCATTTGCTGGGGTTGAAAGAGCCTATGGGCTGAAGCTGGGATTCTTGCGTGACGTGACAAAATCATACTCGCTGCCTGCTGAGTGATACTGACCTGCTTGCTCACAAGGTTGGCGGGTCAGCACCGTGAACATCTCTCCTTCCAGCTGCAGGTGAGAGAACATAGAATGACTGCGCGAACTTGGTCCCTGACTTAAGAAGTTCCGAAAACTTGCACCACGTTAAAGCACAAACCCACTTCACTTTTTCCAAAGGAAAGCCTTCTGGGGGCCAGATGAACCTAGAACTTCCCAGGCAGACCCAAAGCTGGGCTTATATTCTAGAGTCATCTCTCGCCGACTCCCACCTTCCCCCATACAAAAAGGAAGAACGGACTTGCTGAAAATTTAAATTCAAAAAATTTTCGAAGAAGTCGAGCTTCTCCTGCAGATTTTCCCACCTGTACACACCTCCTGGGGCAGAACAAATCTTCAACCTATTATCAACATTCACAATCTGAGGCAGGGCTGTTTTTCAAAGCACGCCAGCAAGGGAGGTTTCTTTGTGTGTTCGCGGCTTGCGAGCCCGAGGTCGCCCTTTCAAGATCCAGGACGAGTATCTGTCGCTGCTGGCTGGCGACCATTGCAAGAGGATGTCGGGTCCCCGGCATCCAGCGCCCCAGGATCTAGGAGGCCCCACTCTGGACTGAGTCCCCACAACAGTCAAGGCATCCAAGCTCCCGGCGCTCCTTTGGACCCGAAGAAACGCTCGGTTAATGACGCGTCCACCTCTCCGGGGGCCGCATGGATCACCTCCCCACGGCCCGGGGACGTGGGGCACGCGTACTTCTGTCCCTCCCTCCGGCCCCCTGAGGAATTCGATTCCGTTTCCTTCCCTTCCAGATTTCAGCCCCACGAAGCTTCCCACTCCTGCAGTGGCTCAGACGCGGGGTCCTCTCCTCACCTGTGCGCAGACGACCGGAGGAAGGCGACTGGCGCTGCCGCAGTACTAGCAGGCAGCCAGAGCGCTAGGGGCTCCTGCGGAGGCGGGGCGGGGCGGGGCTTCCGTGTCCTAGGCCCGCCCCCTGGTCCTGGCCAAGCACCTCTTCACCTTCCCTCTTCTAGTTCAGTAGCATGCGGAGTGGGGGCGGGGAGGTTTGGGAACCGCAGCGGGGCCTTGGCTCTTCACTAGCGATCCTGCCCGGGCCTACCTGCGGAAAGTGGGGCGGGGGTGTTGTCTTCTACGTGCTGCCCTCTTTGATGTCAAGGCCAAGAGCCTTTTGACTTATCTGTTAGTTTCCTTCACTGTTACCCCAGGCCTCAGTAGAGGGGAAGTGGGGTCAGGGCAGGGCAGAGACTAGGCACTCTGTGGGTGTGCTCCATCTTTCCACGACGTCGAGGACACCTGTAAACACCTGGAATGGTGGGGGTGAGGCAGGTAAGCAGACTGGCCCCTGGGTCACTTGGACCAGGAGAGCAAAGTAATCAGAGTCCTTCCCTCTTAGTTTAGCAGAACTGCCTTCACTATGCCCAGGGACATTCTCACTAGTTACTGAGCAATGCTCTCCCTCACTGCATTTTATAGGCCAAAATTCAGTCCAAGCACTTAGAAGAGGCCAAATAGGAAAAGTGACAAAGTTGCAGCCATTACATGCCCCAGGAGTCTGTTTTTAATGCACCAGCAGGTAGCCTTTGTGGCCCCTCTGAGTGACCCCCAAGGACTCTTGAAATGATCCAAGCAAGATGCATAATAAGCAGGCTTCTGTTGAATCATCCCTCTTTGTGGCTCCTGAATTTTTGAAAGGAATAGCTGAGACCTCGACAGTGTCCTTGGGAGCTAGGTCCTGTGCGCCACCAGTTTTCTGTCCTGTGCAGGTAGGGCCAAACCCTTCATGAGACAAAAGGGCCTTCAGAGAACAGTACCCCTGTTTTTTGAGACTTTTGAGCCCAAAGACGAGGGTCCCAAGCTGGGTGTGTGCATGTGGGTGCACACACACACACGAGCATGCAGGGGCACCAGTCATTCACCCTAAGTCTGATGGACATGGACTGTTGAACAGGATTTGAACAGAGTCTAGAGTGGGGCATTCAGTAAATAGTTGTTGAATTGCAAGGCTTCTTTTCATTGAAAGCTATGCATCAATGAAACACAAGGCTTAGGACTGAAAGATGAAGGACTCTCTGCACCCAGGGGGTCATAAACCCACAAACAGCTGCTGACGCTGCCCCTAGACCTGGGGTCAACACTGGCTCGAAGGGATGAATAACTGACCTTAACATCCCCTAGGGTTTCCCAGCAGCTGAGAAGAGTTTCCTGGGCCTAAAACTTTGATATCTTTAAATTAGACTTTTTAAGCCAAGTAATAGCAAAGCTAAAACTATCTGTGAATGACTTTCGTCAACAAGAGCACAGAAACAAATGTTGGTGAGGATGTGGAGAACGGGGAACCCTCACACATGGTTGATAGGAATGTAAACTGGTGCAGCTACTGTGGAAAACAGTATGGAGGTTCTTCAAAAAAGCTAAAAATAAAGCTACCATAAGATCCAGCAGTTCCCCTAAGTTGGAAAGGGTACATGCACCCCAATGTTCATAGCAGCACTGCTTATAATAACCAAGATATGGAAGCTACCTCAGTGTCCATCGGCAGATGAATGGTTAAGGAAACTGTGATGTGTATGGGTGTGCGTATAGTACTGCCCATAAAAAACACAAAATTTTGCCATTTGCAGCAACATGGATGGACTTGGAGAGCATTGTGGTTAGTGAAATAAGTCAGAGAGAAACAACGTACTGCTTGATATCACTTATATATGAAATCTAAAAATACAACAAACTAATGAATATAACACCACCATCAAAAAAGATCAGTGATACTCCCTGTTGGAGAAGCTGTGGGGGGAACAGGCCTTTTTGAAGCTTCTGGGATGTGACATGCCCTGGTTTTGTTCCCACCTCCTCGAAGCTTTTTGCTAGTTTGTGCTCTTTTCCCAGGAGTTTCTCAACAAGTAGTCCTGGGCCCTCTTTTCTCCTCACTCTGTACTCCCTTCTTAGGTAATCTCATCCATGCCCACACCTTCTCTTCTATTCACAAAAGCCCCTCCAATACATGTCTCCTGCTCAGGATTCCCCCATTGCGCTGTAGACTTAGACAACTGGCTGTTTGACTTCTTTGGATGTCTTGAAAGGCATCTCAGTTTATGAGGCTTCAAGCTGAATTCCTTATCTTCTCCTACCAGATCATCACCACCTCCAAAATTTTCTTATTTCAGTGGATGCCACTCCTGCTCATCCACTTGGGCAAGCCAGCAGCCTGAGGGCTATCTTAGATAATCTTTCCCTCATTCCTCATAATCAGCCACTAATTACTGTGGATATTAACCTCTTAATTATCTCTGCAATATGTACTCTATCTTCACCACCACCACAGTCTGAGCAAGGGTTTCCCGGTCTTTGGCACTATTTGTATTTCAAGCCAGATAATCCTTTGTTGTGGGGTCAGTTCTGTGTATCATAATTTAGTAACATCCCTGATCTTCACCCACTAAATGCCAGTAACATCCCTCCACACATAGTGGACCAACCAAAAATGTCTCCAGACATTGCCAAGTGTTTTCTAAAGGGTAAAATTTCTCAGTTTGAGAACCACTGGCCTAAGCTACCCTTGTCTCTCTCCTGGACATGGGCAGTGGTCTCACTTTCTTCCTTTCTGATCCATTTTCCCATCGCTGCCACCCTCCTCTTTTCAAAAGACAAATCTCACTGTGTCAACCCCGTCCTTTACAGACACTTCTGTGCCAGCCATTTCTCAACCGATACAGACTCAAATCCTCAATATAACCTAAAAGGTTGTGCTCTGTCTGATCCCAACCTTCCTTTCTCTGCCTCTTTTAGTCTCATCCTTCTTCTTTCTTTATGCCCCGAGGGCACACCAGCTTTCTTTAAATTTGTTAATTTGGCTGGACCAGGTCTTACTTGTGGCATACGGGATCTTTAGTTGCGGTGTGCAAATGCTTAGTTGTGGCTGTGGGATCTAGTTCCCTGCCCAGGGATTGAACCTGGACCCCCTGCATTGGGAATGTGGATTCTTAGCCATTGGCCCACCAGGGAAGTCTCCAGTTTTTCAAATATATTTCCTCCTGCCATAGGCCAGTTGCACATAATTTCCTTTGCCTTTGCCTAAGGGACAGGGTCGGAGAAGGCAATGGCATCCCACTCCAGTACTCTTGCCCGGAAACTCCCATGGACGGAGGAGCCTGGTAGGCTGCAGTCCATGGGGTCGCTGAGTCAGACACGACTGAGAGACTTCACTTTCACTTTTCACTTTCATGCTTTGGAGAAGGAAATGGCAACCCACTTCAGTGTTCTTGCCTGGAGAATCCCAGGGATGGCGGAGCCCAATGGGCTGCCATCTGTGGGGTCGCACAGAGTTGGACACAACTGAAGAGATTTAGCAGCAGCAGCAGCAAGGGACAGGGTAGTGTCTGCCTCTTCTTTTATTTCTCCCTAACTAATTCTGGTTTATACTTCCATTCTGAGCTCAGTCACATCCACCCTTCAGTTACATGCTCCCTCAGTGGGCTTTTCTTTCCTTCAGCTATGGTTTCATTATGGCAGTTGTGGAGCAAGTAACACCTGTTGCCTCCCACCAGGAGCAGCAGTACCAGGGTGTCAACCCACTGCATGGTTTGCAGGTGCCAGGGTTGCCAAGAAAGAGAGAACTTACACAGGCTCTGGATGGAACAACGCTTTCCCCCTGTAAAGAGACAGAGCAAGAGCAGCTTTAACAGCCAGCATCCATCCCCTGTGGTCAGCAGGTCTCACTCCACAGCCCAGAGTAAGACAGGGAGATGGTGCATGGACCCCTTTTCTGCTGCAGGTGAAGGACACCCTCTCCCGCATATGAGTTTGAAATTCAAAAAGGTGGGGACATGCCTGGGGGCCTATGAGCCACATGCCCAAGCAGAACAAAAAAGTACACATCAAACCTGGAACAGGGGAAGATGTTCCAAAACAAAGAAGTATGGCTGGTACAGGCTGTAGGGCTTTTTCTCTCTTTGTAAGGAAGTGTTCCAGGCCCAGGGCAACCCTTCCAGGCAGGAGGCAGGAAGCTGCATGTGACTGTCTTCCGCAACAATGATTTCTGATGAGTCTGTCTCTGCCTACTAGATGGTAAATCCCATGCAAGTAAAAACCATGCTCTTTTTACTCACCATGATATCCTTAGTGTCTACCACAGTCGAGCAGTTAGTAAGTTCTCAATAAATGTAAGTCAAATGGACAGAACGCTGTCTTACAAATGGAGGATATTAACCCTTTGACTATCTTATATGACACATACTTTCCCCCAGTTTTCCATTAAGACTCAGCATTTTTACAAGCTACTGCTGTCTTTCTGACTGCATGTTGCAGCTTGAAGTCTTTGAGTTGAACAAAGCATATCTAATTGGAGATAGTTCATAGTTGCTCATAGACCAGAGGGACAACTGGGTTATCCAAAGGAATGTTAAACTAATATTTAGGAAACCTGACTTCTTAGTCTCAGCTCTAATTACCAGCAGGTACATGACCCTGAACACAGCTCTAGACTTCTTGGATTCTCAGGTTGTTGTTGTTGTTTTTTTTTTTTAACCTATGAAATGGAGACAGTAGTTAGCGTCTGTCTATGATTCCATTATTTTTGAAAGCTTAAGGCTAGAGATATACATCATTAGTGGATGGGAATGGTTGGAGTTTGGAGAGAGACCAGAGATGACCAGGAGTAAAGGTCTAATAATGGAGCCTCACGGTGGAAGCCAAATTGCCAGAGGTCATGAAGAGTGGTTAAGGAGGAAGTGGAACAGGTGTATGTGTGTGTGAGCATATGCCCCAGATGACCTTAATTCCTGCTCTCTTCTAAAGCAGTCCTCACCTTCACTGTTTGAACCAAACTTAAATCCCACTAAAATTCATTACCTCATGTTTCTTAATGTTCTTTTGCTGCTCTAATGAATTAAAGTAAAGCAAAAGAAGCAGTTTTTCTCTGAACTTATAGTATGTAACATTTTTATGTGGATGATTTAGAGCATGCATATATATATATATATATAGTTGGAGTTATTGTGAGGAATTGGCTCATGTGGTTATGAAGGCTGAGAAGTCCCAGGATCTGCTGTTTTTGACAAGCTAGAAACCCAGGAGAACCAATGCTGTACTTCTAGTCTGAGGCTGAAGGCCTGAGAACCAGGAGAGCTGATGGTGTAATTTCAATGTTTCAGTTTGAGTCCATGTCTGAAGATAGGAGAAGACTAATGTCCCAGCTCGAAGACAGTCATGCATAAAGTACACTGTCCCCATTCTGCCAGTGTTGGTTTAACCAGCTGAGCATTTGAAGATCCATCAGGCTAACACATAAAATTAACCATTATAAAAGCCAATTGTCTCTTCTTAAATTTTATGATTCTGGTCCCGGATCCAAGACTAGCCTGGGTGGTATTATATAGGGCAAGTCATGCCTTGCATTAAGTGTTCTGGGCTAGAAAAACCTCGTTCCAACATGCTTTTGTGGAAGACATTCAGGAAGATTGACAAATGTGCTTTGGGACAATGGCTCTAGAGTCTCATTTATAAAGGAGAAAAGCAATTTAGAACCAGATGGGTGAAATTAAAACTGAAGATCATTGCGTGATTCCAGGTGATGTGGAGGCTCAGAAGGTGAATAAATCCTTCCCCTGTGGTAGCTCACTGCGAGTCTCCAACCTCCTATACCTACTCCAGTGCCAGACTCACTGAATGCCCCAGCTTTCGTGCAACACCTTCTACCCCTTTGACCCTTCTTTCTTCTACACTCGTACATTTTCCATTCATTTAAAAAATTTGACTTAGTGGCCTCGTGTTCCAAGCACTGTTCTAGGTGCCGGGTCTGGGCAGGAAATGAATGACACCTGGGGGATTGAGTTCACTCCTGTCCTTCACCCTCTCATTCCAGCTCTCATCACTGGTTCAGACTTTTTCCCAGCCTCCAAGATCTGCCCCACCTTCCCCTCTTAGCCATCTTACTTAGTTTTCACTTTTTTTTTGCAATCATGGACCCTTTTTGCAGTCTGGTGAAGCTGATGGACATTCTCGGAATTGTTTTTTTTTTTTTTTTTAATGTATAAATGAAGCATATAGAATTGCAAAGAAATCTTTATGTTGAAATGCATTTTTAAAATTTTTAAAAATCAGACTTGTGTTGTATGTACTTCTTTATTAGCTCATTAAGTCATGAGGTCCAGTAGCAGATCTAATGCCTGGTTTAATTTCAAAGGGTGATGAGGTAATGTGACATGAAAATATCTGTGATTTCTCTTGGTGACAAAATCACAGGTCTTGCCAATACCATTATGCTTTGTTGACTATATTCATAATTGAAGGAAGCACTCCATTTCCTGAAGATAAAAAAGTATACCCCCCTGCCCCATGCAAGGACGTAAGCCCCCTGAGTTTTGTCTGTGGACTCCAGTTTAAGAACCTGCTGGATAATTCTTATAGCACAACTGTCGGTTTCTGGCTCAAAATCTTTTGACGACTCATTCACTCAACAATCAATTCTCACTGCCTACTGAAATGTCTGTCAGCCTGGCATTCAAAGATCTGCTTCTGCCAATTAATTTTTTTCTGCCTTAAAAAATTTACTGATATTGTATATACTATTCTTTTGCCACTTGCCTTTTTCATTCAAAAGATTTTCCCCCCTGAGGTTTATCCATGTTGTTATCTATTTTGTTGCTGTTGTTTATGGATAAGTCATGTCTGACTCTTTGTGACCCCATACACTGTAGCACGCCAGGCTCCTTTGTTCTCCACTATCTCCTGGGGTTTGCTCAAATTTATATCCATTGAGTCAGTGATGCTATCTAACCATGGTAGTTAAAACCCCTGAAAAATAAAACCTCTTTGGGGTCTGAGGAACTTGTGTTCTAGGCCAGTTCTACCTGAGTCATAGATTGGCACATACTAAATCTCCCTTAGACTTGGGGCCTGTCTATGCCAGGGACTGGGCAGGCATGGGCAGCCCAGTCAAAACCTTTCAGGTGGGGTAAGATTTATAAAGAAGTGCTTCACTTGTCCCTTTGGGCACCAATTTTGATTGCAATCTCTTTCTATTTTTTATCACCTGATTTAGGGGAATGAAATTCTACACTCCTTGTTGGAATATGCCTAACTTCCTTCTTCACTTGACCGGCTTTAAATTATCTTTTTTCTTGCTTGATTGGCTCCTACATTATTTTCATAGTTTCCTAGTTTGGCTATAGCCACAGTTCTATTGTTATTTTATTAACAGTCTTCTCTACAAGGTGCCTTTGTTTACAATTACAGCTAGTTTTTAAAAAAGAATTCCTCCTTTCTACTTAAAAATTTTTGTTGTCCTTTTTAACTTCTTGAGCAAAATTGTTAGCTTATTATTTTGTAAAATTTCTGTCTTCTATATATATATATATCTGCAATTACATTCCAAGGCTACGCTCTTTACTACAAATGCCATTTTAGCTACGTTCCACAAGTTTTCATAAAGAACATTTTTGTTATTATTCAGCTCTAAATATTTTGTGATTTATATTATGATATTCTTTGATCCATTGATTTTTTAAAAATGTCTTTTCTTAGTTTCCAAAAGTATGAGGTTTGGGAGCAAAATTTTTCTTTTTTTAAACTTTTTATTTTGTACTGGGGTATAGCAGCTTAACAATGCTGTGATAGTTCCAGGTGAATAGCAAAGGGACTCAGCCATACATATACATGTATCCATTCTCCCCCAGATTCCCTGGGAGCAAAATTTTTATAATTGCTTAAGAGTTTATATTATACTGTAGTTAGTGAATTTAGTCTGTATGATAGTTTTAATAGTGCCTGCTTTAATATTGCCTTTGTGGTCACGTACTTTGTCAAAAGTGTAGATAATTTATTGGACTCCCAATGGCACTAGTGTAAAGAACCTGCCTGCCAATGCAGGAGACATAAGAGACGCAGGTTTGATCCCTGGGTCAGGTAGATCCCCTGGAGCAGAGCATGGCAATCCACTCCAATATTCTTGCTTGGAGAGTTCCATGGACAGTGGATCCTGGCAGACTACAGTCCATAGGGTTGCAAAGAGTCAGACATGACTGAAGCAACTTAGCATGAATAGACTAATGCTTTTAGGATTCAGTTGGAAAATGTTTATATGCATAACGTTCCTGGTTTTGGAGTATAGTTTTTAAGTTTTAGCAAGTGAGCAGAGTCCAGTGACTGCCTACCACAATAGAACCAGAGCCATTCTAGCAATCTCCACTGCTCTTTTGTAGTCAACCTCTTCCCTCACCGCCAAAGCGCCTGGCAATCTCTCATCTGTCTTTTGCTCCTTTCATTTTGCTTTCTCTGGAATGTCATGTAAATAAAATCATAAACTATGTGACTTGTTAAGTCCGACTACTTTTATTTAGCATAATGCATTTGAAGTTCATCCACATGGTTGCATGTGTCAATAATTCATGCATTTTTATTGCCGGATTGTATTTCATTGTATGGATATACCATAGTCTGTTTATCCATTCACCAGCTGAAGAACATTTGTAAGATTTTCAGTAACACTGTATGTTTTAAATTATTGGGAGTAGAAGATGATATACATCCATTATATGAAGCTTTTTGTGTTGTTCAAATTTTCTATAGACTTAGAAAAATGTCATATCACTTTCTATCACTTTCTGGGAGAGATATTTTAAAACTTCCCACATGAGAGTATATTTGCTGTTATCTCCATATAATCCCTGTGGTGTTTTATTTTTATATGAGAAGCCTATGCTGTTAGTTTCCTACAGATATAGGATTGTTATATCTTCCAGGTGACTTGTTCCTGTTACCAATAAGCAAAATTCCTCTTTATTCCTAATAATGTTTACTGTCTTAAAGTCCTTCCTATCCAGTATGAAGGTTACCATGCCATTTGCACCGACCCCAGATACATTCCCCGCCTTCTCTTCCCTGCTCTGGCCCACAGACTGTACGAGCCAAGCTCTCTTGCCAGCTGCCTTGTGGTTAGGTCGCCAGTGGGAGGCAGGAGTTGTAAAATGGAGAAGAAAGAAGTCAAATGTTTCTTGTTCCCTCCTCCATCTAAGCTACATTATCTGGTGGAAGCCATGTTCCTCCATGGCTGATGGAGATCTCTCCTCGGGGTTCAAGCATACTCTGAGGTCTGACAAAACTTATTCCTCCTGTCATTTCCAGCCTGAGAGTAGCAACAGCTTCTCTCTCTTTTTCTTGCCTATTTATTTCCTGAATTCCACCTCCCTACGTGGTTTGTTCCTAAGCCATCTTATCTGGATTCTGCTGGGATGCAGGTTTTATGTACTTTTTAAAACCACTTCATGTTTAAGGTAAATTTGAAACTGCCGATTCATGTTTATTTATTTTCTATCATCTTATTTAGTGATCTTCATTTTCTGTGCTTTATCTCTTTGTCTTTGCTTCTTTTTCCCCTCTTTCCTGCCTTTCCAGATTGAGTTTTCTTTATTCCCTTGTTTTCCATTCACCAGTTTTGAATATATACATTCTATTTTTATTCTTTTTTGGTTACTGTGATGTAGTAGAAATATATATTTGGTCCCTGCTCTTGGTTCCTGACACAGAGTTCCTAAATCTCTTGGAAGTTCCTAGGTGATAGAAACATTTTTTGTTCTAATGAGACAAGTCTTGCTAGACTCATGGATGGGGCTGGTCACCAGGAAGGTCAAACTTGACTAGAAGCTTGGAACGTTCAGCCCCTGCCATCCTCCTGGGAGGAGAGGAACTGCAGATTGAGTTAATCATCAATCATAGGGACTTCTCTGGTGGCTCATTGGTAAAGAACCCACCTGCCACTGTAGGAGACACAGGTTTGATCCCTGGTCCAGGATCCACACATCACAACTAGAGTAGCCCCAACTTGCCATAACTAGAGAAAAGCCCACACAGCAGCGAAGACCCAGCACAGCCAAAATTAATTTAAAAAGGAGTGAGTTGGGAAACATATCAATGTGCCAAGAGGGTGGCTCATCCCAATTCCACTGCCCCTGGAACATTTCTGGCTCTCACCTTATGTACTTATTTATCTGACTGTTCATTGTATCCATTATTATATCCTTCATAATAAATTGATAAATGTGTTTCCCTATAGCAAATTATTAAACCTGAGGAGAAGGTTGTGGGAACCCCCAATTAGTAGCCAAGTAAATCAGAGAGCTTTGGGTGACAACCTGAGACTGTGATTGGCATCTGAAGCAGAGGTAGTCTTGCAGACCTGAGCCCTTAACCTATATAGTCTGCACTAACTTCAGGTAGTTAGTATCATATTGAATTCTGGGACATCCAGACAGGACGAAGAATTAGTGTTGGGAAAAAAACTTGCACACATTTGGGGTCAGAAGTGTTGAGATCAGAGGAAAAATATTCTTTCCTTCCTTTTAGTTACTCTTTTATCTTTAACATGTATGCTCTGCTATGTAAAATATATGCTTGATGAAGATAATCTGTATCTTTATTTTACTCCCAAAGAGTACACAATCTATAAAATGCCGTCACTCTGATCCCCTCTCCCATCTCCTGCTTTTGTTGCGATTTATCCATTGTATTAGTTTACTCAGGTTGCCATAACAAAATATGACACATTGGATGGTTTGTTGTCATGTTTAATCACTCAGTTGTGTCTGACTCTTTGCGACTCCATGGACTGTGGTCTGCCATCCTCCTCTGTCCATGGGATTCTCCAGGCAAGAATACCAGAGTGGGTAGCCATTTCCTTCTACAGGGGATCCTCCTGAACCATGGATCAAACCTAAGCACATTCTTTTTTTTTTTTTTTTGGCTACACGACATGTGGGATCTTAGTTTCCCAACCAGGGAATGAACTTGTGACTCTTGCAATGGAAGCATGGAGTCTTAACCACTGGACCACCAGGAAAGCCCCCAGTTGGGTGGTTTAAACAACAGGAATTTGTTTTCTCACAGTTCTAGAGACAAGAAGTCCAAGATTGAGGTGCTGTCAGGGTTAGTTTCTGGTTAGAACCCTCTTCCTGGCCTACAGATGGGCACCTTCTGTCTGTGTCCTCTCATGGCCTTCCCTGCAGGGATGAGAGACAGAAAGAGAGAGAGCGAGAGGGGGCGGGTCTGGTGTCTCTTCCTCTTCTTATAATATATGTTTGGATAGTTTATCGCTTGGTAAATGAATTTTTTAAGGCAACTGAGAGGTGACTGAAATGAACATTTCTACGGAGAGATCTGGTCTCACTTGATTTCATGAAATAGTCCCCCAAATAATAATAACCATGAAATGTATACACACATATACTCTAGCACATGCACTTTAAAAATACAAAAGCAGAACCTGTCAAGTAAGAATTTTCCCCGTTAGCCCCATATCCACATAGTCCCGAGAAACTATTAGTCCAGTTCTCAGGGTGAGTCTGGGATCCATGTGGAGGTTTATGAAAATTTGAGTATATTTTGTGAAATGCCGGGCTGGATGAAGCACAAGCTGGAATCAAGATTGCTGGGAGAACTATCAATAACCTCAGATACGCAGATGATACCACCCTTATGGCAAAAAACAAAGAAGAACTAAAGAGCCTCTTGATGAAAGTGAAAGAGGAGAGTTAAAAAGTTGGCTTAAAACTCAACATTCAGAAAACTAAGATCATGGCATCCAGTCCCATCACTTAATGGTAAATAGATGGGGAAACAATGGAAACAGCGAGAGACTTTATTTTTGGGTCTCCAAAATCACTGCAGATGGTGACTGCAGCCATGAAATTAAAAGACACTTGCTCCTTGGAAGAAAAGCTATGACAAACCTAGACAGTATATTAAAAAGCAGAGAAACTACTTTACCAACATAGGTCCATCTAGTCAAGGCTATTGTTTTTCCAGCAGTCATGTATGGATGCGAGAGTTGGACTATAAAGAAAGCTGAGCACCGAAGAATTGATGCTTTTGAACTGTGGTGTTGGAGAAGACCTTGAAAGTCCCTTGGACTGTAAGGAGATCTAACCATCCATCCTAAAGGAAATCAGTCCTGAATATTCACTGGACGGCCTGATGCTGAAGCTGAAACTCCAATACTTCGGCCACCTGCTTCGAAGAACTGACTCATTGGAAAAGACCCTAATGCTGGGAAAGATTGAAGGCAGGAGGAGAAGGGGACGACAGAGGATGAGATGGTTGGATGGCATCACCGACTCAATGGACATGAGTTTGAGTACATTCAGGGAGTTGGTGACAGGGAAGCCTGGTGTGCTGCAATCCATGGGGTTGCAAAGAGTCGGACATGACTGAGCGAATGAACTGAACTGAATAAAGGAAAGGAAAAATAAAAGAATAAGAGAAATTGGGAATTCCCTGATGGTTCCATGATTAGGACTTGACACTTTCATCCTTGTGGCCCAAATTCAGTCCCTGTTTGGGGAACTAAGATCCTCCAAGCTGAGCGACATGGCCAGAAAACAAAAACCAAAGGACCAAAAAAAAGAGAGTGGAATGGATGAATTGCCCCATTGAATTCATTTCTGTCAACGATTGTTTTCTCTCTTTCTAAAATGAACATATTTCTGTAAGGAAGAAAACAGATTTTAATGGAAGAATAAAGCAATCCCTTTTGCTCGCTCCTCAAGGCCTGGCTTCCTCATCTTGCACCCTGCTGAGTAACTCCCCAGGGCGTGCTCTAAGCCCTTGAATGTACTCTTTTTGCTGTAACATTAAGGGGAGACAGTAAAACTCATTATTGCCCTTTTGGAGAAAATAGTTTTGTTTTTTAGTTTTGGTTCACCATTTTTTAACATCTTATAGCCTCTTTGGGTAGTGAGGGAATGGGGAAATTTGCAAAAATGTTCTGCAAAAGATTTTCTTTCCCTGAGGTTTTACAAATTTGAAGAATGCAAATAATTGATTAATTCTTGTATGCTAAGTCTGCAGCCCTGTGTCCCTGACCTTTCTGGGCACTCTCAGAGTATTTTGCTATATCAGAGGCCCAAATAAGCACAGCTAAAAGTTTTATCAGTGTTACTGGTACTATAGATATGATGGGGATGTGTGTTGCTAACATGACTCAGCTCAGGAGTTTCCACCTCCTCAGGTACAATCATAGGGTTTCCACCACTGTGGGTGTCCAGGATCTCAGCCAGGTTTACGTTTTCCTGGGCTATTCCTGGATGGAGTTGAATGTGACAGGGCACTCAGATAGGGACAGAACCAAGTCCCATTGCAGTGATGGGTTTTGCTTCTTTGAGAAATCACCAGGTGAAGAGCTGAGGCATCCAAGGTGAGATTCTGATGCAAAAAAAGGAAAACTGGAGAAGGTGGAATGTTCAGCTGGTGAGACCTCAGGCTTCTGATGGTGCCTCTCACAACGGTCCTGCCCAACGCAACTGCACGGGATGCCATTCACATGAACTTCAGCCTTGACGTCATACAGCATGCAACCTTCACAACCAAACGCACTGACCAGGGCTTGACTGGACACGCAGGCTTCCCCTCAGTCCCTACTTCTTTCACGTTTATGTCCATAACTTCTACAGGGTCAACTTCCAAGCTTGGAAATCCACGTGTCTACCTTCTTGAGCTGCTCAAACAGTCCTTGTGGGACTGTTGGAAGACACAATTCTTCATGCCTTTAGGAACTGTGAACAGGTTTTGGATGCTAATGATTCTGTCTGCCGTAATGATGGGCTGTCAAGATTGTTGCTTAGGAGCTTCCCTGGTGACTCAGTGGTAAAGAATCCCCGTTGCAATGCAGGAGACACAGGTTCGATCCCTGGTCCGAGAGGATCCCACATGCTGTGGAGCAGCTGAGCCCATTTGCCACAGCTATTGTACCTGTGCCCTAGAGCCCAGGGACTGCCACTCCTGAGCCCCTGTGCCACAACTACTGAAGCCCCTGCACCTCGAACCTGTGCTGTACAACAAGGGAAGCCACTGCACGAAGAAGCCCGTGCACCACAATGAGAAGGTAGCCCTCGTTCATCGCAACTAGAGAAAAAACCTGCACGGCAATGAAGAGCCAGCATAGCCAAAAATAAATAAATAAATAAAATTATAAGAAAGGATGGAGGAAGTCGTTTAAAAAAATTATTGTATAAATATGTATATTTAAACACATATATAAATATAGAAAATATCTATGGGTGGCTCAGATGGTAAAGAATCTGCCTGTAATGCAGGAGATCTGGGTTCAGTCTCTAGGTTGGGAAGATCCCCTGGAGGAGGGCATGGCAACCCACTCCAGTATTCTTGCCTGGAGAATCCCCATGGACAGAGGAGCCTGGCAGGCTACAGTCCCTGGGGTTGCAAAGAGTTGGATATGACTGAGTGACTGAGCACAGCACAGTAATATTATAAAATATTATAATATACATATAATATGTGTATATATATGAATTCATGAATATAAACCTAGAGTTTGTGTCTAGGGCTAAGAGAGGCATAGGTGGGAACACCCAAGGGTAGGTACTATGACTAGTCTTTCTCACTCTTTTTTTTTTTCACTAGTCTCTTTTTATAAACATTACAGCTTAGAGAGATATAATGATTTGGCCAAAAGCCACGTAATGTGTGATAAAGGTAATTCCTAGTTTGTCTGACCCTATTACGGTGAAACTGTTCTGCCTGATTAGTGATTTCTAGTGAGGGAGGAGAGTAAAATGAGCTTATTGAAGTACACTTTATATACAGTAAAATGCACAAGTCTTAAATGTTGAGTTCAATGGATTTGGAATGTGTAAACACCACACAGTTCAAGATAGAGAACATATTCATCACTCCAGAATGTTTCATCATAACTCCTCCCAGGGGTCATCGCTGTTCTGATGTCTGTCATCGTGAATACGTTTTGCATGGTTTTGAACTTCATATAAAAGAAACGGCACAGTACGTACAGGCTCCCAAGTGTGCCTTCTTACTCTAGGTGACGGGTGTGTGTGTGCTAGTGCATGCTCATGGGCTGCTGAGTCTTGTTTGCCCTTCTTGGTGGCACATTAAATATAAAGCCAGAAATGAACAACACACGCCATGAATGGAGGAGCTGAGTCACGGATGTTCCGTAGATTTTTAATAGCTGAGTTTGGGGTGAGGCAACATCTCAAGTGAATTGGCTCCATTTATACTTGTTTCAACCACAATAATGAAAATCATTGCCTGGGTAAGGTTTATCTGTGTTTAATAACTTCCATTCTTTAATCGCATTAGATGTTCATTTGGAAACAAAATGAATTCCATTGGAAAAGCACTGCTTGAGAAAATGCTTTATCCCACTTGATCATAATGCAGACAGTAATGAGTATTGAAATCTCAAGTTTTTAAAGGCTAGGGGCCATCCTCTGTTTCTTCCGTTTCTTTATAGCACTGTGCTGGGAAGAAACACACCCTAAGGAAAAAGAGAACTGCTAGCTACTGGCCTTGAACTGGGCAGGGAGAGCCTTGCTTTTCCCTTCTTTTCTCTCCTCTTTCATTAGTGTTACCATAAGTGTTGGTACAGGCAGAAAAGAGAAAGGCTTCATGTCGTGCAAGTCATCTTCTCTTTGGTCTCTTAAAGGCAGAGGAACTAGGCGGTACTGATTCAGGCATTGCTATTTCCTACTTGTGTGACTTGGGGCAGGTGACACCCTTTCCGTGCCTCCAGTTCCTCAGCTAGGAACTGTGATGAACATTGGGGTGCAGATATCTTTTTGAGTTAGAGTTTTCACCTTTTCTGGATATATGCCCATGGCCCAGGAGTGTAATTCCTGGATCAGATGGTAGCTCTATTCTTAGTTTTAAAAGGAACCCCCTTACTGTTCTCCATAGTGACTGTTACCAGTTTACATTGCTACCAACAGTGTACGAGGGTACCCTTTCCTCCAGATGCTCTCCAGAATTTGTTAATAAAGTTTTCTTTTCTCCAATTTACTTTATTGTAAGAATATAGTATATAATACATATAATATACAAAATATGTGTTAATCAACTGTTTGTGTTATTGGTAAGGCTGTGGTCAACAGTAGGCTATTAGAAGTTAAGTTTTGGGGGTTAAAAGTTATATGCAGATTTTTGACTGTGTGAGGGTTGGTGTCCTTAACCCCCATGTTATTCAGGAGTCAATTGTATATAAATGCTGTAGGATATAGGCTCTCCAAAGGTAGGAATTTTAGTTTTGTTCACTAATGTAAACCAAGAGTAATGCCTACAACAATGTATATATTCAATAAGTATTTAAGATATGGGTGCAGTTTAAAAGATTTGATAAGAATACAGATAGGGCTTTCAAAAGTAAAAATGTTCAAGACCTAAAAAGGTCTTAAAATAGCTCAGATGAGTTTTTGGATATGATCGAGGTGCTGGTTATGTTGCATGTTGATGAGAGAACTTTGATAGATTCTTTGGGCTCCAGCTGATGACATGAAGGAGACAAAATTCAGAGGTGAATGAACCACATTTCATCAAAGCCTTTCTCAGGTTCTTCTATTTTAAAATTCTTCTGCCTCCTATTGTTATTTTTAGACAAGAGAGCTAAATGCATTCATTTGAATAATGTAATTTAAAAATGATTCTGGAGCAAAGTCAGGAAGTAGTAGTCTGCTAAGCTATACTCTTAACTTAAAACTTTAATTTTGATTTTGAAATTTAGTTAATTAAACTAAATTTAATTCTTAGTTTTAATTGTGAAGTTTTATGTTGTTTTTAAATATACAAATGTCAAGCTCTAAAGCCATCACAGTTTAGATGGCATCAGTAATTATAGTGACAGCCACAGATATTAGCATGAACTCAATACCGAAATAAATCAGACTATGGATAATGGGAATCAAAGAAGACAAGCAGTAGGACTAAATAAATGAATATGTTTTGGCTCTTTTTTCTTTGAGTTAGTTTTTATTTTGAAATTGTAAAGTCAGAAATTGCTCTTCTGATATAAGAAAAAATATGATGAGCCAAGCAAAGGTATTTCCTGGCTTTTGCAAAATGGATGAAAACATGAGATATGGGGAAATTAAAAGTTTTCCACCCTTTATTTTTAAAGCAAAGATAAAATGTTGTAACCATATCCAAACATTGGTAGTATTTTTAGTATCTTTTCATATTTTATCAACCATTGCAATTGTAGTTTTGGCAAACTGGGCATACATATAATTTATTCATTTTTTTTCTATTAGGTTCTCACATTTTAAATAATTTTTTTTGAAAAGGTAGAAGATTAAAAATAAGTTTTGTATTCAGAGACCCTCCACCTGCTGGGGTTTTAGAGGACTTGACAACATCATGTTATTGGTTGCAGGATCCAGGGATAGACGGCCTGGCAACGACAACACGGCTGTAACTCCTTTTGGTCTTGCTGTCTGTGTTGTGGGGCACTCAGCCACAGACTTTACAGGCAAGGGCTGACCTTCTCCGTGTCTGCGTGTGTTACAGAACCAAACTTGGGCCAGTTCACCTGATGTACAGCAAAACCAGTCTACTGATGTGGGGTTGTGGGGAAACTTATTGCAAAGTACCCAACAGGGGGCCAAGCAAGGAGAATGGGCAGCTCTTGCTCAAAAGATCTGAATTCCCTGATGGCTTTTGGGCAAGGTTTTTTAAAGACAAAGTGAGTTGCAAGGTGCTTGATCATCTTGGGCACATCCTTCTGATTGGTTGGTAGTGAGATAATGGCATGATGTTTTGGAAATCTCATTTATCAATCTTCTGGTTCCAACTAGTCTGGTGTCTACCTACTGGTGGTCAGCATGTAGTTAGCTTCTTCTACCTGGTAAGGGTTTTAGTATCTGCAAAACAATGGAAGGATATAGGTCAGAATATTATCTAAAAGCCTTGAGAAGGAATGAAAAGTCCTTGAGTTTGTTTTATGGCTAAACTATTATTATTTTGCTTGGTTGACTGTTTTCCTTTATTTCTGCATTTTCTAATTTCTCTGAGAAATTAATTTTAATTTAAAATTAAAACTGTTCTTTGGAATTCGAGGTCAAAGCCTCTCTACAAATAAGAGGCGGGGGACATGGTGGGGGGCGTGTGTCCCCAGGAAAGGCCCTGCAGGGTCCTGCTTGGATTCCTATGGAAGACAATGCACCAGAAGGAAGGTCCAGGCTCTGAAGACAAGCTGCATGAACACTGCCATTCATGGAAGATGAATTCTGGCTGCTCCAGGAAGCCCACAAGGACCTGTCCTGCCCTGACAGAGTCACTTGAGCCACCATGGAGAGATGGCAAGCGCTCCCTCATCCAGGACACTTGCCTCTATGACGCTTCCTCAACCTGGGGCCTGGATCCAGAAGCTGGACCAGAGTGGGCACAGAGGGCTGCCTTGGACCTGCCCCTCTGCAAAGACAACTGTCAGCCCTCATGGGAAAATTGCTGCACCCGCTTCCCCTGGAAGTGTGCCGCACAATGTAACCAGTATGCCATGGGTCTTCCTGTCACCCTTTCGGTTTCTACTTCCCACACCTCCATTCTACAATGAAATCAAAAGTGGCTCCTACACTGTAAGCCAGCTGCAGCCAAGGGAGAGGTCGCTGCACCCAGATGTGGTTTGTTCTGGCCCAGGGAGCCCCACAGAGAAGGTTCTATGCTATGACATTGCACAGGGCTGGCATCTCCTGCTCACTCTGCCCCTGATGGTGCTCAGATGAGCTATTTCTACCTTCTGCTACTTGGACATCCCAACTTGTTCAGCCCCACAGCATCCACACCCTCAGTTTTTGCTCGGTTGTGGGGTCTCTGGCAGACAATTTAAATAAATAGACACCCTTGTCACTCACACAGAAGTCTTGCAAAAGGGTATATGATGGAAAGTAATCCTCCCTCCAGTGACAACTGCATTTAATCGCTTCTTATAAAAATGAAATGAGAAAACCATAATTGAAAAATACACATGTACCCCAAGGTTCATTGCAGCACTATTTATAATAGCCAGGACATGGACGGAACCTAGATGTCTATCAACAGATGAATGGATAAAGAAGTTGTGGTTCAAATATACAGTGGAATATTAGCCATAAAAACGAATGAAACTGAATCAGTTGTAGTGAGGTGAATGGACCCAGAGTCTGTCATACAGAGTGAAATAAGTCAGAAAGAGAAAAATAAATATCGTACATTTATGCATATGTATGGAATCTAGAAAAATGGTATGATGAACCTATTTGCAGGGCAGGAATAGAGACACAGGTGTAGAGAATGGACTTATGGACACAGTGAGGGAATGAGAGGGTGGGATGAATTGGGAGAGTAGTGTTACATATTTAGACTACCATATGTAAGATAGATAACTAGTGGGACGCTGCTGTGTAATAGGGGGAGCTCAGCTCAGTGCTCTGTGATGAACTAGAGAGGTGGGAGGGAGGCTCCACAGGGAGGGGTTATATGTATACTGATAGCTGATTCATGTTGTTGTATCAGTTCAATTCAGTTCAGTCACTCAGTCATGTCTGACTCTTTGCGACCCCATGAATCGCAGCACGCCAGGCCTCCCTGTTGTATAGCAGAAACCAACACAACATTGTAAAGCAATTATCCTCCAATTAAAAATAAAAAATAAATTAAAAAATGGAATATTGGAAATTCCCTGGCAGTCCAGTGGTTAGGACTCTATGCGTTCTCTGTAGAGGGGATAGGTTCAATTCCTGGTCAGAGAGCTAAGATCCTGCAAGCTGCATGATGCAGTTAAAAAAGACCCACAAAAGACAAAAAAATAGGAATGTAGTTTTGAAAAAATTTCAGATTTTGCCAAGAATTTACTATTTCTGTCTTTTTTTTTTTTTTTTTTTTTTACTTATTATTTAAAGTCTTTTTCTCTGCAGAAAGCTTGTCTTCAATTGCTTTACTATTTTTGAGTTTAGTGAACCATAATTTTTTAAATGAAAAATTGGAGTAAATTGTGATGTCTATTTAGGAAGGAAAACTGCCCCAGCATGTAGAGAAGTTCAAGAAAAGATGGCCAGTAGTGGTCATATTTCTCCTCGGGGCTTTGACATGGACTTTACTTGGAGGTCATAAAGGAGTATTTGGGGATGTTTTGTAGAAAGAGCCTTATCTGGAGGAGCCATCTGAAAAGGTTCAGGCTGGTTCATTCATTTTCTTATGGCCAGAGCATTTTACGGCTTCATCACAGATTATAGCTGGGTGTTTTGAGGTTCTTCTAGAAACAGTCCGGATTCTAGGAGACTGGCTTAGATGACTTATTTGGTGCCTGCTGGTGACTGAAGATCTCTGCTCTGGGCTGAATGGTGAATCTTAAGTATGAACCAATAGCCAAGACAGAACAAAGCTGCCAACATGCATGATAGAGGGAGAGAAAACAAAACAACAGCAATAACAAAAACAGGTCAGAAAAAGGAACTCAGAGAACAAATAAGACAGTGGACCTAGAGTAGCAAAAGAAAAGATAAACAGCAAACCCCAGAATCATTAAACTTCTGAGAGACTTGAAGATACTGTACCTATAAGAAGAAAGGAAACACAATGAAACAGGAACATTTAGAGTGCATGGAACGTTCTGTTGGTCATTTAAAATATGACAGAAGATGAAGGGAAGAGTCCAGTTGACTGTTTGGAGAATAAACATGGGGAAATATATTAGGATTAATATATACAGGTATTATAAAAAGATAAAATGGGAGAGAAATTATAAGAAAAAGAGGATCAATTCTGGAAGTACAGCATTCAATAAAATTTCCAGAAGTAGAGCAGAGAAAGTGGAGGGGGAGAGATTATTAAAGAAGTAATACAAGAAAACCCTCAGAATTGGAGAAAAATAAATGTCCAGATTGAAATGCTAAATTAAGTGCCCAGCACAATGGATGAAAAAGCAGGCAAAGAAGTCATGTTATTTTCACAACATTGATGATGGCAAGATTGGAGAGAGAGAAAGGGAGAAAGAGAACAGTTCACTTACAAAGGAATGAAAATCAGATAGAGATATTAGGCTTCTTAATAATAACAGTACTAGAAGATGGTGAAATTATGCTTTAAGATTCCCTTCTATGATCAAATAAAATGGTGATGATGGTAAAAATCATTTCCAATATACAAACAATAGCTAATGTCTATTGACTCTTTACAAAGTGTTAGGAAATAAGCTAAATTCTTCACGTTGACCTTCATGTTTAATGCTCCCAACAAAATTATGTTTTATTATTATTCTCATTTTACATATGGAGAAGCTGAAGTGCAACATGGTTAACTAACTTGTTAAAGGTCAAGCAGAGAGTAAACTTTGGAGGCAAAATGAATTTCCAAAAAATTATGAAAATACTTGGATCAGGCAGTAAGATGTTAATGTTATATCTGTCACGTAGGGTAAGAGAGTAAAGAGAAGAAAAGAATAAAAGGAATTTGACAAAGATTCCTCTATTTTAGGTGCAAAAGAATTATCAATCAAGAAGGAAAAGGGAAAAAAATTTGTAGCACTAACTGTTTTACCCCTGTGCTAATGAGTCTTGTTGCAAAGTTTTTGCCACTGGGGAATGTGTGATCCTTTGCATTCGTTATGATACTGGGCACCAAAAGAAATACTCAACTACTGATGAAGCCAGCTTATATCCAAATGCATTCTGCTGTGAATGAAGCCTATTTGTACCTGTGAAGCAGGAGAGGCAATTCAAGGTGAAAGCATTCAGGGTGTTTTGGCAGCCCTTTACCTTTCTCCAAGTAAGACTGTGTTGGTAACAGATTCTTGGTGAAAAGTCACTGTGAGCAAAGAAGGCTTTCAGGAAGAGAATGAATCACCTTGGTTACTGTAGCTGATAACCATCTTTGATAATCTTCAAGATAGGCAGAATAAAAAAAATTTTAGGGGAAATCTGATGCATTTGGGCATTTGGGAAAATTATTGTTAGACTTCTGATCTTTTAGATCACTTGAAAAAAATACCATAGAAAATGAAACAAACAAAAACTGGGGGAAAATAAAAAACTGTAAAGATAAGGAAGCAAATCATAAAGCCACTTGGCTCACCAGTGAATAATACTTACACTGGCTATTTGTTCCACCAAAAAAGTTGTGCTTTAACCGTATTGCAAAGATGAAGAAGAGGAAGCAGGTGGTCATGACATGTAACAGCATGAAACTCTCAAATACCATAACTGGAAATTAACTGACATGCCCTAAAACAGAGAGACCTAGAAAAGGCAACAAGAACATCCTTCTTAGAAATGTGAGACCAAGTATAAGAAGAAGCAGCTGCAAGAGTGGAAAAGTAGATGCTTCTGAAGAAGGACAGAGCGAGGGTGGGTGTGGAAATCAGTGGGGCAGAGAACTTTCTTCTAACACTATTTATTTTTAAATTATGTAATTATGTGTCTGTATTATTCTTTTAATCTTTTTTTTTTTTTTAACAATAGAAAGTGTTTTCACATGTTTCAAAATTCGAATGGTACAGTAAAAAGTCTGCCTTTTCTCTTACTCTTTCCTACCTGGCTCCCCTCTGCGAAAACATCCAATATTTTTCCCTTGTGTATTGTTCCAAAAATAATTTAATTGTATTTAATATTCATTTTATTAAAGTGACCTGCCTCTTGAGAAATCTGTATGCAGGTCAGGAAGCAACAGTTAGAACTGGACATGGAACAACAGACTGGTTCCAAATAGGAAAAGGAGTACGTCAAGGCTGTATATTGTCACCCTGCTTATTTAACTTATNAGGCAGAGGAACTAGAGATCAAATTGCCAACATCTGCTGGATCATGGAAAAAACAAGGGAGTTCCAGAAAAACATCTATTTCTGCTTTATTGACTATGCCAAAGCCTTTGACTGTTGTGGATCACAATAAACTGTGGAAAATTCTGAAAGAGATGGAAATACCAGACCACCTGGCCTGCCTCTTGAGAAATCTTTATGCAGGTCAGGAAGCAACTAGACATGGAACAACAGACTGGTTCCAAATAGGAAAAGGAGTACATCAAGGCTGTATATTGTCACCCTGCTTATTTAACTTATATGCAGAGTACATTGAGAGAGATGCTGGACTGGAAGAAACACAAGCTGGAATCAAGATTGCTGGGAGAAATATCAATAACCTCAGATATGCAGATGACACCACCCTTATGGCAGAAAGTGAAGAGGAACTAAAAAGCCTCTTGGTGAAAGTGAAAGTGGAGAGTGAAAGAGTTGGCTTCAAGCTCAACATTCAGAAAATGAAGATTATGGCATCCAGTCCCATCACTTCATTGGAAATAGATGAGGAAACAGCGGAAACAGTGTCAGACTTTATTTTTTTGGGCTCCAAAATCACTGCAGATGGTGACTTCAGCCATGAAATTAAAAGACGCTTACTCCTTGGAAGAAAAGTTATGACCAACCTAGATAGCATATTCAAAAGCAGAGACATTACTTTGCCGACTAAGATCTGTCTAGTCTAGGCTATGGTTTTTCTTGTGGTCATGTATGGATGTGCGAGTTGGACTGTGAAGAAGGCTGAGTGCCGAAGAATTGATGCTTTTGAAGTGTGGTGTTGGAGAAGACTCTCGAGAGTCCCTTGGACTGCAAGGAGATTCAACCAATCCATTCTGAAGGAGATCAGCCCTGGGATTTCTTTGGAAGGAATGATGCTGAAGCTGAAACTCCTGTACTTTGGCCACCTCATGCAAAGTGTTGACTCACTGGAAAAGACTCTGATGCTGGGAGGGATTGGGGGCAGGAGGAGAAGGGGACGACCGAGGATGAGATGGCTGGATGGCATCACAGACTCGATGGACGTGAGTCTGAGTGAACTCTGGGAGCTGGTGATGGACAGGGAGGCCTGGTGTGCTGCGATTCATGGGGTCGTAGAGTCGGACATGACTGAGCAACTGAACTGAACTGAAACATTGGATTATTGAGTATGATAGAGAAACTCAACTGGCCAAAGGGGAGTCCAAGTCTGACACACAGCATATCTGCTCTTAAAGTTCTTAAAGTGGTTGCTGTAAGGATCTGAAGAAACTTGTGATATCACATTGAGGCCCAGAAAGAATGGGAAAAAAATCCTGGCTAGTTCCTTTATATTCAGAAAGAATGATTGTATTATTATGGTTTTTAAAAAATGCAAGAAATTGTGCTTATAAAACCATAAATATGGGCTTCCCTGGTGGCTCAGTGGTAGAGAATCCACCAGCCAAAGCAGGAGACATGGGTTTGATCCCTGAGTTGGGAAGATACCCTGGAGAAGGAAATGGCAACCTACTCCTATATTCTTGCCTGGAAAATCCCATGGGCAGAGGAGGCTAGCGGGCTACATTCCATTGGGTTGCAAAAGAGGCAGACATCACTGAGTGACCAAAACAACAAACAAACAGGCATAAATATAAACTAGATATGTGTCAATTCTCACATATGAGAACTAGAGGGAAAATGCACTGTCATGTAACTATAAAACTAAATCTGAATCCTGGAAATTATTCTTTAATATGTGTTTAAACTTACTAAGATGAAAGAAAACAGTTTTTTTTATCTCTGTGCTTTGATTTTCTAGCCTAAAGTGGCAAGTCTGATTTTTTTTTTTTTCAGGAGTAAGCTAATTTCTTAAACATGAAAAGGGAAATAAATGTCCTTTGTTGTTAATATCTTGATTATTGTTAGTATCTATTGTTAATACTTGTGCTAATAAGTATTATTACTTGTTAATACTTGATTCCTCAATATGGCACAAATCTCAGTTCTTCCCAATTCTCTTTCAATAAAACAATAGCATGGTCACCATCCTCTCTCCAAAATGTTCCCACACATACCTGAAAAATTGAGAAAAGTCACATTGAACCATTTAGCTAGGGGCTGATTCCAGGCTCTGTAGTAAGCTTTGCCTAGTGATGTGTGAGTAGAAAGATCTTAGAAACACTACAGATGGATTAAAAATATAAGTGGGCAGCTGGATTGCTTGACCCTGGTGGTTTCAGCATTTGGCAAACATCCAGGCACTGAAAACAAAGAATGGATACCCTCAATCTTATTCCCCATTTCAACACAAAGCAGGAAACACTGCTTACCATGTTATATTATAAGGATTTTAGGATTTTGGTATGTAATACACAAAAAAATCATGTTAAAGCACAGTAGAGAGCTAAGAATTTGCCACAAAGTCTGAAAATGATTACAAATCTTATATATATATATATATTTTTTAATTAATTAATTTAACATAGTATGTTTTTAAGGGATGGTGAAAACTCCCTTGCCCTCCATGCTAGTTTCTTCTTTCTGAATATTCTATTTGTCAAATTACCTCCTGTAATATTTACTGCATATATCTGAACTATGATTTGGGCTCTTATAGTAAGATTGGCTTCCAGGTTTTATAAAAGTTTCTCCCTCATTTTCTCCTCCTACCTTTACAACCATTTTAAAGCTCTTGTTGGTGGGTAAGCAGCGATGAAAGAGAGCAAGCAAGTGACCTCTTGTATATTTCTGGAGAAGTAATTAGTGAGTTAGATCCCCAGGAGACATAGGTGATATATTACAGCTTGTAGGTAGTTTGGCACTGCTGATATTACTCCACCCACACAACTCTAATCAACTTATATATTTTAAAGTAGAGGTAATGAAACAACAGCAGATGGAAGAAAATGTGTTTATAAACAATATATGTGTACTTTCAAGTTTGACACAGAGAATCTATAGGAATTCATTACACAGTTAATATCACACTGACAACTGATAGTGGAAGTAGTTAGATTTCAGTAAACCCTTTAATGTATATTTCAACAAACACTAATAAGGAACTCTAAGTTGGATTCACAATAAAAAAATAAATAAATAAATAATGCAAACTACGCATATTCACCCTTTACCTCCTGCTCAGGGAGAAGGCAATGGCACCCCACTCTAGTACTCTTGCCTGGAAAATCCATGGACGGAAGAGCCTGGTAGGCTGCAGTCCATGGGGTCACTAAGAGTTGAACACGACTGAGTGACTTCACTTTCACTTTTCGCTTTCATGCATTGGAGAAGGAAATGGCAACCCACTCCAGTGTTCTTGCCTGGAGAATCCCAGGGACAGGGGAGCCTGGTGGGCTGCCATCTATGGGGTTGCACAGTTTTGGACACGACTGAAGCGACTTAGCAGCAGTAGCACGGTAGTCAGGCTTGACATTCTCTACAGAGACATTAACTGTGGCATAAATGTGACTGGAAAACTAAACTGTAGAGCAGTGTTTGACTTAGAATAGTAAAGGTAGCAGTGTTGCTGCTGCTGCTGCTAAGTCGCTTCAGTCGTGTCTGACCCTGTGCGACCCCAGAGATAGCACCCCACCAGGCAAGAGTTCCATGCGAATGTTCCATTTCCTGTTGACAGTGTCAAGCTAAATATTTAATTGATCTCTAAACATATTCAGGTATTTTTGCACCACTGATTGAGAATTTAAAATGAGACTATATTGATTAAGATAAAGCACTGAAATAAAAATTCTTCTAGCCCTGTCATTACTAAAGGGTTTGACTGTGTGGATCTAAACAAACTGTGCAAAACTCTTACCTGCCTTCTGAGAAACCCTTGAACAGGTCAAGAAGCAACAGTTAGAACTGGACATGGAACAATGAACTGGTTTCAAATTGGGAAAGGAGTACATCAAGGCTATATATTGTCACTCTGCTTATTTAATTTATATGCAGAGGACATCATGTGAAAGGCAGGGCTGGATGAATCACAATCTGGAATCAAGATTGCTTGGAGAAATATCAGTAACCTCAGATATGCAGATGATACCACTCTTATGGCAGAAAGTGAAGAGGAAGTAAAGAGCCTCTTGAGGAAGGTGAAAGAGGAGAATGAAAAACCTGGCTTAAAACTCAACATTCAAAAAATGAAGATCATGACATCCAGTCCCATCACTTCATGGCAGCAAATAGATGGGGAAACAATGAAAACAGTGACAGACTTTATTTTCTTGGGCTCCAAAATCACTGTAGATGGTGAGTGCAGCCATGAAATTACAAGATGCTTGCTTCTTGGAAGAAAAGCTCTGACAGATGGTATATTAAAAAAGAAGAGACGCTTTGCCAATAAAGGCCCATGTAGTCAAAACTATGTTTTTTCCAGTAGTCATGTACACACCTGAGTGCTGAAGAATTTATGCTTTCAAACTATGTTGCTGGAGAAGATTGTCGAGAGTCCCTTGGACAGCAAGGAGATCAAACCAGTCAGTTCTAAAGAAAATCAGCCCTGAATATTCATTGGAAGGACTGATGCTGAAATTGAAATTTGGCCACCTGATGCAAAGAGCCAACACATTGGAAAAGGCACTGATACTGGGAAAGATTCAGGACAGGAGAAAAAGGAGACAACAGAGGATAAGATGGTTGGATGGCACCACAGACTCAATGGACATGAGTTTGAGCAAACTCATGGTGACGATGGTGAAGGACAGGGAAGCCTGGCATGCTGCAGTCCATGAACTAGCAGAGTCAGATGTGACTTAGTGATTGAACAGCAAGCCATGTATGAGCTCTCATAAATACCTTGGTTGAAATCACTTAACATTTCTGTATCTATAGATCCAGAACAATCTCCAAACTGTTAATTGGAAATGATGGACAGCATGTCTGGCCTGGGTGGGAAACAGATATTGAGGTCCTATTCCAAATTTTTTAACCTATAGTGGGAATGGGTGGAGTGATAATCTGCTCCCTCACACTGTCTTTTTATCAACTTTCTGGTCTCTAAAGAGTAAATGCAAATACCTAGTTTGCACCAGTACCCATCCAAAGCCTGATTGATATCACTAACTGGTCAGAGCACTCTTGACTTTTCAGCTGAGATTTGGTGTCAGAATCCTTGTCAACATATTTCTTTAAGAAACCAGTCTTTTCTAACTTTTAATTTTCTATTAGGGTATAGCTGACTAACTGCTGTGACAGTTTTAGGTGAACAGTGAAGGGACTCAGCCATACATATATTTCTATCCATTAAGGAGTCAGTCTTAATAGTTCAGAATCACCTCCTGAGATGAAATGTATTTCATCATTGCCATTTCAACTCTAAACAGACAAGCTAGAAAGCCATTCTTAACTCCTTTTAGATTGATCTTAGATTCCTCCAATACACAAGAAAAGCTTATGTAGACTCTACCTTGATCTCTTGATAATAATAAACATATTCCTGTCTTTTTCTCTAGCAGAGGATAGAGTCTAGGCTATCTGTACTTTGAGTAACCTCTTATTTCTCATTCCAGATTATTAGTACCAAAGAAGTAAGAAAAGCTAATGTTAAAGACCCAAAACAGATCCCTTGCTTTAATCTCTGCTTTCCCTGATGTGTGTGTGAAAGTGTATGTTAGTCCCTCAGTAGTATCCAAGTCTTTGTGACACTATGGACTGTAGTCCACCAGGCGCCTGTGTCCATGGGATTCTCCAGACAAGAATACTGGAGGGGGTAACCATTCCCTTCTCCAGGGAATCTCACTTTAGCAAAAGATTTCCATTATTTACCATATACTCAGTTCTCCAAAGTTCTACTCTCATTTCTTTTCCCTGGGAAAAAAAAAATTAGCAAACAAAAGTTACTCATGTTTTATGGGGGTGAAAAGGAGGGATTGGGGAATGGATGTGTGAGGAGTATTGATATCCTCAGCTTAATTTTTATTCCTTCATCCATTAATTTATTCAGTAGCTATTTAGTAACTGTGATCTGCTAGTAATAATGAGCCTAACAAGAATGTGGAGTGAGCTGAATAAACTTGAGGAGTTTATGGTCTAAAATGGAATGGAGAAATTAATTAAATAATGGACAAATATGTACATGTAAACTGTGTTAAGCCTAAGAAAGAAAAGTAGAGTGACTTGGGAAAAGAAAGCAGAGAACTGTTGTAGTTGGTAGGAAGGAAAAGGCTTTTTTGGGGATGTAAGGTTTATGCTAAAATCTAAATACTAAGTAGGATTTAATTACATGGAGGGTAGATGCCTGAGAAGGCAAGGGCACCCCACTCCAGTACTCTTGCCTGGAAAATCCCATGGACAGAGGAGCCTGGTAGACTGCAGTCCATGAGGTCGCTAAGAGTCGGACACGACTGAGCGACTTCACTTTCACTTTTCAATTTCACGCATTGAAGAAGGAAATGGCAACCCACTCCAGTGTTCTTGCCTGGAGAATCCCAGGGATGGGGGAGCCTGGTGGGCTGCCGTCTATGGGGTCGCAGAGTCGGACATGACTGAAGCGACTTTAGCAGCAGCAGCAGATGCCTGAGAAGCAAGAGCCTTCCTGGGAGAGGGAGTAATGTGTGCTAAGTCCATGAGGCAAGAAACTATATGTCAACTTTGAAGAACTCAATGCAAATGGAGAGCAGAGGGAGGAGCTGATCCCAGTAAGTTGTGGAAGATGTTGCTAGAGAGCTAAGCAGAGCCTTGATAGAGAGTATGGGGACTTGTGAACCCTGCTGATGGATGCAGCTCAAGTGTTTTAAGCAAAGATATCACACTATGGTTTTTGTTTGTTTTTATTTGAGATCACTCCAGTTTGGAGAATGCAATGGGAATGGTTATTTACAGAAAATTCAAGAAGCTGCTCAGCACTTGTGTAAGTGTGACATCATGACGGCTTGGGCACAGGTGATGGCGATAGAGATGAAAATAAGTGGAGAGATTAAAGAGGTGTTTCGGAAGAAAAATCAGCAATGTTATAAGGCAGTGGAGTTGAAGGAATGATTGGAGAAATAAGACTTGAGGGAATAATTGAAGAAATAGGAGTTAATAATGATTTTAAAATACTAGCTTGCACCAGTGGATTGAGTATTTTGCTGTTTACTAAAACAGGACACACTGAGGAATGACCAGATTTTGAGGATTTAGGGTTTGAGTTTTGTATAATTGATTTACCAGTGCATTTTTCAAATAGAGTTAGCATGTAGGCAGTTGAATATACTGATCTGAGTCACTGCAGGGTGAAAATGCAAATACGAGACCATTCACATCGATTCATTACTCGATTACTTTCATAAAGTCATTTAATACAATTAAGACTTTCTGTTTAACTTATCATACATAGGCCCAGTGTCTCTACTACAAACAAAATTTATATTTTGTAGAGATGTATTGTTTTTTAAATTACAAGGTATGTATGGTGTGTGTGTGTGTGTGGGGGGGATTTCCTGACACCTGTTGAACAAACACTATATGCCAAGTACTGGACTAGGTTCTTACATACATGATTTCATTTAATTAATCTTATTCCCTAGGAAATATGCACAATTACAAAGGGGAGAAAACTGAAGTTTGGAAAAATTGAAAGAACTAAATCAAAATCCTTCAACAATTAGAGTATAAGTCTGAGGACCCTTGTTCTTTCCATTGTGACATGTTCTTTCTCACAAGTTTCAAAATAAAGTGTATGATTGTATGATACCATATATAATATCCAAGGGCTTTCCAGGTGACTCAGTGAGTAATGAATCCATCTAAAGTTTAGGAGACACAGGAGATGCAGTTTCAATCCTTGTGTCAGGAAGATCCCCTGGAGGAGGCATGGCAACCCACTCCGGTATTCCTATCTGGAGAATCCCATGGACAGAGAAGCCTAAATGCAATGTATCTGATATTATCTTTTTTCTTCCACTTAGAATATGATATAACATTGAATCATATTGTAAAGAAACTTTATACTAGATAATATTTACCAGTTTAAAAATATTTAACAGTTGTTCAAGAAGCTTTCACTGAATGTTCAATATAGGCCAAGAAACTGTATTACTAGTGTTGTAAGAATACAAATATGAAAAAGTGAAATCCCATACTTTTAGTTTATTCCTCATTTAGTAGGAAGAATAGGGAAATACAATCATGATATTTATTAATGGCTGGCTCTGTGCCAACCATTGTGCTAATTATTTTACATGGTTTCTCTCAATCCATATTATATGATTATGAGCTAAGTAGGTATTATGTTTTCTGTGTTATAGATGAGGAAAATTAGGTTCAATCCTATCCAGTAATTAGCAGAGATAAATTTTGATTTGACTTCTCTTAAGTTTATATCCAAAATTTGTGATTAGATTATTCTCTCTCTCTCTTTCTCTTTCTCTCTCACTCTTTCTCAGACTAACAATTGTACAGATCATGTAATGGGTTATTCTAGTTTCTTATATCATGTACAAAGGGAAAAAAAAAAGTTTATATCCCAAATTTGTGATTAGATTATTCTCTCTCTCTCTTTCTCTTTCTCTCTCACTCTTTCTCAGACTAACAATTGTACAGATCATGTAATGGGTTATTCTAGTTTCTTATATCATGTACAAAGGGAAAAAAAGGAGTATTCATGCTAATGATAATTTCAGAAAGACAGAAATACTGAGTTTTGTTTTTATAAATGCTTTAAATTTTGCTTTTATTAAGAGAAGAAAAATGCATATATTTACTAAATGTTAACAATAAAATCTTATAGACTTTCCATGAGACTGAGAATTGAAAACCATTTGTAGGGAAATGGTGCATTTTAAATGTCCTTATTAGTTTAGAACCTAAGGCAGTTTCATATATTGCCTTCCATATGAGGACCACAATTTATTTTATAGGCCTTGTGCCATGTTCAATTTTAACTTAGTATTACAGAGTTTAGAAATATTTTATTTTTATTTTTCCTTGGAACTAGATGTTGTCAAAGCATATATCAAATTAAAATTTTTTTTTCTGTTTACTTGAGAGGTGGTTAATTTGAAACAAAAGATATTTCAATTTAAATAGCATACTCTGAAGTAACTATTGTTTCGTTTGGACTGTCAGTTAAAAGGAAAAAAAAAGCTCCCTTAATATGTAGGTGTATCACCTGGTTACTTTGAATTTCTATTTTAAAATAGAAAGGAAAATGTGAGTAAAGGAGACCAAGGTTCCTAAACAGCTTACAGATATATCTTTCATATTTATAAAGTTTAATATTAATGTTTCATGAAATCTAGCATGTTTATACTGTTTACTCACTTATGGTGAGCTTCTAGTTGGCCATAACTATCTTTAGAGCCAAAATAACATATATTTGAAAAAGAAAGTAAAAAAGAATAAACAAAAATGTAGCTTTCTACTGTTCTCTAATATTTTGAATCCTATGGATTAACCTGCAGATGTGTCACATTATTTAAAACAATTTCATGTTACAAAAAAACTGCATTTGTATATGGTATGCTTGTGCTTTGCT
Organism: Cephalophus harveyi; assembly: GCA_006410635.1. Classification (NCBI taxonomy): domain Eukaryota; kingdom Metazoa; phylum Chordata; class Mammalia; order Artiodactyla; family Bovidae; genus Cephalophus; species Cephalophus harveyi. The sequence continues at coordinate 742,857 of SJYT01034581.1, forward strand.
ACCCTTTGTTGTTGTTTTTCAGTCGCTCAGTTGTGTCCAACTCTTTGTGAACCCATGGACTGCAGCTGTCAGGCATCCCTGTCCTTCACCATATCCCAGAGGTTGCTCAAACTCATGTCTATTGAGTTGGTGATGCCATCCAGCCATCTTGTCCTCTGTCATCTCCTTCCTCTCCTGCCTTCAACCTTTCCCAGCATCAGGGTCTTTTCCAATGAGTTGGCTATTTGCATCAGGTGGCCAAAGTTTTGGAGCTTCAGCTTCAGCATCAGTCCTTCCACTGAATATTCAGAATTGATTTCCTTTAGGATTCACTGGTTTGATCTCTTTGCAGTCAAAGGCTCTCAAGAATCTTCTCCAACACCACAGTTCAAAAGCATCAATTCTTCAGCTCTCAGCATTATTTATGATCCAACTCTAACATCCATACATGACTACTAGAAAAGCCATAGCTTTGACTATATGGACATTTGTCAGCAAACTAATGCCTTTGTGTTTTAATATGCTGTCTTGGTTTGTCATAACTTTTCTTCCAAGGAGCAAGCGTCTTTTAATTCCATGGCTGCAGTGATTTTGGAGCCCCCCAAAATAAAGTCTGTCATGGTTTCTATTGTTTTCTCCCATCTCTTTACCATGAAGTGATGAGACCAGATGTCATGATCTTTGTTTTTTTAGAATGTTGAGTTTTAAGCCAACCTTTTCAGCTGTCCTCTTTCACCTTCATCAAGGGGCTCTTTAGTTCTTCTTCACTTTCTACCATAAGAGTGATGTCATCTGCATGTCTGAGGTTATTGATATTTCTCTCAGCAATCCTAATTCCAGCTTCTGCTTCATCCAGCCTGGCATTTCTCATGATGTACTATGCATATAAGTTAAATAAGCAAGGTGACAATATACAGCCTTGATGTACTCCTTTCCTAATTTTGAACCAGTCTGTTCCATGTCCAGTTCTAACTGTTGCTTCTTGACCTGCATACAGGTTTTGCAGGAGGCAAGTAAGATGGTCTGGTATTCCCATCTCTTGAAGAATTTTCCACAATTTGTTGTGATCCACACAGTCAAAGGCTTTGGTGTAGTCAATGAAATAGAAGTAGATATTCTTCTGGAATTTCTTGCTTTTTCTGTGATCCAATAGATGTTGGCAATTTGATTTCTGGTTCCTCTGCCTTTTCTAAATCCACCTTGAACATCTGGAAGTTCTTTGTTCATGTATTTGAAGCCTAGCTTGGAGAATTTTGAGGATTACTTTGCTAGCATGTGAAATGAGTGCAACCCTACTAGGTACCAGAAAACATGCATACTTACAAATATGATGTCATATAGCCTGTCTTAAAGAAGATCACAATATCTCGATGGAGACGAATAAACAAATAAACAAAAAACACACTCTAGTGCTGAAAATTAAACAACTATTGAAATGGAATGACTTAGTTTTGTATTATATAAAAAAAGTGACATAGTTAAAAGTAAAGGGAATAGACGCAAAGAAAGGGAGCAAGTAAGGGAGATAAGTACAGTGGAGGCTGGAGGGAAGGAAAGAAAGAAGAAAGGAAGACAGTAGGGAAGATAATAAGGAAAGAAAGAGACATCTACAGAAGCATAAAGTGTTACTCCTATACCTCACTTCTCAAAATAGTTGTTTACATTCATTCATGTTCATGTCTGTTTGTATATCTATGTGTGAGTTTATTTGGGGTGCATACACAGAAACTAAATAAACTAAATAAATTTTAATATATATGCATGCTGGATTTAACTGCCATTGGGTTATTTCCCAAAATGACTGCATAAGTTTACAATCTCAAGAGCAGTAAACACAGCAGTAGAAAAGTTCATATTTCCCCATTCTCATCAGCATTTGCTATCTTAATTATTATTTAATTTTATTGTGGTTATTTATTATGCAGTTGCACTCATCTCATATACTAGTAAAGTAATGTTCAAAATTTTCAAAGCCAGACTTCAACAGTATGTGAACTATGAACTTCCAGATGCTCAAGCTGGATTTAGAAAAGGAAGAGGAACCAGAGATGAAATCACCAACATCACTTGGATTATCAAAAAAGCAAGAGAGTTCCAGAAAAATATCTACTTCTGCTTTATACATTATGCCCAAGCCTTTGACTGTGTGGATCACAATAAACTGTGGAAAATTCTTGAAGCGATGGGAATACCAGATGACCTGACCTGCCTCTTGAGAAATCTGTATGCAGGCCAGGAAGCAAAAGTTAGAACTAGACATGCAACAACAGGCTGGTTCCAAACAGAAAAGGAGTACATCAAGGTTGTATATTGTCACCTTGCTTATTTAACTTATATGCAGAGTGCATCACGAGAAATGCTGGGCTGGATGAACCAGAAGCTGGAATTAGGATGCTGGGAGAAATATCAATAACTTCAGATATGAGGATGACACCACCCTTACAGCAGAAAGTGAAGAAGAACTAAAGAGCCTCTTCAGGAAAGTGAAAGATGACAGTGAAAATGTTTGCTTAAAGCTCAACATTCAGAAAACTAAGATCATGACATCTGGTCTCATCATTTCATGGCAAATAGATGGGAAAACAGTGGAAAGAGTAACAGACTTTATTTTGGGGGGGCTCCAAAATCACTGCAGGTGATGACTGCAGCCATGTAATTAAAAGACATTTCTTCCTTAAGAGAAAAGTTATGACCAAACTAGATAGCATATTAAAAAGCAGAGACACTACTTTGTCAACAAAGGTCCGTCTAGTCAAACTATGGTTTTTCCTGTAGTCATGTGTGGATGTGACAGTTGGACTATAAAGAAAGCTGAACGCGGAAGAATTGATGCTTTTGAACTATGGTGTTGGAGAAGACTCTTGGAAGTCCCTTGGACTGCAAGGAGATCCAACCAGTCCATCATAAAGGAAATCAGTACTGAATATTCGTTGGAAGAACAGATGCTGAAGCTAAAACTCCAATACTTTTGCCACCTGATGCTGACTTATTGGAAAAGACCCTGATGCTGGGAAAGATTGAAGGCGGGAGGAGAAGGGGATGACAGAGGATGACATGTTTGGATGGCATCACCGACTCAATGGACAAGAGTTTGAGTAAACTCTGGGAGTTGGTGATGGAACAGGGAAGCTTGGCATGCTGCAGTCCATGGGGTCACAAAGAGTTGGACATTACTGAGTAACTGAACTGAAATGAATTAATTGTGCAGTTGAAGAGCTTTTCAAATACATATTAATCCTTTTTATTTTCCTTTAGTCAATTTCTTACTCACATCTTTTGCAAAATTTTCTTTCTTATGTATGAATTTTTGTTCTTCTTGCTTGGGAAATCCCATGGAGAAACGACCCTGGTGGGCTATAATCTATGGGGTTGTGAGGAGTTGGACACAACTGAACAATTCAACAACAACATATTTCACAAGTTTTTCTATTTCTTAAAGTATACCCACTTAGTCTTTTAAAGCTCTGTCTACAGTAGATTTTACTTTATAATTTTGGTTGCCATATATTTCATTTTCAACATTTTAGTTACTGTTATAGTTTCCTTTTCCATGGTCTTTAAAATCAAATCCTATATTTCTTTATGTATGTTTAACAATTCTGATAGCTGATGTCCTGAGTGGACTCTAAACCTATTGTTTTATATTCAAGGTGACTTGTTGCTTCATGTCCTTGGTAGTTGGGGTGCTGAATTCATTGTGACATCGTCATCTGTAGGAATCCCATAGATCTAATGAAGCCGGTTTGCTCCAGAAAGCATTTGTTATCTAATTCTTTTCCATGATGATCATACAATTACCACAAAATGCAAAAACGTGGTAGTGTATATGTTAATTCATTTACATTTTGGATATTTTTCACAAACCTTGGGTTTATTCTGATCATTTAAATTAAAAATAAAATTTCTGGGGGCCATCCAAAAATTTCTGGGAAATACTTGAGAGTTTTCTGAAAGACATAAATATAGAACATCAACTAAAATGTGCTATAATCCAAGTATTTTAATGTCTTCTAAGAATTGGTTCTTATGGATGCCAGGCAGTATCATGAGAAAAAAATGCTTACTATCAAAATAGTTTGCTTGATCCTTGGGGGAATGTTTTCTAAATTCTATGTTTTTCTTGATCCTAATTTGGTGATATTTTCCGTCGTTTAGACTTGTTTTGTTTTTTTTTTTAAGTGAGATTGAGGGTCAACACAAAGATATTGAATTCTTACATTTATTTTGAAGTCTTTCAGAAACTGCAATTTAGAATTAAAATAAAAGTGTATATAATAAGAGACTGATAATGACACAGGGCCCATGGAAATCAAAGCTAAAGGGGAATTGTAAGCATGTGTTTTTCTTTTTATTATTATTTGTGATCCTTGTGACTTTGTCTTGTGCAAAATTTGAGAGATTTGCTTGGATTTATAGTAGAGTATCTTTTCTTTTTCAGAGTGCTTTTGTCCGTGTAACACTGAAAATGAAATCATGAAAAAGTTAACAGTCAGTTCCTAGCACTTGAGCATAAAGTTAAAAAAAAAAAAAGAAGCAACTATAATGTGGTAACATTGTTATATGTAACAGCATAGACATATTACTTGATGATTGGTAGAAGAAACGGAAAAGTGAATTTAAAACCTCCCATTTTAGAACAGTGTAGAAGAAAAATATTGAATTGAAATAGCCTGAAGTCATGATCACTGGGGAGAAAGTTAATTTTTTGCTTAGTCACTGCAGCAATTTAAATATCCTTTTCTTGTGTCTATTTATCACCTATAAAGTGTTACATGATATATTGTGCATCCTAGCCTCGAGATTGAGTTCCCTAATGCTCTCCTTCACTGAAAGAACCAGGAGTCCAAGATCATTCCATGAGTGGGGCAAGAGTTTTCAAAATGAACACTTAAGTGTCATAGATAAAAATCATGCCTATTTATTGTTAAAAAACAAAATTTAACCAATTAAAATTTAAAGATCTAACTGCTTTCTTGAATGATTCATGAATCAGGCAACATCTCATCTAGCAAGTCGAAGGGAGTTCCAAAGGACTACAGAAAGGGAAAGGTTTTAATAGCCAGGACAAGGAAGTCATAAACAAAGATTATTTCAGGCTTAAGTAGCATCCATCACCTTCCTTTGCAGAATGGAAGGATTAACTCATTGGTACTACTGACCAGAAAAGTTCACACTGACCAGATAAGATTATGTTCCTGGAGAAGATTATAACTGCAATTAGCTTAGGTATTAAATCTTGGTTTTATCACAAGTGGCTCCATTTTCATCCTGTCTTTTTTTTTCTTAGCACTATCAATATGATCAATTGTTTGGTACCCAGTAAGACACGCACACATATGCACACATATATACACACACTCTGCTGGGGGGGAGGGGCAAGTGGTCAAATCTTTCAGTAAGTAAAGGAAAATGAAGAATTTTATTTTTTAAATGATAAAATATCTTCCCAACTGAGTGATTTAAGTTGATGTTGACATCTGTTTGAGATGTGAAAGATATTTTACTTGCTGTATTAATACTCTAAAAATATAAAATTGAGGCTATAGCTTAAAATATGTCTAAAGTTTGAGCCTAAATATGATTCTCCCATCTACTGACCTTTATTTCACCCAACTGAGAAGTGAGCATTCAGGAGTATTTTGGACCTCTTTTTTACTAGTGACTTGGGCTTGATGATGAAGCAGGCCTGTTGTTAGAGCTTCTTTACTTGCCTCTGGAAAATGTTGCAATACCTAGAAGTTCTACCACTATCTGGGCACACCCATTGCTATTTCTAACTTCATAGATTTCTCTCTCTAGTTTTATGCATTCTTTATAAAAGAGACTCTACACCCTCTGTGCAGGCTATCATCTGTGTCTGTCAATCAGATCTCTGTCCCATTGTGTCATCTTTTAAGGTCACAGGTGAAAAATAATGTCACAATAATGTGTTTTGCACACAGCAATTAGGCAGTGAGTTCATTGAGCTGAATTTGTATAAAAACAAAAACAAACAAATAAAAATGAACTCACATGAAAATTGATTCATCTTAGTGCAAAAGTCACCTGGTCATGAATGCTAATTAACTGTATTGTGTGAAGTGATATAAATCCTTAGAAGTTGAACAAGGAGAGTGTTAATTAGTATGAAAATGAAAGACATTTTCTGAACATGTAATATTAAAAAAGGTAAAGATGAAAAGGGCTTGTTGGAATGGAATACCATAAAATTAATTGACAAAGTCAAAGAACAAGACAGTATTTTATAGTTGTGACTGTTAATCCATTAAAAACATTTTGTAAACCTGTGCTAACTAAAAAAAAAAAATGCACAACACAAGAGGTGAGTTAAGTTTTACTTGGAGCAAAATGAGGGTAATAGCCTAGGAGACAGCTTCTCAGACAGTTCTGAGGAACTACCCCAAAGAGATAGTGAGGAAGGTCAGCATATATGTGATTTTGCTAAAGGGGAATACGTGAAACCAAGCACACATTTTGGCAGAAGTTTGTTGCTAATCACAGGTAGAAGATGTCTCTGTTAATGACATCAGTGGTTTTCTAGTATGAGAAGATAGAAGAATTTGGACTCATTTCTAACTAACTGAAGATCTTTTCTGCCAGTCTTTTCCAGAGCACTGAGTGAAAACTTGTTGATCTCCTTCCTGAACTCCTTCAGGGTATGTTGGAGGTTAGAGACTAAAGTGGATAGTGACTTAATTTTTGAAGAGGCAGATGGCAAGTGAAAAACTTTAGTTGGCACTTAAGATCTAAGAAGAGAGGCAAAGATAGTTAAGAGAAACAAAAACAAAATTAGCTGTTGAGGAAGGGGATGAGGTTTATTTAGGTGAGAGCAAGATGAATTATTTGCTTGAGTATTCCCTGAAGAAGGGAAAGGTAGTATTCTAGAAACCATAGTGAATTCTCCTTAGGGGGAAGTGAGATGTTAAAAGACTTTACCGTCATGCCAGAGAAGATAATTAAGAAATTACAGCTATTAAATTTGACAGAGCATTAGTTTAAATGTGTTACTCACTAGAATTCTGAAAGAGGTAACAAATGGTACAATTTTTAGTGAATACTTTTTATAAATCTTTGAGGACAACATCTCACCAGATGGCTGAAGGGTGAGAATGTATTTGTATATTTAAGAAAAGAACACACACACACACAGGAGCCTGGGGGTGGGGGAGTGCCAAGGAAATTTGCCAGGAAAGCCTGAAGCTTTATATGTCCTTTTCCTTTTTTATATGCAATGACTGTAGTGTGCTTATAGATATTAACCCACCAATCATCAAAAGACCTTGCAAAAGTAGGCAGCAAGTATCATTTCAGAATCTCCTACCTTGATTTAAGGTATTAAAACAGAAACAAAAAGAAGTCACCTTGAAAACTGGTAGAAAGATCCAGCCTAGGATCTACATAACTGACAATTACCAAACAGTTGGTAATGCATAATTTAGTAATACCAGAGTCAACTTCGAACACTGTCCTTATCACCTTGCTATAAAATCTTTAAATGGATCAGTACTGCATTTTTAAAAAGCATAAAATATTGCTACACTGAATAATAATTTAACATAATAATCACATAATGCTTATCAGCTACTTTCCAAATTCTACATGTTTTACAGTTCTCCCTAATCCTGATAGTATCCATATGAGTTATTGCTGTTTGGAATGAAGAACTTTTAATGTAATAGCTCTATTCATTGCATCAGAAATCCCAAACACTTTGTTTCTAAAGATTAGCAGATACTTGGTGGCATCCTTGACACTCGTTTTCATCAAATATTCTCATTACATGGTCTTGGAGATGGATAACTTAGAGTAGTGATAGCAAATGATGGGCACAGTAAATCTTAGCGTAAGGATTAAAGTCCTTAAGAATCTTCCCCTTACTGACACTGGCTGTGTCCTCTGTATAGGTTCTTAGGCTGGATTAAAGACTCCCTGGGATAGGATCCTGGTTTGATCATCTCTGTGTTCTATCACAATAATAATGCACTTAGTCTGTGTTAACTCACTGTTGGGTGAAGGAATGTGTGAATATAGTGTTCCTCCAATAAAGATTTTTCTGTAACTGTCCACGGAGAAGTTTGGCATTCCTTTTATGTATTTCCAGATTGGTGTCTATTGCAGAATATACAAACTTATTTGTAATCTGCTACTTTTAAATCTGGTGTTTTCACACCAGATATAGTAACTGCTGCTGCTGCTGCTGCTGCTAAATCGCGTCAGTCATGTCCGACTCTGTGCGACCCCATAGATGGCAGCCCTCCAGGCTCCCCGGTCCCTGGGATTCTCCAGGCAAGAACACTAGGGTGGATTGCCATTTCCTTCTCCAATGCATGAAAGTGAAAAGTGAAAGTGAAGTCGCTCAGTCGTGTCTGACTCTTTGTGACCTCATGGACTGTAGCCTACCAGGCTCCTCCGTCCATGGGATTTCCCAGGCAAGAGTACTGGAGTGGGCTGCCATTGCCTTCTCCGATAGTAACTGCTACTTTGCAGTATTTAATAGCAATATTTCTACTCATTCTGGCCTAGCTACTTTGCTAATAATTATATATTCAATGCCAAACACACAGGAGATGCTCAGCAAATGTCTGCTGAATGAACAATCTATGTGATCCCCTCCTTCTTCTCTATCTGCTTATATACATCAGTAAACAAAACAATAATGGACATGTTCAAATACTTGAAAATTCTAATATTGCTTGAGATATGCAGCCATTGTATATTTATTTAGTGATATTTGTGATTTTATTTTAACTCTTCTTCTCAAATATACTGCCACACTTTTTCCTGTGAGTATCCCTGTGATTTTTTATATCAGCATGAGGTTCATATAATTCACGAGTTCATAAAGAATTCAGAGTGAATTAGTAGAAAGAACACTGTGGATTTGTATTTAGGAGACCAATGTTCTTAGCTAAGGTTTACTTTGAAGAAATAAGTTAAACTCTCTGAGCTGAATAGTGTCATTTATAAAGTGGTAGGATTAGACAGGGTGATATCTAAAATAATTCAACCCTGCTAACTCTAAGTGTCATGTTTTCTAAAACAAATAAACAGGATAAACATTTATTGATTAACGTGCAGTTGCAGTGTACTGAGAGAGAGAACGTTCAGAGAGTCATAGTCATTGTTGGGGTCTATATATTTAGGGCAGTGTTGTCTAATATAGCTTTCTGTGATGATAGAAATGGCCTATAATCTGTGCTGTCCAATACAACAAACAGTAAGCACATATGACAATGGAGTACTTGAAAGGGGACTAGTGTAACTGAAGAATTATATTTATTTTAATAAATTTAACAGCTACATGTGGCTATATAGGACAGTGTCGGTTCAGAGAGACAAGATTCATGAGTGAAAAATGGACACTGTAGTAAAATTGAAAACAGAAGTATAATACAGGACAAAAGATTAAATTTGAAGAAACTTCTCCATGTTTTAAAGAAGTATATCAAGCTTATAAATAAATAAAATAGATCAAAATGCATATAATATACACTGAAATTAGTGGAGTACTCAAGAGTTTATGCAAGAATCTTTTTAGTAATGTAGAAATGATCTTAGGTAAGGAATTCTTCTAGAGCATCTAAATATGTTCATAATAAAGATTTTTAGCTAAAATTTAGGAAATGCTGAGGAACATAGCAAACATAATAATGTTATGTATAATCAGTTTATGGTATTTCAATGACTGTTATCATCCCATGTAACAGTAATGAGTATAGGGATAGAAAACAATAAACTTGAGAATCAAAACCAGAGTACAATATTGATTCTGGCTTTAGAAATGACAGGGGAAATGATTATGCAAGTGTACTAATTCTTTAAAATACTCACTATTCAATACCTTGGCAAAGTAGAGTGAGAAGTCCTGTTTAGAAACTTAAAGGAAAAAACAGGAGATGAATCATCAGACCATGGATTCTAAATCAATCCAAGTTATTTTGGTAGGTCATAATGAAAGTGAAGGCATGTTTAGAGTAGTATACTATGTACACTTCAGATCACTATATTACTCTGTTGAAAGAATATTATTAAAATTAAAGAGGTATAATGGAGGGCAACCAGATAAACTTAAGATTAAAGAGGCTAGAGCATTATTGATGAAGAATGATTATCCATCTTAGCAAATGTGGCCTTAAGAGAGATGACTAATAAGAGAACTGCAAGCAGTTTAATAGGGATTATAAGGAAAGGCTGGATTGCAGATGACGTGAAATAGAAAAAGAGGAAATGCAAAGTAGGAAACACTTTCTCATAGTGAGAGTCAATTAGACAAATGGAAAAGCTAGCTAAAGAAGGTGGCTGAATTATTATACTATTAATAAAGATATTAAAATGCAATCAATTATAAAATTAACTCTTCCATTGGTAAAACTTTGCCAAAAAACCCAACACCATAATATTGCTAACAATAAATTGAATAACTAAGATATAGGCTATATCATTAAAAGAACTAAGTTCTGATGTAATTATGCCTTATACATTTGAAGGGTAAATACCAAGAAATGTAATATAGTATAGCAGGCACTGACATTGGAGTAGGAAAGACTTATATGTGAATGCCATTACTAATGCTCAAAGTAGAGTCAGATTGCTTTATCTTCCTGAATCTGAATCACCAAAATTGAAGTGAATTCAATGAGACCTACTTAAGGAAGCTGTTTTGATGTTTAATAAAATAATATGTAGAAAATGCCTAGCATTGTGTCTGGGCAATTTTTGTTCCTTATAAACACAGTCTCAATTTAGTCAACTGTAATATACATATACATACATGTCATAATAATTCCTTCTAATATTTATCAAGCATTAGCCTGTGAGAGGTGTTCTCCTATGTACCATTACCAGCTGTATAAATAGAGGAAAGAGGCTACATTCTTTGCCCTCAAGGAATCATAATCTAATAAGTAAAAAAGAACTCATAAACAATAGTTACATAAGTTAAACCATGAGAAGTGTTCTAAACAGCTACAAACAAGTGATTTAGGAAAAGAGAAAGGCAGGATTGGAAGGGGATGAGTAGGATAGCAATCTGTGTAGAGTAGGATGAACTATTTTATCTTGGTGTTTGTGTGTCCTTGTCAAATCATTAATTTTATTTTATTTAAAAAATTTAATTAGAAGAAAATTACAAGTTTGTGTTGATTTCTGCCATACAACAATGCAGATCAGTCATAATTGTACATATATCAATTCCCTCTTGAGCCTCCCTCCCCTCCCCTCATACCATGCATCTAAGTCATCACAGAGTGCCAAGCCGGGCTCCCTATGTTACATAGCAACTTCTCAGCTATCTATTTTACACATGGTATTGCATATATGTCCATGCTACTCTCTGCATTCATCCCACTCTTTCCTTCCTCCGCTGTGTCCATAAGTCCTTTCTCTATATCTGTGTCTCCATTCCTTGCCTGCAAATAGGTTCATCAATACCATTTTTTCCTAGATTCCATGTATGTTAAAATATGTGTCAATATATTATGTTTGTTTTTCTCTTTCTGATTTACTTTACTCTGTATAATAGGCATTAGGTCTATCAACCTCACTAGAACTGTCTCAAATTGATTCTTTTTTTTAGCTGAGTAATATACCATTGCACATATGTACCAGATCTTCTTTATCCATTCATCTGTTGATGGACATCAAGGTTACTTCCATATCCTGACTATTGTAAACAGAACTGTGATGAACATTGGGGTACAAGTGTCTTTTTTAATTATGGTTTCCTCAATTTATTAATTCAGATAATCACAATGATGTGATCACTCACCTAGAGGCAAACATCCTGGAATGTGAAGTCAAGTGGGCCTTAAGAAGTATCACTATGAACAAAGCTAGTGGAGGTGATAAAATTCCCGTTGAGCTATTTTAAATCCTAAAAGATGATGCTGTTACAGCGCTGCACTCAATATGCCAGAAAATGTGGAAAACTCAGCAGTGGCCACAGGACTGGAAAAGGTCAGTTTTCCTTCCAATCCCAAAGAAAGGCAATACTCAAACTACTGCACAATTGCACTCATCTCATATGCTGGTAAAGTAATGATCATAATTCTCCAAGCCAGATTTTAATAGTATGTGAATCATTAAATTCCAGATGTTCAAGCTGAATTTAGAAAAAGCAACAGAACCAGAGGTCAAATTGCCAACATCCACTGTATCATCAAAGAAGCAAGAGAGTTCCAGAAAAACATCTAATTCTGCTTTACTGACTACGCCAAAGCCTCTGACTGTGTGGATCACAACAAACTGTGGAAAATTCTTGAAGAGACAGGAATACCAGACCACCTGACCTGACATTTGAGAAATCCATATGCAGGTCAGGAAACAACAGTTAGAACTGGACATGGAACAACAGACTGGTTCCAAATAGGAAAAGAGTACATCAAGGCTATATATTGTCACCTTGTTTATTTAACTTATATGCAGAGTCCAGTTCAGTTCAGTTCAATCGCTCAGTCGTGTCTGACTCTTAGAGGCCCCATGGACTGCAGCCTACCAGGCTCCTCTGCCCATGGGATTTTCCAGGCAAGAGTACTGGAGTGGGTTGCCATTGCCTTCTCTGTATGACCAACCTAGACAGCATATTAAAAAGCAGAGACATTACTTTGCCAGCAAAGGTCCATCTCCTCAAGTCTATGGTTTCTCCAGTAGTCGTGTGTGGATGTGAGAGCTGGACTATAAAGAAAGCTGAGTGCCAAATAATTGATGCTTTTGAATTGGGGTGTTGGAGAAGACTCTTGAGATTCCCTTGGACTGCAAGGAGATCCAATCAGTCCATCCTAAAGGAGATCAGTCCTGAATATTTATTGGAAGGACTGATGCTGAAGCTGAAACTTTAATACTTTTGCCACCTGATGCGAAGAACTGACTCTTTGGCAAAGACCCTGATCCTGGGAAAGATTGAAGGTGGGAGGAGAAGGGGATGACAAAGGATGAGATCGCTGGATGGCATCACCAATTCAATGGACATGAGTTTGAGTAAACTCTGGGAGTTGGTGATAGACAGGGAAGGCTGGCGTGCTGCAGTTGCGAAGAGTTGTGAAGAGTCAGACACAACTGAGTGACTGAACTGAAGAGTTTATTTGTTATTATTATTTATTTCTTTAACAAATATTTAAGAAATATTTAACAAATATTAAAGAAACGCAAGCTGGAATCAAGATTGCTGGGAGAAATATCAATCACCTCAGATATGCAGATGACACCACCCTTATGGCAGAAAGTGAAGAGGAGCTAAAAAGCATCTTGATGAAAGTGAAAGAGGAGAGCGAAAAAAATATTATTTAACAATATTTAACAATATTTAAATATTTAACAATATTTAAATATTATTATTTAGCAATATTTGTAATATTTAACAAATATTTGTTATTATTTATTATTTATTTCTTTAACAAATATTTAACAAATATTTCTTTAACAAAAGCCTAAGTGTTCTAGGCTCTGAAATACAATGATGAAAGAGGCACAATGTTGCTTGCTTTCACTGAGTCTACAATTTAGTCTGCAGTGAATTGGAGAGCTGTGCCATTCTTCATTTCAAGTTTGTTCCTATGGGGTGAATGGGATCAGGGTAAATCTCATAGCATGGGATGCAAGTCATACAATGTTTAGATTAAAAGAAGTTTCAAAAGTAAGTCAGAAGAGTAAAAACTTCTGTAAAAAGCAATATACATATTAAAGGGTATATTTGTAGAAACAGGAAAGATCAGTCCTTTCTTTTTAGGCTACTATAGTAACACTAGAAAGAATGATGGGCATAAGAGAGGATCTTTGGCTTTATATGAAGATAAATCTAGGTTTCTTTTAAAATATCAACGGAAAGAGTCAGCTTTTTCTCTCATCTGTTGCCCTCATGGTTCAGGACTAATCTTTTACACTTCAATACCAAATAAATATTTATTTAATGAATTAAATAAATAAATGAATATTCTTTAAGTTAAAGCATTTATATTTTATTATGAAATATAATTTCTGGTAATTTATACTTATACTTATATAATTATTCTTTTTGTTGAGGCTAAGATTTAAGTTGCCCTCCACACAAATCTGATATTCATGTGGAAATTCAGTTACATTACTGCAAAACATAATGAAACACTGAGCTTACATTATATTTTTATTTTCTCCAGACACCTTCTTAACCTCTACCATCGCCTAACTGAATCATTTATGTCAAAAGATGTTATTTCATGAATATGAGAAAATGCTTTCTCTTTTTTTTTGAAAATGCTTTTCCATTTGCAATTTCAATATCCTTCTTTGTCTTTTTGCCCAGGAAGCCATAAAAAGCAGATACTGCTAACAGCCATTAGAATTACCTAGTTCAGTTAAGGCTATATAGGTACTTAGCCAGATTTATCTGAAGATGGCTGCATTTAACAAACCTCTCAATTATAAGTTAAATGATCTATCTACCCAAACTGTAAAATAGTCTAATAAATTGCTGGTGAGTAAAACTAATCAAGACTTAAAAGCTTTTGCATAGCAAAAGAACAAAACAAAAATGCAACCTGCTGAATGGGAGAAGATATTCAGAAATGATATGTCTGATAAGGCATTAATATCCAAAATGTACAAAGAATGCCTGTAACTCAACATCAAACAAACAAACAAACAAAAAACAATAATCCTCAAACAACCTGATTAAAAAGGGGAAAGTGGACTTGGATAGGCATTTTTCCAAAGAAGACATATAGTGCCCAACAGGCACATGAAAAGATCCTTTACATCACTAATCATCAGGAAAATGGCAAATCACAGCATTGAGATATCCCTTCATACCTGTCAGAATGGCTATCATCAAAAAGATAAGAAATAACAAGTGTCATTGGGACTATGGAGAAAAGGGAACCATAGTACATTGTTTCTGGGAATGCAATGGGAAACAGTACAGAGTTTCCTTAAAAATTAAGAAGAGAACTGTGTTATATGACACAGCAATTCCACTCTAGGTATACATAAAAGGAAAATAAAAATACTAGTTCAAAAATATATGCATAGCCTATTGTTCATAGATGTATTCTTGACTTGTTTACAATAGTGAAGATATGGAAGTAACCAAGTATCCATTGATAGATTAAAGAAGGTGTGATATATTACTCAACCTTAAAAAGGTTGACGTTTATGGATGCACCTGGAGGATATTATCTGTACTGAAATCAGTCAGTTCAGTCGCTCAGTCATGTCTGACTCTTTGCAACCCCATGAATCGCAGCACGCCAGGCTTCTCTATCCATCACCAACTCCCGGAGTTTACCCAAACTCATGTCCATCGAGTTGGTGATGCCATCCAGTCACCTCATCCTCTGTCATCCCCTTCTCCTCCTGCCCCCAATCCCTCCCAGCATCAGGGTCTTTTCCAATGAGTCAACTCTTCACATGAGGTGGCCAAAGTATTGAAGTTTCAGCTTCAGTATCAGTCCTTCCAATGAACTTCCAGGACTGATCTCCTTTAGGTTGGACTGGTTGGATCTCCTTGTAGTCCAAGGGACTCTCAACAGTCTTCTCCAACACCACAGTTCAAAAGCTTCAATTCTTTGGTGCTCAGCCTTCGTCACAGTCCAACTTTCACATCCATACATGACCACTGGAAAAACCATAGCCTTGACTAGACGGATCTTTGTTGGCAAAGTAATGTCTCTGTACTGAAATAAGTTGTACCAAAAAAGAGGAATACTGTATGTTTTTTGCTTATATGTTATATCTAAAGAGTAAAAAGAATAAATATAGCAAAAGAGAAACAGACTCACAGATACAGAGAACAAACTCATGGTTAGCAGTAAGGACAAGGGTAGGGAGAAGGGCAAGATATGAAAAGGGCATTAAGAAGTACAAACTACTAGGTATAAAATAAATAAATGCAAGATATAAAGTACATGATGAAGGGTAAAACCAATATTTCATAATAACTTTATATGGAGTATAATCTATAAAAATAGCTGCTCACTTGGTTGTACACTTGAAACTAAGTAATATAATGTTGTAAGGCAACTATATGTCAATTTATATATATATATGTGTGTGTGTGTGTATGTATTTATAACAGATATGGAGAATACTATCACATTCAACAAATGATCAAGAGGATTGATATTATATTTAAAAAGAGCCAGAAGTCAGATACAGAAATACTAATATTCAGGTCTACTCCTGATCCAGAGTGTGTTAATTTAAATAGCATATTTTTAAGATTGCTGATTGATTTACTGGGTACCCTCCATAATCTAGATCAGTTTTTTTCCTTCTTTTTAGGAGAGTCAACACACATTCTAAGAATTTTCCTTAATACAGGACTATAGCATGTGTAACTTGTTTGATTCCTCTTTCTTTCCCTCTCTCTTTGGTACTTTCTAAAACCAATACAGTATTGTAAAGTAAAAAATTTTAAAAAAAGCTTTAGAATAAAATTAAGAGTTTTGCCTGTCTTTTTGTCACTTTAGAAAAAGAAAATGAGATTCAAACTCAACTTTGGTTCAGTTAGGTTAAGATTTCCTGGTAAGAAAGCAATGCAAAATTTTAAGCACTTTGTGATTTGTTTGATATCATCTGTTCAATATTTTTGAAAAGACAGTCAGATAATGCTATGGAAGACAATGAAGGACTAAACATATTGGAAATAATTCTAGGTTTCAAATAATGTCTTTCTCTTCTACCTATGATTAGTTGTCAGAAACTCTCTTAAACAATGAAACCAGGGATAATTTAATATCCCAACTTCAAAATGTGCTTGAGTAATGAATGGTTTAGAAAGAATTTGTAGCACAATAAAAATTTTGTGTTTTAGAGACTCAGGTTCTAGCTTCAGTTTTGCTCGTAGACTGTCTCTCTGGGTGAGTCACTTTTGTTGATTCTTTTGTTGTCCATCTGTCACAGGGTGAATGACCTGCCTTATTCCTTGGCAAAAGGGATAAATAAACATTTCCTAGGTTTTTCAAATGCCAATTTGATCCAAATGTTGAATGCATATGAAAACAAACACAGTAAGACAGAAGAGAAAGGCTTTGTCATCCCGACAGCTGGGAAACACAAAGCATTGAAATACTGTTTGTTCCACACATAGTGTTAAATGCTGTAGCTGATTTTTATTCATTGTATAGTTGCTTTTGTTAGTATTGTGTAAACAAAACCAATTTTATTATTTTTTTAACAAGTGGTTTTTGTGTGTGTGTGTGTGTTAAAATTGCTAAGAGAGCATCAGTGGATTGTTCACTTTTGATCTCTTTTACCTGTAGTGGTGATATGTTTGCACTGAACTAGTGAACTATCCACTGATCCCTATTGGGATTGAAATCTTTCTGAGACAGCTGGCCAGGATTACTGAAAGCACAATATGTGAGTGAAGAACAGATGTCTTCTTCATTTGAAGTTAACCAGTCTGTTAGGATTCAACCTTTGACCTTATCTTTATGAGTATTTAGAACTAGTCAAATTAACTGGTCCCATTTTCCTCCTCTCATAGCCTTTAGGGAATTGTCTCAGAGAAAGGATAGTATGTAACAGGTATTCTGATCTCTACTTAGGAGACATTAATTGTCTCAATTTCACTTTTCCTAAGATTTGAGAACAAATAATCTAGAGGAAAATTTTAATATTGGGACATTATCAGTTATCTTGTACTATGGTTTGCCTGGTGATTTAAACTTTCTGTCAGTTCAGTTCAGTCTCTCAGTCGTGTCCGACTCTTTGCAACCCCATGAACTGCAGCACAGCGGGCCTCCCTGCCCATCACTAACTCCCGGAGTTCATCCAAACCCATGTCCATTGAGTCGGTGATGCCATCCAACCATCTCATCATCTGTTGTCCCCTTCTCCTCCTGCCCTCAGTCTTTCCCAGCATCAGGGTCTTTTCAAATGAGTCAGCTCTTTGCATCAGGTGGCAAAAGTATTGGAGTTTCAGCTTCAGCATCTGTCTTTCCAATGAATATTCGGGACTGATTTCCTTTAGTATGAACTGCTTGGATCTCCTTGCAGTCCAAGGGACTCTCAAGAATCTTCTCCAACACCACAGTTCAAAAGCATCAATTCTTCAGTGCTCAGCTTTCTATATAGTCTTACTCTCACATCATACATGACTACTGGAAAAACCATAGCTCTGACCAGAAAGACCTTTGTCAGCAAAGTCAAGTCTTTGCTTTTTAATATGCTGTCTAGGTTGGTCATAACTTTCGTTCCAAGCAGTGAAACTGAAGGGAAGTAGCTCAGTCGTGTTCGAATCTTTGCACCGCTGTGGATTGTAGCCTACCAGGCTCCTCTCTCCATGGGATTCTCCAGGCAAGAATACTGGAGTGGGTTGCCATTTCCTGTCTTTTAATTTCACTGCAATCACCATCTGCAGTAATTTTGGAGCTCAGAAAAATAAAGTCAGCCACTTTTTCCACTGTTTCCCCATCTATTTACCATGAAGTGATGGGACCAGATGCCATGATCTTAGTTTTCTGAATGTTGAGCTTTAAGCCAACCTTTTCATTCTCCTCTTTCATCTTCACCAAGAGGCTCTTTAGTTCTTCTTCACTTTCTGCCATAAGGGTGGTATCATCTGCATATCTGAGGTTATTGATATTTCTCCTGGCAATCTTGATTCCAGCTTGTGCTTCATCCAGCCCACCATTTCTCATGATGTACTCTGCATAGAAGTTAAATAAGCAGGGTGACAATATACAGCCTTGACGTACTCCTTTTCCTATTTGGAACCAGTCTGTTGTTCCATGTCCAGTTCTAACTGTTGCTTCCTGACCTGCATATAGGTTTCTCAAGAGGCAGGTCAGGTGGTCTGGTGTTCCCATCTCTTTCAGAATTTTCAACATTTGATTGTGATCCACACAGTCAAAGGCTTTGGCATAGTCAATAAAGCAGAAATAGATGTTTTTCTGGAACTCTCTTGCTTTTTCGATGATTCAGCGGATGTTGGCAATTTGATCTCTGGTTCCTCTGCCTTTTCTAAAACCAGCTTGAACATCAGGGAATTCACGGTTCACGTATTGCTGAAGCCTGGCTTGGAGGATTTTGAGCATTACTTTACTAACGTGTGAGATGAGTGCAATTGTGCGGTAGTTTGAGCATTCTTTGGCATTGCCTTTCTTTGGGATCGGAATGAAAAATGACCTTTTCCAGTCCTGTGGCCACTGCTGAGTTTTCCAAATTTGCTGGCAGATTGAGTGCAGCACTTTCACAGCATCATCTTATAGAATGTGCAATAGCTCAACTGGAATTCCATCACCTCCACTAGCTTTTTTCATAGTGATGCTTCCTAAGGCCCACTTGACTTCACATTCCAGGATGTCTGGCTCTAGGTGAGTGATCACACCATCGTGATTATCTGGGTCATGAAGATCTTTTTTTGTACAGTTTTCTGTGTATTCTTGCCACCTCTTCTTAATACCTTCTGTTTCTGTTAGGTCCCTAACATTTCTGTTCTTTTGAGCCCATCTTTGGATGAAATGTTCCCTTGCCATAATTTGATTTGTTTCCTGTAATTGTAGACATAATTATATTAGCTAAAATAAAAATGCAAAAGCCTTTAACATAATATTAATGTGCCTCATCTATGGGAAAATCAAGTCTTCCCTTCAACCCAAGACAGCATAGACTCTTTGCCCTTTCCACCATATGAAGGCACAGCAAAAATATAGCTGTCTATGAAGTAGGAAACAGATTTTCACCATACATTGAAACTGCCTGCTCCTTGATCTTAGAGTTCCCAGCCTGTGCAACTATAAGAAATAAATTTTTGTTGTTTAAGCCACCTAGTAAATTGTATTTTGTTATGGACTAAGATGCTATATACCTCTGGCAGCTAACATGTTTTAAAGGTATCCATACCTCTGTCATTAAGATGATTGTCCAGGTACCATAGTATTCCTGCCTTAGATAGTATTTGGTTTACAAAGATCAAGCTGACAAGGAGGTTATGACAGACAGTGCTTTGAAAAAAATGTCTTCACCATGATGGTTTTTCTCAAGTATAATCAGTTAAAGTCAGATGAAGATGAAAGACTAATAATTTTGACAATGCTGATGTCTTCCTGAGTATCCTGCTTTGATCTACAAGAAGAAGACAAAGTAATTCATGTATTGTATGATGCTCTTGGTAGATAAATCCTCCTAAAATGTATTCAGGATGTATTCACTATCTGCTCTATTTATTCTCTGATAATGTATGCAACTTTATTAGTTATAGTATCTAGTCACCTTTAATTGGAATTAGTCATAATCTTGGATATCACTTCTAATTGACACTTATCCAAACTATATGCTTCATTTTGCTTAAAAGATAGCAGTTTAATAAAAATATCAGTGTGTTTTTCTATTTACATGTGAGCACAAGTACCTATTTACTCTTGTAAATAAGTTTTATCTAAGCTTTCAGAAAATATTCAGAAAACGAAGACATGGCATCCAGTCCCATCACTCCATGGGAAATAGTTGGAGAAACAGTGGAAACAGTGTCCTTATTTTGGGGGGCTCCAAAATCACTGCAGATGGTGACTGCAGCCATGAAATTAAAAGACACTTACTCCTTGGAAGGAAAGTTATGACCAAACTAGATAGCATATTCAAAAGCAGAGATGTTACTTTGCTGGCTAAGGTCCGTCTAGTCAAGGCTATGGTTTTTCCTGTGGTCATGTATGGATGTGAGAGTTGGACTGTGAA
>SJYT01034581.1:763778-780595 GCA_006410635.1 Cephalophus harveyi
AAGAGTTGACTCATTGGAAAAGGCTCTGATGCTGGGAGGGCTTGGGGGCAGAAGGAGAAGGGGACAACCGAGGATGAGATGGCTGCATGGCATTACGGACTCGATGGTCGCGAGTCTAAGGGAACTCCGTGAGTTGATGATGGACAGGGAGGCCTGGCGTGCTGCGATTCATGGGGTTGCAAAGAGTCGGACACAACTGAACAACTGAACTGAACTGAAGCTTTTAGTCGCTTTCAGTTTTTTAGGATCTTATGGTCTCCTTCAAAGTAATATTAATCCCAGTCATTTTCATTCTTGTTAAATAACTGTGGAGGTTTATATTTCTTCATGGCTTAATATCACTTCTTAGTAAACCTACTTAAATTCAGTGAATTGTTCTAGTCATTTCAGATTTCAGGACTGAGGGAACACTCTTTCAAACTCATGATTCAGTTCAGTTCAGTCACTCAGTCATGTCTGACTCTTTGTGACCCCATGAATCGCAGCACGCCAGGCCTCCCTGTCCATCACCAGCTCCCGGAGTTCACTCAGATTCACGTCCATTGAGTCAGTGATGCCATCCAGCCATCTCATCCTCGGTCATCCCCTTTTCCTCCTGCCCCCAATCCCTCCCAGCATCAGAGTCTTTTCCATTGAGTCAACTCTTCTCGTGAGGTGGCCAAAGTACTGGAGTTTCAGCTTTAGCATCATTCCTTCCAAAGAAATCCCAGGGCTAATCTCCTTCAGAATGGACTGGTTGGATCTCCTTGCAGTCCAAGGGACTCTCAAGAGTCTTCTCCAACACCACAGTTCAAAAGCATCAATTCTTCAGCGCTCAGCCTTCTTCACAGTCCAACTTTCACATCCATACATGACCACAGGAAAAACCATGTGAAAAACTAAAACTTTCTTTATAATGTATATCTTCATAAAGACTAATAATAATAATAAATATTACTTAGTAAAAATACAAAGTAAATAATTAAAAATTCTACTTAAGCATTTATCTTTGTGTTAGATGAATCTTTTTAAATTTGAACATTCATATTTTCTATTCTTCTTAATAAAAACACTGCAGAACTTTTTAAAAATAAGAAAAATAGGTAATAATGATTTAATTTACCATTTCTATGAGAGGCATTGAATAGTATCAATGACCAAAAGTCAAGCAAAATAGAATTCAAGCTTTACCTCTGCTGATTTCTATACATGTAACCTTCAAAATTACTCAACTTCTATAAATTTGAGAAAACAGTATCTCCTCAAATGCACTGTTGAAAGGATTAATAAAATCATATACATAAGGTGCTTAATGGAATCTCTATCACTATCATCACTCCTGCCAACTTTCACGTAGGTGATCTTTGTGCTTAAGTGTGCTCTTGATATAAATTACCCTTTATATGTGGTTGATTTTGATAACTGTTTTCAGATTACTGAAAAATATGCAATTAGAAATATAGACACTAGAATGCATGTGGAAAAATATCACAGGGATAGAAAATGCTGATAAACATGGAAACTCTTTCTGATAATGGAGTCCCTATTCAATGATTTTCAGTGATACTCTGCTAAATCCTTGTAACTCATGTAAAGCTACAAGTCTGTGTGTGTGTATATGTGTGTGTGTGTGTGCACACAAGTAGGAGGGAGAAGGGAAAGAGATAGGGGAATAGGAAATGATCTTCCTAACCCTGTCTACTTAAGCTTTTTTCTCTACTGGGGAAATTAGGTCAAATAGAGGAAAAACAAGCTTCGATAAAAGCCAAAAGGCCAGTGTATTACTAATTAGGTAAATAAACAGTGTGCTGTAAAACCTTTTAAATTTGTTATCTGGATCATTCAGAATAGCATGAAATTTGAAATAACTGCTATTCCCCAGTCTGTTAGGTAAGATTTCCCTATTAAAATCAGTCATTTAAACCAAAGTACAAAAATATATATAATTTGAAGTGAAAATTGGGTCCCATGGGTACCTCAGGTTGCTAAATTGGTTAGATAACTTGAAGTGAATGTCACTAAATAGCCATGAATTAATCATTAGTGAAAGAATGAACCACTCTGTGAACCACTCTGATTCCTTGTCAACAGCAAAAGAGGGAGCTGCATA
Source organism: Cephalophus harveyi (assembly GCA_006410635.1). Taxonomy (NCBI): domain Eukaryota; kingdom Metazoa; phylum Chordata; class Mammalia; order Artiodactyla; family Bovidae; genus Cephalophus; species Cephalophus harveyi. Next base: position 765,868 of record SJYT01034581.1, read on the forward strand.
GCCTATAAAGGAAGTAACCTTTGCAGATGACTTCCTTGTATTGACACGTGATCTGGACAATTTACTCTTTTCCTTTGAAAGTTCATACATGGCTAACTCTCATTCAGAATTAATGAGATACAGATACCTGATACTCAAGTGCTGCAGAATTGCCCTTCTATTCTAATTAACTAGGTATTATGATATTTTTGTTTGTTTTCTAGTCTCTTTTTTGGCCTTAATTAGAAGAGACAGTATGAAAAAATGGTTATTTCCTCTGTGCACATACATTCACTGATGTTTGCAAGTTTAACTCAAGCTTTTGGATAAGAGCAAGGCACATTGGATTGGAACATGCATTAGGTTCCAGATATCAAAGTTAGCTTTAGTTTGACTTTGTGAGATTCTAAAAGCAGCTGTGCTTTGTTGCACTTGCTTAGATCCCAACAGTGATTTAGTTCTGAGGATTATATATTTGTCTCTTATGTGTCAAAAGTCCTATCCCTTGTGACTTTACAACTCTGTTTTTGTATTTAATGTAAAAGCATGATAGCTTCGCATTGATGATTGTCAGCAGTTGCTATTTATCATCTGTCAAAAGCTTTTCTCATGGGAAGGCAGAAAATCAAATGGATTATGGCTGTTTTTTTAGTTGCTTCCAGGAATCTTACATGACACAAGGAAAAAAAAAAAAAACCAGTAAAATGACTCCTTGACAAGTAACTTAGCATTCAGATAAATCTGTGATTTTATGCACATAACAGAGCTGTCATTCATCCTGACAAAATAGCATATTTTAAAGTGTTATGTCAATTTGCTTGTTTGACCTCTATGTTGCTTCAACACCTGGCCTGATAGTTACATATCTTTGTAGTTACTTGTTTCTGGTGAAACAATAAACTGAGTTGATTTGATGGCACCTCTGAAGAGTGTGAAAAGGATACAGTTATTGGATTCTTTTCTTTTCAGGTTTTCCACATTTTTGGTTGAGATTATCATCACATTCTGATGACCTATCAAAACTGGGGAAACCAATCTCATTGAAGAGACATCAGTGGGGTTTTAGTAGTTAATTTTTATTCATCTAAAATATAGGTACATGTGGAGATATAAATGATGATGATGGAAGTAAGTGAAATCAACCATATAGAAATCTTGAAATAAGAAACATGTTGGCTTTCAGTTCAGTTTAGTTCAGTCACTCAGTCATGTCTGACTTTTTGCGACCCCATGAATTGCAGCACGCCAGGCCTCCCTGTCCATCACCAACTCCCGGAGTTCACTCAGATTCACGTCCATCGAGTCATTGATGCCATCCAGCCAACTCATCCTCTGTAACAATGACAACATTTAGCTGAATAACTTTTGCAGGGGCTGTCTTGTGTTTTACAGGATGATTGGCAATAGCCCTGGCCTCTACCCACTAGATGCCGGTAGTACCCCTGGAGTTGTGGCGATCAAAGACATCTCAAGTGATTACCAAATGTCCACTGAGGGCAAAAATTACTCTAGGATGAGAAACATCATTCTATAGAAATTCTTTCCTTTTATACAGAATTTTGAATGGAATTCTTCTTATCCAATTGTATCTAGAACTCTAAATATTACTAGAACAAATGACCAACTACTCTGAATTCTGAGTTCAAGGAGTTACCATGAGTTAAGGCAAACTACTGTTCTGAAGGCTTGCCAGGTGGTGCTAATGGTAAAGAACCCACCTACCAATTCAGGAGAGAAAAGAGACTTGGGTTTGATATCTGAGTCAGACAGATCACCTGGGGATGGGCACAGCAACCCATCCTAATATACTTGTCTGGAGAATCCCATGGAGAGAGGAGCCTGGCAGGCTCCAGTTCATAGGGTAAAAAAAGAGTCAAACCTGACTGTTGAGAATTAGCACACACTGCCCTGAAGGGTTTACTGGAGGTCAGTCTAAAACTGATCTTACCAAAACATCCATCTGCACACTGCATCCTTACCCATAACAGCCACTTCTCAGTAAGCCAATATAAATAGAGATCTGAGATAGAAAAGTTTTTTTTTTTTTTAAGCAACCCATCCTAATATACTTGTCTGGAGAATCCCATGGAGAGAGGAGCCTGGCAGGCTCCAGTTCATAGGGTAAAAAAAGAGTCAAACCTGACTGTTGAGAATTAGCACACACTGCCCTGAAGGGTTTACTGGAGGTCAGTCTAAAACTGATCTTACCAAAACATCCATCTGCACACTGCATCCTTACCCATAACAGCCACTTCTCAGTAAGCCAATATAAATAGAGATCTGAGATAGAAAAGTTTTTTTTTTTTTTCCATTTCTTAGGAGTTTGATGCTGTTAATAGAACCTCTCATTTTCTGGGAGAAGCAAAGATTGCTTTATCCTCCTTCAGGTTAAAGGGAAATTTTCCAAGAGAATAATTCTTAAATATTGGGGGTGTCTGCAAATAGTGAAGATTAATTATTTTCTATTCTTCAACTCTATGTTGACCTACAAAACCCTTAATCTCGTTCTAGAGGAGTAGAATATGTTGCAGTGTTCTGATAGAGCATTCTGGAGACCTAGATTTTTGGCACATTGTCTTTTTCATTTTCCTACTTTATCATGGAGCCCAAGAAAATAAAAACAGCTATATCTCATCTATTCTCTGATTTTGGGGGGTAATCTTGAATATGAAAACTGTGCACAACTCTGGTCTAAGGCTGTGTACAGAAAATCAACAGTACTTAGAAACAGCACAATAGTGTGTGCCTTGAAAAAGACAGAGGGAATCTCCTCCTTACCCTATTGCTCCATATTCTTCTATGGCTCCACAAGAAGGAGTATAGAGGTGAATGAAGGAGCAAGAAATATGGGGTAGCATTAATAGCTGCTTGCCATGGCTCAGAGGTTAAAGCGTTTGCCTGGAATGCGGGAGACCTGGGTTCGATCCCTGGGTCTGGAAGATCCCCTGGAGAAGGAAAATGGCAACCCACTCCAATATTCTTGCCTGGAGAATCCTACGGAGGGAGGAGCCTGGTAAGCTACAGTCCATGGAGTCACGACTGAGCGACTTCACTTTCACTTTATTTCAAGTGATGGAACACAAAGTCTGCAACTTGATAATAAAGGGAATCAGGGTAAAACCGCTACACTAGCAGTCTTATATGGATCCAGAATGAGCCAGAGATAATTTAGTACACCTATCTGTGTACTAGATACACCTATCTAGTACATCACCTGTGGCAAGGCAGGCAAAGAGATCTTCTCTTCTCCTGTTTCTCTTTCCTTTTTAAAATATGGAGGGGAAGAGGACCAAGAAAATTTTATTTGTCCAACAACCCATTAATCATCCTTTAGCCCCAAGATCAAATTATTTTTCCAACTGATGGGAATCTTATTAGAGATGCTGCTTTTGCAACTGTCTACAATTTGGGTCTCTATTAGAAAAAATATATTAATTAATTAGAGAAAAAATATATTAATTAATTAGAGGTCTATAGTACCATCTCTATTTAAAGGTTACTGTTTGATTGTATCTGCTACTTTTGTGACCATATGACACTTATTCAGCACTTGATGTCTTACATAACTGAATTCTTCTGAACTCAGACATCACTGGATATTTAACTTTGGACTCAGAGAATTTATATTGAACCAGGCATCAAACTAATTTTTTCCCCCAGCACAATCTTTCTCTCATTTTTTCTCTTTGTTTCTTTTTTAATGATAATTTTTGTAAGAAGAAAAATCATTCTTTCCAAGCTGTAGCTCTTTATTACAGAGTACACATCTGCCACCGCTATTCTATTCTATTTCTCCCCCTCCTTAATCTGCCATTCCCTAAATTCTGTTGCCTTCTCCTTACATTGATTTTGCATTACAAAACTCAGAGAACCATCTGGCAAGAGCAGAATCCTCTCTGGAAGGAGGGCAACAAACTAAGAGTGCAAAGGCCAGAAACCTCTTTAGCATAAAGATAAAAGGATAAAAACTTGCAGCTGTAATACATTAATAATTTCTGTTCAATCTCTTTCTTTTTAGTGAGGATTTGTGGTTCCTGAAAAGAGATGAACAAATATTTAAATGTGCTGCCTAGATTCACTCACTATTCCTGGTCCATTATTCATTTCCCATCGTTTTCTGTGGAACATGTGTTTATTTCCTCGCATATCTTTCTTCAGTCATCTCTGGCTCAGGTTCTTACTGTTGATTTTCACAAGTTTGAGAGAAGGGAATTTGTGTTTTATATATTCATCTTGAGTAGTAATTCCTAACAATTCTGGAGTACTTGCTATGTGTAGACTATTCAAAATTTATATATGTGAACTTCTATGTATAACGTGTAGGTCTCTGAGTTTTCAAAAATGGACATACCCATGTTACCCACCACCCTCATTATACACATTCCCTACAACAAATGCATGGTTATTAATACTATTCTCATCTCCAAATATAATCATTATTCTGACTTCAAATACCAATTATTAATGCTGTTTCTTTAGAATTTTATATAGATGGAATGTATATATTCTTTTATCTTTGACTTCTTTAATTCTGTGATTGTGAGAAACATCCAAGTTGCTTATTTGTACATTCTCATAAATACACAACTTATTCATCTCAACTTTGAAATTATAATTATGGTATAACATTATATGCTGTCTCTTATACACATCTGGTGGCAGATGTGTACTCACAAAAATGGACATACCCATGTTACCCACCACCCTCATTATACACATTCCCTACAACAAATGCATGGTTATTAATACTATTCTCATCTCCAAATATAATCATTATTCTGACTTCAAATACCAATTATTAATGCTGTTTCTTTAGAATTTTATATAGATGGAATGTATATATTCTTTTATCTTTGACTTCTTTAATTCTGTGATTGTGAGAAACATCCAAGTTGCTTATTTGTACATTCTCATAAATACACAACTTATTTATTCATCTCAACTTTGAAATTATAATTATGGTATAACATTATATGTGATTATGTGATATAGTAATCAATATGTAATGGTTAATTATATAATTCATTTGTATAATATATACACATAAATATATACATATGTGTATACAAATTATATATACTTAATATATAATATATTATTTGTGAACATTCTTGTACATAGTTTTTGGTGAAATCTATTTGTGATGTCTATACACAGGAGACAAATTTTGAGTCATAGGGAACACTCCCAAACAGTTTTCCAAAGTGGTAGTACTGATTTATATTCCTAGTTACGATAGATGAGAGTTCAGTTGCTCCATATTCATTCAAGACTTGGTAAGTCAGTCTTTTTTACTTTAGCCATCTGTTGAGTGTTTATATATCTCATTGCTATGATAATTTACATATCTTTTATGATTACTGTTGTTGAGACTGTTCAAAATTTGTGTGAATGTGTGAGAACTTTTAAGGATGGTGTTGAATATCCTTTCACATTTTTCTTGGCTATATAAATATCTTATTTTGAGAAGTTCAAGACTTTTGCCTGCAATCTGTGGGATGTCTGCATTTTTCATATGATTTAAAGGAGTGGGAGGGGGAAGGAGGATGGATATCTATGAGTACTTTGTCGAACACATATTGTAAATATCTTCTTATACTTTGTGGGTTTTTAAACTACCTTTTGAAAAAGGAAGAATTTCTTAATTTAAATGTAGTTAAATTTAACACTATTTTCTTGCTCAGTGTGTTTAGTGCTTTTACGTGCTTGCCTACCTCAAGGTCAAGAAGAAACTGTCACATTTCTTCTAAAATTTTTTCTTGTTTTCTCTTTAACTTTTAGCTTCACAGTCCATATGGGATTGAGTTTTTATACAGTAGGGAGTATGCGTTGACTCAATTGATTTTATGTGCAGAAATCACATGAACTGTGATTTAGTTTTGTGAATAGTACTGATTGAGGGGAGACCTGGGTTCGATCCCTGGGTCGGGAAGATCCCCTGGAGAAGGAAATGGCAATCCACTCCAGTATTCTTGCCTGGAGAATCCCATGGGCGGAGAAGCCTAGGAGGTTACAGTCCACGGGGTCGCAAAGAGTCGGACACGACTGAGCGACTTCACCTCACCTCTTCACCTCACTGATTGATGCAGTGCTATTTACTGAAATATTCTTCTATCTTAACTATTATTCTATCTAAACATAACACTATGACATTAAAAAAAATCACACATACACACACACAAACACACACACACAAAAAAAAAAAAAACCCAAAAAAACAAGTAGCTTTATGTATCAGGTCTCTATTTTTGAATTTTCTTTTGTGCCATCAGCCCATTTGTCTGTTCTTACCATATTTTCTTATTTACCATCCTTTTAGAACACATATTTGTATCTGATAGGCATGTTTGTTCTTCAGATTCATCTCCAGTTTTGTTCTTCTTTAAGATTATCTTTGCTCTCTGTGGCCCTTTGAATTTCCAAGTAACTTTTAAATCAGTGTATTTATAAGCCCCCTCCTCCACTACTAACATACAGATATATATTAAAAAAAAAAAAAACCTGCCAGTATTTTAATTAGAATTTCAATGAATCCACTGATTAATTTGAGTAAACTGACCTTTTATTTTAAATATTTTCTATTCCAATTCATGACTATGATAGATCTTACTGTTTAGTTTTCTTTAATTTCTTTCTTTAATATTATAAGTGTTCAGGGAGCATGCTAAAATTTCTCACGATTTGGATTTTTAAATTTCTCATTATATATTAGAAAATTACTTAGAGATTCTGTATCTATGTTATTAGATACAAATGTTCTAGATGTTCAGACTGGATTTAGAAAAGGCAGAGTAACCAGAGATCAAATTGTCAACATCTGCTGGATCATCGAAAAAGCAAGAGAATTTAGGAAAAAATATCTACTTCTGCTTTATGGACTATACCAAAGCCTTTGACTGTGTGGATCACTACAAACTGTGGAAAATTCTTCAACAGATGGGAATACCAGACCACCTGACCTGCTTCCTGAGATATCTGTATGCAGCTCAGGAAGCAACAATTAGAGCTGGACATGGAACAACAGACTGGTTCCAAATAGGAAAAGGAGAATAACAAGGCTGTATTTTGTCACCCTGCTTATTTAAATTATATGCAGATTACACCATGAGAAATGCTGGACTGACTGGGTGAAGCACAAACTGGAATCAAGATTGCCTGGAGAAATATTAATAACCTCAGATATGCAGATGACACCACCCTTATGGCAGAAAGTAAAGATGAATGAAAGAGCCCTTTGATGAAAGTGAAAGAGGAGACTGAAAAAGTTGGCTTAAAGCTCAACATTCAGAAAACTAAGATCATAGTATCTGGTCCCATCAGTTCAGTTCAGTTCAGTTCAGTCGCTCAGTCATGTCCGACTCTTTGAGATTCATGAATCGCAGCACGCCAGGCCTCCCTGTCCATCACCAACTCCCGGAGTTCACTCAGACTCACGTCCACTGAGTCAGTGATGCCATCCAGCCATCTCATCGTCTGTTGTCCCCTTCTCCTCCTGCCCCCAATCCCTCCCAGCATCAGAATCTTTTCCAATGANCTCCCGGAGTTCACTCAGACTCACGTCCACTGAGTCAGTGATGCCATCCAGCCATCTCATCCTCTGTTGTCCCCTTCTCCTCCTGCCCCCAATCCCTCCCAGCATCAGAGTCTTTCCCAATGAGTCAACTCTTCGCATGAGGTGGCCAAAGTACTGGAGTTTCAAATTTAGCATCATTCCTTCCAAAGAAATCCCAGGGCTGATCTCCTTCAGAATGGACTGGTTGGATCTCCTTGCAGTCCAAGGGACTCTCAAGAGTCTTCTCCAACACCACAGATCAAAAGCATCAATTCTTTGGCGCTCAGCCTTCTTCACAGTCCAACTCTCACATCCATACATGACCACTCACTTCATGGCAACTAGGTGGGGAAACAGTAGAAACAGTGACAGACTATATTTTGGGCTCCAAAATCACTGCAGATGGTGAGTGCAGCCATGAAATTAAAACATGCTTGCTCCTTGGAAGGAAAACAATGACCAACTTAGCATGAGAGACATTACTTTGCCAGCAAAGGTCTGTCTAGTCAAAGCTATGGTTTTTCCAGTGGTTATGTATGGGTGTGACAGTTGGACTATAAAGAAAGCTGAGCACCAAAGAATTGATGCTCTTGGACTGTGGTTCTGGAGAAGACTCTTGAAAGTCCCTTGGACTGCAAGGAGATCCAACAAGTCCATCCTAAAGGAAATCAGTCCTGAATATTCATTGGAAGGACTGATGCTGAAGCTGGAACTCCAATACTTTTGCCACCTGATGCCACTTTGACTCCTTGGCAAAGACCCTGATGATGAAAAAGACTGAATATGGGAGGAGAAGAGGACAACAGAGGATGAGATGGTTGTATGGCATCCCCAACTCAATGGACATGAGTTTGGGTAACTCCTTGAGTTGATGATGGACAGGGAAGCCTGGTGCTGTAGTTCATGGGGTTACAGAGTCGGACAGTACTGAGCGACTGAACTGAACTGAACTGAACTGTTATTAGATGTGTGGAAGCATTTCTTATTTAGTCTTTCTTTGGATCATTATGAAGATCCCTTCTGTCTTCTAATAATATTTTTGCTTAGAATCTAAATTTGAGAGATACAAACTTAGTGGCACCAGATTACATTTAGTGATTTTTTGATGAATTAATTTCTATTCTACTTGTAAACTTTCTGAGTTACTTGTTTGTAAGGAGGATATACTTTTGTTATTTTTGTTTTTAATCCTCCTTGACTGTCTAAATCTTTTCCTTGCAATTTAAGATCTTTTATAAGTAAAATAGTTATTGATATAGTTGAGCTTATATGTACCTATTGCCTATTTGGGATTTATCTTTTTTCACATGTTCTATGTTCCTTTTTATTTATCTTCTTATCTTTTAAAAATTACCCAGAGATGTGTATAAGAGACAGGTGGTGCTAATGGTAAAGAACCCACCTAAGGATATTTACCATTCTCATTGCTCTTTATTATTCTCATCATTTCTGTTTTTCTATCCATGGTCTTTTCCTTCTGCTTGAAGAGTTACTGAGGGTCTTCCAAGGAGAATTGTCTTAGTGTTTTCCTTTTTCTATCTGAAGATTTTTATTGTCTCTTAATTCTTGGGGGATATTAAATTAAGTATAGAATTATACACTGCCAGTTATTTTCTTTCAACATTTTAAATATATTTTTCAATTGCTTTCTTAATTCCATCATTTCTATCAGGAAGTTTACGATGACTTTTATATTATTCTTTTGGAGGAAACATGTCTTTTCTTGATATTTTAAATATCTTATTCATGTCATTAATTTTTAATAGTTTTACTATAGTATCACTAAGTGTGGCTTTATGTATATTTATTCTTTTAGAATTCATAGGCTTTCTATGGCTTAGTGCTTTTCTTTAATTTGGAGTAAAACTCAGTCATTATCTTTTCAATATTGTTTCTCCTCTATTTTGTCCTTTTCGCTTTCACACAATGGAGAAGGAAATGGCAACCCACTCCAGTGTTCTTGCCTGGAGAATCCCAGGGACGGGGGAGCCTGTTGGGCTGCCGTCTATGGGGTCGCACAGAGTCGGACACGACTGAAGCGACTTAGCAGCAGCAGCAGCAGTATCCTAGTTATACAATAGAAACTTTCACTAGCTCTCATATATATCAAAAACTGTTTTCAGCATTTTTTCTCTCTGGGCATTGGTCTTAATATTTCCCGCTGATAAACCTTTAAGTTTGATAGTCATTTCCTCCACATTCAATATGTTGTTAAACCCATCCATCAAGTTTTTATTTTAAGGTCATTTATCTCTCAGTTCTAGAATTTCTATGCTGTGTTGTTCATCTTGTTCTCTATCTTTTTAATCATGTTCATTATAGTTTTTCTGAATTCTATGTATTATCTTCATTTCATGTATTCTGTGCATATTGGTCTATTTTTTTTCTTTGTTTCTGATTATGGAAGCTTGATTAATTTTTAACTGAATGACAGGAATTTTGCATAAAACTGAAATATATCTATGTTTCTATCTACCTACCTACATCAGACTGTTCACATTGTTCTTAGTGAACAGCTATGGAGAATCCCAGGGATGGGGGAGCCTGGTGGGCTGCCGTCTATGGGGTTGCACAGAGTCGGACACGACTGAAGTGACTTAGCAGAGCAAGAATAGATCATCATAATCCAATCAAAATCTCAACTGGCAGGGAATTGGGTTAATCTTAGTAAGATTTAGTCCAACTTTACTATCACCTCTTTCCTAAGGCATAACTCTCTAGCATATTTGAGAAATTTCAGGTCTTACCAATGCCTTTTCTATTCTCTGTGAGCAATAATTTTTATTTGTTAATACCATGAGACAGTCAAAAGCCCTGTTCAGCATTTCAGTTGATTTATTCCTGGTCTCTTGTAATTTTTCCTATGCAGTTTGAGTTCAGTCACTCAGTCAGGTTCAACCCTTTGCGAACTCATGGACTGTAGCACACCAGGCCTCACTGTCCATAAACAACTCCTGTTTATTCAAACTCATGTCCATTGAGTTGGTGATGCCATCCGACCATCTCATCTTCTGTTGACCCCTTTTCTTCCTGTCTTCATTCTTTCCCAGCATCAGGTCAGTTCAGTTCAGTCACTCAGCTGTGTCGCACTCTTTGTGACCCCATGGACTGCAGCATGCCAGGCCTCCCTGTCCATCACCAACTCCAGGAGTTACTCAAACTCATGTCCATTGAGTCAATGATGCCATACAACCATTTCATCCTCTGTCACCCACATCTGCTCCCATCTTCAATCTTTCCTAGCATCAGGGTCTTTGCCAAGGAGTCAGTTCTTCACATCAGGTGGCAAAAGTATAGGAGTTTCAGTTTCAGCATCAGTCCTTCCAGTGAATATTCAAGACAGATTTCCTTTAGGATGGACTGGTTGGATCTCCTTGCAGTCCAAGGGACTCTCAAGAATTTTCTCCAACACCACAGTTCAAAAGCATCAGTTCTTCAGTGCTCAGCTTTCTTTAGAGTCCAACTGTCACAACCCATGCATGACTACTGGAAAAACCATAGCCTTGACTAGCAGAACCTTTGTTTGTAACATAATGTCTCTCTTTTTTTAAATATACTAAGTTGATCATTGTTTTACCTCCAAGGAGCAAGCATGCTTTAATTTCATGGCTACAGTCACCATCTGCAGTGATTTTGGAGCCCCCCAAAATAAAGTAAAAACTGTTTCCACTGTTTCCCGATCTATTTGCCTTGAAGTGATGGGGCCAGATGCCATGATCTCAGTTTCTGAATTGTTGAGTTTTAAGCCAACTTTTTCAGTCTCTTCATTCACTTTCATCAAGAGGCTCTAGTTCTTCCTCACTTTCTGCCATAAAGGTGGTGTCATCTGCATATCTGAGGTTATTGATATTTCTCCAGGCAATCTTGATTCCAGTTTGTGCTTCACCCAGTCCAGCATTTCTCATGGTGTAATCTGAAAATAAGTTAAATAAGCAGGGTGACAATATACAGGCTTGATGTACTCCTTTTCCTATTTGAAATTACTCTGTTGTTCCATGTTCAGTTCTAACTGTTGCTTCCTGAGCTGCATACAGATATCTCAGGAAGCAGGTCAGGTGGTCTGGTATTCCCATCTCTTGAAGAATTTTCCACAGTTTGTAGCGATCCACATAGTCAAAGGTTTTGGCGTAGTCAATAAGGCATAAATAGAAGCTTTCCTGGAACTCTCTTGCTTCTTCAATGATCCAGAGGATGTTGGCAATTTGATCTCTGGTTCCTCTGCCTTTTCTAAACCAGTTTGAACATCTGGAAGTTCCCAGTTCACATACTGTTGAAGTCTGGCTTGTAGAATTTTGAGCATTATTTTGATAGCATGTGCTGCTGCTGCTGCTGTTGCTAAGTTGCTTCAGTCGTGTCCGACTCTGTGTGACCCTATAGACGGCAGCCCACCAGGCTCCCCCATTCCCGGGATTCTCCAGGCAAGAACACTGGAGTGGGTTGCCATTGCCTTCTCCAACGCATGAAAGTGAAAAGTGAAAATGAAGTAGCTCAGTTGTGTCTGACTGTTAGCAACCCCATGGACTGCAGCCCACCAGGCTCCTCCATCCATGGGATTTTCCAGGCAAGAGTGCTGGAGTAGGGTGCCATTGCCTTCTCCATGATAGCATGTGAGATGAGTGCAATTGTGCAGTAGTCTGAGCATTCTTTGGCATTGCATTTCTTTGGGATTGGAATGAAAACTGACCTTTTCCAGTCCTGTGGCCACTGCTCAGTTTTCTAAATTTGCTGGCATATTGAGTGCAGCACTTTAACAGTATCATCTTTTAGGATTTGAAAGAGCTCAACTGGAATTCCATCACCTCCACTAGCTTTGTTTGTAGTGATGCTTCCTAAGGCCCACTTGATTTCACAGTCCAGGATGTCTGGCTCTATGTGAGTGATCACACCATCGTGATTATCTGGGTTGTGAAGATCTTTTTTGTACAGTTCTTCATGTATTCTTGCCACCTCTTCTTAATATCTTCTACTTCTGTTAGGTCCATACCATTTCTGTCCTTTTTGCATGAAGAGTTCCCTTGGCATCTCTAACTTCTTGAAGAAATCTCTAGTCTTTCCCATTCTATTGTTTTCCTCTATTTCTTTGCATTGATCACTGAGGAAGGCTTTCAAATATCTCATTGTTATTCTTTGGAAATTTGCACTCAAATGGGTATATCTTTCCTTTCTCCTTTGCCTTTCACTTTTCTTCTTTTTAGAGCTGTTTGTAAGGCCTCCTCAGACAACCATTTTACCTTTTTGGATTTCTTTTTCTTGGGGATTGTCTCGATCATTGCCTCCTGTACAATGCATGAATCTCCATCCATAGTTCTTCAGGCTGTCTATCAGAGCTATCTCTTTGAATCTATTTGTCACATCCACTGTATAATTGTAAAGGATTTGACTTAGTTCATGCTGAAACGTCTAGCGGTTTTCTGTACTTTTTTCAATTTAAGTCTGAACTTGGCAATAAGGACTTCATGATCTGAGCCACAGTCAGCTCCCAGTCTTGTTTTTGCTGACTGTCTAGAACTTCTTCATTTTTGGCTGCAAAGAATATTATCAATATGATTTCAGTATTGACCATCTGGTGATTGATGTCCATGTGTAGAGTTTTCTCTTTTGTTGTTGGAAGACAATGTTTGCTATGACCAGTGCGTTCTCTTGGCAAAAGTCTTTTAAGCCTTTGCCCTGCTTCATTCTGTACTCCAAGGCCAAGTTTGCCTGTTACTCCAGGTATTTCTTGACTTCCTACTTTTACATTCCAGTCCCCTATAATGGAAAGGACATCTTTTTGGGTTTTAGTTCTAGAAGGTCTTGAGGGTCTTCATAGATCCCTTCAACTTCAGCTTCTTCAGCATTACTGGTTAGGGCATAGACTTGAATTACTGTTATATTGAATGATTTGACAAGAATTGATGCTTTTGAACTGTGGTGTTGGAGAAGAGTCTTGAGAGTCCCTTGGACTGCAAGGAGATCCAACCAGTCCATTCTGAAGGAGATCAACCCTGGGATTTCTTTGGAAGGAATCATGCTAAAGCTGAAACTCCAGTACTTTGGCCACCTCATGTGAAGAGTTGACTCACTGGAAAAGACTCTGATGCTGGGAGGGATTGGGGGCAGGAGGAGAAGGGGACGACCGAGGATGAGTTGGCTGGATGGCATCACTGACTCGATGGATGTGAGTCTGGGTGAACTCCGAGAGATGGTGATGGACAGGGAGGCCTGGCGTGCTGCGATTCATGGGGTCGCAAAGAGTTGGACACGACTGAGTGACTGAACTGAACTAAACTGAATGATTTGACTTGGAAATGAACAAAGATGACTGTGTCATTTTTGAGATTGCATCGAAGTCTACATTTCAGACTATTCTGTTGGCTATGATGGCTACTCCATTTCTTCTAAGGGATTCTTGCCCACAATAGTAGATACAATGATCATCTGAGTTAATTCACCTATTCCAATCCATTTTAGTTCGCTGATTCCTAACATGTCAGTGTTCACTCTTGCCATCTCCTGTTTGACCACTTCCAATTTGCCTTGAATCATGGACCTAACATTCCAGGTTCCTATGCAATATTGTGCTTTACTGCCTCCGTCTTTACTTCCATCACCAATCACATCCATAACTGGGTGTTGTCGTTGCTTTGGCTCTATCTCTTCATTCTTTCCAGAGTTAGTTCTCCACTGATCTCTAGTGTCATAATAACCTTAGTACAGAGCAATCCTTCTGGTTTTCCCTTACCTTACACTTTCTAGTTTCTCCAGGAGATATTGTCTCAATATACTCCTTTCCTTACGAATGCTTTCCCTCCTTTTTTTTTTTTTTTTTAAATTTGTATGAAGGTAGAATAAATGGAATTAAACTGCACACACAAAATTAGCTTCCTATTTATGATCAGGAGCTATAGAATAACTCAAAAATTTCATATCCTAATTTCTTTTAATTCAGTTACTTCTGTTATTTTTTAATGTATAATAAACTGTAGAAGTTATGATGAAGCTCCTGTAAAATAATAGTCTTCCTTGTAAGGAATATTAGCAGAAAGACTTTCTCTAAAATTTCAATTATATATATCCTTTAATAAAAAATTTATTTCTAGAAAAGTTTTTTATAGAATCCTACCCAGGTGAAAAATAATTTATGTAAAAGCTTATTCACTGTTTTATGTGAGGTACCAAATTATTGGAAACAAATCAATGGCCAGGAATAAGTGAATG
>SJYT01034581.1:780782-795523 GCA_006410635.1 Cephalophus harveyi
TTATTCACTGTTTTATGTGAGGTACCAAATTATTGGAAACAAATCAATGGCCAGGAATAAGTGAATGGTTAAATAAATTATGGAATACACAATCAATGGAAATGAATTATAAGTTTTTTAAATATGTAATTTGGATGATCTCTCAAATGTGTTAAAAAATAATCAAAACAAGTATGCATGAAAGATACTACCATTGTGTAAAAAATTGAGGAAATATATATTTGTATGTGTGTATATGTACTTTTTTTTTTTTTTTTGCATGAAGAATACTTAGTACTGTGCAAGAATCTGGTGATTCCAATTGCTTTAGAGGAGTGAGTGACTATGGGACAGAGTGGAAGAACTTTTCATGGAATATCTTCCACTTTTTATGTTTAGATTTAAAACATATAAATGTGTTATCTACCAAAAAGTAAAGTTATTTAAAAATCTGGCTAGATTTACAGTCTTTATTTAGTCTTAATTGTCTTCTGGAGGCTTGAACACATACACTTTCACTGTGACTTGGACTGAGAGATCCATTTATCTCTTCATCCTCTTTATTAACTAAGTAGAGGACTGGACTAATTATTGGAAAATTGATATGCTATCAGATATCCTAGCCTGTGCCTCCAAAACAAATCAATCTGCTGTTAACAAACTATGATCTGGGGACTTCCCTGTACAAATTGGGGAAGTCCATTATTCTACCAAGCCCCTCTTGGGTCTCTTAGACATGCTTACATATTCTGTGAATCTGTCTTGGGGTCATTTGTAAGCTCCATCAGTCATTTTTGTTCTGAAATTTGCATATTTCAACACATTTCAGATTATCATTTTGTTATTGTCCTTTACCAGTTTTTCTACAATCTCTATAAAAATTTATTCCCAGTGTCATTTTAATACCTTTATATTTTTTAAAATCTGAAACATAGTTTAAGCCAGTATGTTGTGTTTAACAAAAATGGTCTGAATGCTCAGAGTCAACAGAAGTTGACTTCTAAAATGCAAAGAGGAATTAAGCTACTGTTGGAAGCCACTGTTCTTAGAACTCAGAGGCCTCAAATTAACCTTTGGATTTGGGCCCAACTCTTGACAGGTTTTCACAAGTTTCAGCCCAACATAACTCATTTGAGAACATCCAGAGTTCTCCATGTTTCTGAGTCTGGATTCCCAGCTATCTTAGCCCCAAAGGAAGACAGTTTTCTTTTTCTGACTCTAATACCAGCTATCTCAGAGCCAACACAGTGTTTTTGCTAAACTGATGCATTCAGACTAGACAGAGATATGTGTCTTTCTTCCAAATATTTCTTCACATAAAATTACAGAAAAGGAACTGTGCTAAGAGGTACTGTAGGACAATCTCTCCTGAAGAAGAGAACCTGAAAACATCTTTGTGTGCCAAATCCATGAACTTGACTAGATGGCTGATTGTATCTTCTGAACAAAATATGTATTATTCATGTTAATAACACTTCATATGTGTACAAATAAAATTACTAAATAGAAACCTTAACACTTAAATGCATAGTGTCTGTGTTCAAATTTTAATGCCAGCAGTTTTCTCCAAGCACTGTGGTTGGATATTTCTCTTACATTTGTGAAAATTAAAAGGCCAACTTACCGATGTCTCTAAAACAAACACAGAAAATTGCCCTAAAAGCAAAGTAATGGTTTCACCCAGAAACCAAATATTGTTAACAAATTTTAAATGGCCAGTTTTTCACAAAGACAAAAATCTAACCAAGCAAAGACAGACCGCCCAGTCAGTCAATCAATATAGCTCTTCTGTTTTCTACACTGTACCTGTTAGCTTTAGGATAAATAAGGTTTTCTTCTCTGGTATGAAACTCAGTGGCTGCCTTTGTTCTATAGCAGTCTTCTCTCAAGAGCTCACTTTCTTTCCTTCCTCCAGGATCAGGAGCCTCTGCTTAATCCTGAGTGCTTTGCTTAGAGGTAAAGCACTAAGGAAGGGAGATATTTAAAAATTATTTCACAAGAGGAGTCTTTCTTAGATGGGCTTCCTTTTTTTTTTTTTTTTTTTTGTTTAATGTAGAAACATGGACTACATGATATTTCCTGTGCAATCATATTACACGGTCTCCTTCTCTCATCTGATCAGGAAGCACAGTCCTATGTGTGATTCCTCATAATAGCATTAATCTTCTGACTTGAGTCTGTTCATTATTTGTGCCACTGTTGAGCTATTCTTAGTCTATAGCAGATCCTAGCAGGTAGTTCAGTTCAGTTCAGTTCAGTTGTTCAGTCCTGTCCNTCTCATCTGATCAGGAAGCACAGTACTATGTGTGATTCCTCATTATAGCATTAATCTTCTGACTTGAGTCTGTTCATTATTTGTGCCACTGTTGAGCTATTCTTAGTCTATAGCAGATCCTAGCAGGTAGTTCAGTTCAGTTCAGTTCAGTTGTTCAGTCCTGTCCGACTCCTTGTGACCCCATGAGCCACAGCCAGACCTTCTTCTCCATCACCAACTCCTGGAGTCCACCCAAACCCAAGTCCATTGAGTCGGTGATGCCATCCAACCATCTCATCCTCTGTCGTCCCTTTCTCCTCCTGCCCTCAATCTTTCCCAGCATCAGGGTCTTTTCCAATGAATCAGCTCTTCACATCAGGTGGCCAAAATATTAGAGTTTCAGCTTCAACATCAGTCCTTCCAGTGAACACCCAAGACTGATTCCTTTAGGATGGACTAGTTGGATCTCCTTGCAGTCCAAGGGACTCTCAAGAGTCTTCTCCATCACCACAGTTCAAAAGCATTAATTCTTCGGTGCTCAGCTTTCTTCACAGTCCAACTCACACACCCATACATGATCACTGAAAAAACCATAGCCTTGACTAGATGGACCTTTGTTGGCAAAGTAATATCTCTGCTTTTTAATATGCTATCTAGGTTGATCATAACTTTTCTTCCAAGGAGTAAGCATCTTTTAATTTTATGGCTGCAATCACCATCTGCAGTGATTTTGGAGCCCCCCAAAATAAAGTCTGACACTGTTTCCACTGTTTCCCCATCTATTTCCCATGAAGTGATGGGACCAGATGCCATGATCTTCATTTTCTGAATGAGCTTTAAGCCAACTTTTTCACTTTCTTCTTTCACTTTCATCAAGAGACTCTTTAGTTCTTCTTCATTTCCTGCCATAAGGGTGGTGTCATCTACGTATCTGAGGTTATTGATATTTCTCCCAGCAATCTGGATTCCAGCTTGTGCTTCCTCCAGCCCAGCGTTTCTCATGATGTACTCTGCATAGAAGTTAAATAAGCATGGTGACAATATACAGCCTTGATGTATTCCTTTTTCTATTTGGAACCAGTCTGTTGTTCCATGTCCAGTTCTAACTGCTGCTTCCTGACCTACATATAGGTTTCTCAAGAGGCAGGTCAGGTGGTCTGGGATTACCATCTCTCTCAGAATTTTCCACAGTTTATTGTGGTCCACACAGTCAAAGACTTTGGCATAGTCAATAAAGCAGAAATAGATGTTTTTTCTGGAACTCTCTTGCTTTTTTGATGATCCAGTGTATGTTGGCAATTTGATCTCTGGTTCTTCTGCCTTTTCTAGAGCCAGTTTGAACATCTGGAAGTTCATGGTTCACGTATTGCTGAAGCCTGGCTTGGAGAATTTTAAGCATTACTTTACTAGCATGTGAGATGAGTGCAATAGTTACTCATGAAAGCACGTAGTTACTATATACTAAATATTTTGTGAATAAATGAGTGTTCATGGCATACCAAACACTATGTACATTATTAAGCACTAAATTTGGAAGTTCTTATCCCATTACCTGGAATAAAATAAAATATCTAGACATTTTGTTTAGAGAACAAGAAAAGCAATATAAAACAAAATGATAATAAGCAAAAACTCTCAGTTGGAGAGCTGTGTATGTACACATGTATGTACATGTACTCTCCATGTTCCAAATGTATTTGAGATAGCTTATAGGTCACATATAAAACAAGATGATAATACATTGTTCCAAAAGATGATAGAAACTACATATAAAAGAACAAGGGTGTATAATAGTTCCAGAAGGTCCTAGTAGCTGTGATGTTGGAGGAAACAGGAGTTGATTTGAGCCATTAAGAGGAGATTTCAATATTTAGAATTAAAAGCAGATGGAAAAAAGGGTCAGAACACTATTTTAAAATAACAGATTATAATTAATGTATCTGACATATAGGCAGGGAAGTTCAAGGTTTTCTGGAGGTCTTTTTAGGGAAATAAAATAAAATTATGACAGCAAAGTTAAGACAGGCTCTGTAAGGGGCATGTGCAAGTGAGAAGCCTTAGTTTCTAATGGGTACACATAGCTGTTCATGTGGTAAAGTGGCCCATCTAAATGGGAATCAGGACATTTTGATGGGAATTAGAAAAAGTGAGACTGTAGAGAAGTGGTGAAATGCAAAAGACTGAGATCACAGAATTAAGTTTGATTTTATAAGCAACTTTATAGCCATGTCATGAGATGTAAAAACTGGTATCTTTAAAAGACTCATTTAGGAAGGGAGAACAAGAGGGCAGAGGAGTAGGCGAACGTGGAGTACATCTCTCTCCACATATATATCAAGAATACACCCTCAGACACTGAAGTGCATGCAGAGTCTCTGCTTAGAGCAGACAGGAGTACCTGACCAGTAGAAAAGAATATATAGACCCACGAAAAACTCAGGATCAAGCCCTGAGCCTTCGGAGTGGGAGCACTGAATTAAGACCCTAGAATACTGGAGAACTAACCCTAGGAGGTATCAAATAGTGAGAACTTACACAAAGGAAACCACTGTAATACAAGAGCTGGCATCACCCAACCACCAATAGCAGCCTGTACAGGATGCCTCATCTAAACAACAAACAAAACAAAAATAAAAACTCAATCATCAGCAGTCAGGATTATCACCTCACTCAACTTTGTCCATCAGAGGAAAAATGAACAAACAAACAAAGAAAAACTCAGAACAAATCTCACCCTATAAGAAGCTAACACTAACCACTGGACCAAACTTGGCAGAAAACAAAAGGAAGAAATAATTCAGCCTTGGAGCCTGGGAAAAGGAGACCTCAAACACAATAAGTTAAATAATAATAATAATAATGAAAGGGCAGAAAAATACTACAAAAATGAGGGAACAAACTAGAAACAGAGACTTGCAAATAAACAAAGAGGAAATAGGCAAACTACCTGAAAAATAATTTAGAATAATGATAGTAAAGATGATCAAAACCTTGAAAGCAAAATGGAGAAAATGCAAGAATCAATTAACAAAGACCTAGAAGAATTAAATAATAAACATTCAGAGACAAACAACACTATTACTGAAATTAAAAATATTCTAGAAGGAATCAATAGCAGAATATCTGAAGCAGAAGAACAAACAGCTGGAAGATAAAATGGTGGAAACAACTTCTCAAGAGCAGAATAAAGTAAAAAGAATGAAAAGAACTGAGGATAGTCTCAGAGATCTTTGGGACAATATCAAACACACCAACATTCAAATAATAGAGGTTCCAGAAGAAGAAGAGAAAAAGAAAGGGTATGAGGAAATTTTTGAAGAGATTATAGTTGAAAATTTCCCCAACATGGTAAAGGAAATAGTCAATTAACTTCAAGAGGCACAAAAAGTCCCATACAGGATAAACCCAAAGAGAAATACACCAAGACACATACTAATCAAACTAACAAAGACTAAACAGAAAAAAAACAGCAAGGGAAAAGCAGCAAGTAACATAGAAGGGAAACCCCATACACTTAACAGTTGATCATTCAGCAGCAATTCTACAGACCACAAGGAAATGACAGGATATATTTAAAGTACTGAAAGGGAAAAACCTACAACCAAGATTACTGTACCCAGCAAGGATATCACTCAAAATTGATGGAGAAATCAAAAGCTTTTCAACAATCAAAAGTTAAGAGAATTCAGTACCACCAAACCAACTTTACAACAAATGTTAAACGGACTTATATAGTCAAGAAATACAAGAGAAGAAGCAAGATTTACAAAATCAACCCCAAACAATTAAGAAAATGTCAATAGGAACATATATATATATATATATATATAATTATTTTAAATGTAAATGGATTAAATGCTCCAACTGAAAGACACAGACAGGCTGAATGGATACAAAAACAAGACCCATATATATGCTGTCTACAAGAAACCCACTTTATACTTCAAGGCACATATAAACTGAAAGTGAGAGGATGGAAAAATACATTTCATGCAAATGGGAAACAAAAGAAAGCTGAAGTAGTGATCCTTATATCAGACAAAACAGACCTTAAAATAAATAAGATTACAAAAGATAAGGAAGGACACTATATAATGATCAAGGGATCAATCCAAGAGGAAGACATAGCAATTGTAAATATCTATGCACCCAACATAGTAGCACCTCAATACAAAAGGCAAACACTAACAGACATTAACAAATTGAAAGATAATAACCATATAATAATCTCAATAAATGCAGAAAAAGCCTTTGACAGAAATCAGCACCCATTTATGATTAAAACTCTTCAAAAAATGGGCATAGAAGGAACCTACCTCAACATAGTAAAGGCCATATATGATAAGCCTACAGCAAACATTATTCTCAGTGATAAGAAACTGAAAACATTCCTGCTAAGATCAGGAACAAGACAAGGGTGTCCCTTCTCACCTCTATTATTCAACATAGTTCTGGAAGTCCTAGATATAGCAATCAGAGAAGAAAAAAGAATAAAAGAAATACAGATTGGAAAAGAAGTAAAGCTCTCACTGTGTTCAGATGACATGATACTGTACATGGAAAACCCTAAAGATAATATCATAAAATTACTAGAGCTAATCAGTGAATTTAGCAAGTTGCAGGATACAAAATCAATACACAGAAATCACTTGCATTTCTATATACTAAATGAAAAATCAGAAAGATAAATTAAGGAATTAATCCCATTCACCATTGCAACAAAAAGAATTAAATATCTAGGAATAAACTTACCTAAGGAGACAAAAGAAGTGTACACAGGAAAAACATCTATTTCTGCTTTATTGACTATGCCAAAGCCTTTGACTGTGTGAATCACAATAAACCGTGGAAAATTCTGAAAGAGATGGGAACACCAGACCACCTGACCTGCCTCTTGAGAAACCTATATGCAGGTCAGGAAATAACAGTTAGAACTGGACATGGAATAACAGACTGGTTCCAAATAGGAAAAGGAGTACATCAAGGCTGTATATTGTCACCCTGCTTATTTAACTTCTATGCAGAGTACATCATGAGAAACGCTGGGCTGGATGAAGCACAAGCTGGAATCAAGATTGCCAGGAGAAATATCAATAACCTCAGATATGCAGCTGACACCACTCTTTTGGAAGAAAGTGAAGAACTAAAAAGCAATCTTGAGAAAGAAGAATGGAACTGGAGGAATCAAACTGTCTGACTTGAGGCTCTACTACAAAGCCACATCATCAAGACAGTATGGTACTGGCACAAAGACAGAAATATAGATTAATGGAACAAAATAGAAAGCCCAGAGATAAATCCACACACCTATGGACACCTTATCTTCGACAAAGGAGGCAAGAATATACAATGGAGTAAAGACAATCTCTTTAACAAGTGGTGCTGGGAAAACTGGTCAACCACTTGTAAAAGAATGAAACTAGAACACTTTTTAACACTATGCACAAAAATAAACTCAAAATAGGTTAAAGATCTAAACATAAGACCAGAAACTATAAAACTCCTAGAGGAGAACATAGACAAAACACTCTCCAACATAAATCACAGCAGGATCCTCTATGACCCACCTCCCAGAATACTGGAAATAAAAGCAAAAATAAACAAATGGGATCTAATTAAAATTAAAAGCTCCTGCATAACAAAGGAAACTATAAGCAAGATGAAAAGACAGCCTTCGGGATGGGAGAAAATAATAGCAAAGGAAGCAACTGACAAAACAACTAATCTCGAAAATATACAAGCAACTCCTGCAGCTCAAGTCCAGATAAATAAATGACCCAATCAAAAAATGGGCCAAAGAACTAAACAGACATTTCTCCAAAGAAGACATACAGATGGCTAACAAACACATGAAAAGATGCTGAACATCACTCATTATCAGAGAAATACAAATCAAGACCACAATGAGGTACCATTTCACACCAGTCAGAATGGCTGCGATCCAAAAGTCTACAAGCAATAAATGCTGGAGAGGGTGTGGAGAAAAGGGAACCCTCTTACACTGTTGGTGGGAATGCAAACTAGTACAGCCACTATGGAGAACAGTGTGGAGATTCCTTAAAAAACTGCAAATAGAACTGCCTTATGACCCAGCAATCCTACTGCTGGGCATACACACCGAGGAAAGCAGAATTGAAAGAGACACGTGTACCTCAATGTTCATCACAGGACTGTTTATAATTGCCAGGACATGGAAGCAACCTAGATGTCCATCAGCCGATGAATGGATAAGAAAGCTGTGGTACATATACACAATGGAGTATTACTCAGCCATTAAAAAGAATACATTTGAATCTGTTCTAATGAGGTGGATGAAACTGGAGCCGGTTATACAGAGTGAAGTAAGCCAGAAAGAAAAACACCAATACAGTATACTAACATACATACATGGAATTTAGAAAAATGGTAATGATAACCCTGTATGCAAGACAGCAAAAGAGACAGATGTATAAAACAGAATTTTGGACTCTGTGGGAGAGGGAGAGAGTTGGATGATTTGGGAGAATGGCACTGAAACATGTATACTATCATGTAAGAAACAAATTGCCTGTCTAGGTTTGATACAGGATACAGGATGCTTGGGGCTGGTGCACTGGAATGATCCTGAGAGATGATATGGGGAGGGTGGTGGGAGGGGGGTTCAGTATTGAGAACTCATGTACACCCGTGGTGGATTCATGTCAATGTATGGCAAAACCAATACAGTATTGTAAAGTAAAAAATAAATTAATTAATTAATTAAAAATAAAGAGCAATAAATAAATAAATAAAAAGCCTCTTGATGAAAGTGAAAGAGGAGAGTGAAAAAGTTGGCTTATAGCTCAACATTCAGAAAATGAAGATCATGGCATCTGGTCCTATCATTTCATGGGAAATAGATGGGGAAACAGTGGAAACAAGGTCAGACTTTATTTTTCAGGCTCCAAAATCACTGTAGATGGTAATTGCAGCCATGAGATTAAAAGACGCTTACTCCTTGTAAGGAAAGTTATGACCAACCTAAATAGCGTATTCAAAAGCAGAGATATTACTTTGCTGACTAAGGTCCATCTTGTCAAGGCTATGGTTTTTCCAGTGGTCATGTATGGATGTGAGATTTGGACTGTGAAGAAAGCTGAACACCGAAGAATTGATGCTTTTGAACTGTGGTGTTGGAGAAGAATCTTGAGAGTCCCTTGGACTGCAAGGAGATCTAACTAGTCCATCCTAAAGGAGATCAGCCCTGGGTGTTCATTGGAAGGACTGATGCTGAAGCTGAAACTCCAATACTTTCGCCACCTCATGCGTAGTGTAGACTCATTGGAAAAGACCCTGATGCTGGGAGGGATTGAGGGCAGGTGGAGAAGGGGACAACAGAGGATGAGATGGCTGCATGGCATCACTGACTCGATGGACATGAGTTTGGGTGGACTTCGGGAGTGGTGATGGACAGAGAGGGCTGGAGTGCTGTGATTCATGGGGTTGTGAGGAGTCGGTTGGGACTGAGCGACTGAACTGAACTGAACTGAAAGAAAGAAATCAAAGATGACATAAACAGATGGAGGGATATTCCATATTCCTGGGTAGGAAGAATCTATATTGTTAAAATGCCTATACTACCAAAAAAAATCTACAGATTCAATGTGATCCCTATCAAATTGCCAATAGGAATTTTCACGGGACTAAAACAAAAAAATTCACAATTCATATGGAAACATAAAAGACCCTGAATAGCCAAAGCCATCTTGAGAAAGAAGAATGGAGCTGAAGGAATTAAACTTCCTGACTTTAGATTGCACTACAAAGCTACAGTCATCAAGACAGTATGGTGTTGTCACAAAAACAGAATTATAGACCAGTGGAACAAGATAGAAAGTCCAGAAATAAACCCATGCACCTATGGGTACCTTAATTTTGACAAAGGAGGCTATAATATACAATGAGGCAAAGACAGCCTCTTCATTAAATGTTGTTAGAAAAACTGGACAGCTACATGTAAAATAATGAAATTAGAACACTTCCTAACACCACAAAGATAAGCTAAAAATGGATTAAAGGCCTAAACGTGAGGCCAGAAAATAGAAAACTCTTAGAAGAAAACATAGGCAGAACACTGGATGACATAAATCAAAGGAAGATCCTCTATGACCCACCTCCTAGAGTAACAGAAATAGAAAGAATAGTAAACAAGTGGGACCTGATTAAACTTAAAAGCTTTTGCACAGCAAAGGAAACTATAAGCAAGATAAAAAGACAACCCTCAGAATGGGAGAAAGTAATAGCAAATGAAACAACTGACAAAGGATTAATTTCTAAAATATACAAGCAGCTCATACAACTCAATACCAGGAAAACAAACAACCCAATCAAACAATGGGAGAAAGACCTAAACAGACATTTCTCCAAAGAAGTCATATAGACAGCTAACAAACACATGAAAAGATGCTCAGATCAGTTCAGTTCAGTTCAGTCGCTCAGTCGTGTCCGACTCTTTGAGACCCCATGAATCGCAGCACGCCAGGCCTCCCTGTTCATCACCATCTCTCGGAGTTCACTCAGACTCACATCCATCGAGTCAAGAGGCTTTTTAGCTCCTCTTCACTTTCTGCCATAAGGGTGGTGTCATCTGCATATCTGAGGTTATTGATATTTCTCCTGGCAATCTTGATTCCAGCTTGTGTTTCTTCCAGTCCAGCGTTTCTCATGATGTACCCTGCATAGAAGTTAAATAAGTAGGATGACAATATACAGCCTTGACGTACTCCTTTTCCTATTTGGAACCAGTCTGTTGTTCCATGTCCAGTTCTAACTGTTGCTTCCTGACCTGCATACAGATTTCTCAACAGGCAGGTCAGGTGGTCTGGTATTCCCATCTTTTTCAGAATTTTCCACAGTTTATTGCTCAACAATAAAAGAAAAGATGCTCAACATTGGTCATTGTTACAGAAATGCAAATCAAATCAAAATGAGATATAACCTCACAATGGGCATAATGGCCATCATGAAAAATTTGATAAACAATAAATGGTGGAGAGGGTATGGAGAAAAGGGGATGCTCTTGCACTGTTAGTGGGAATGTAAATTAATAGAGCCACTATGGAAGACAGTATGGAGATTCCTTAAAAAATTAGGAATGAAACCCCCATATGACCCAGGAATTCCACTCCTAGGCATATACACTGAGTAAACCAGGGTTGAAAAAGACACATGTGTCTCATTGTTCATTGCAACACTATTTATGATAGCTAGGACGTAGAAGCAACCACATGAATGGATAATGAAGTTGTGGTACATATTCACAATGGAATATTACCCAGCCGTAAAAAGGAATACATTTGAGTCAGTTCTGATGAGATGGATGAATCTAGAGTCTATTATACACAGTGAAGTGAGCCAGAAAGCAAAAGATATTCCAGCACACATATATGGAATCCAGAAAAATGGTACTGTAGAATTTATTTACAGGGCAGCAATGGAGAAATAGACACAGAATAGACTTGTGAACATGGGGAGAGGGAAGGACAGGGTGAGATGTATGGAAAGAGTTACATGAAAACTTACATTACCAACTGTAAAATAGATAGCCAATGGGAATTTGCTGTAAGGCTCAGAAAACTCAAACAGGGGCTCTGTATCAATCTAGGGGGGTGGGATAAGGAGGGAGATGGGAGAGGGGTTCTAAAGGGAGGGAGGGGATATATGTATATCTATGGCTGATTCATGTTGAGGTTTGACAGAAAACAATGAAATTCTGTAAAGCAATTATCCTTCAATTAAAAAAACATTTAAAGATTCATTTAGGAAGATAATGAACTTAGGAATGGAGGCAAGAAGACACATTGCAAGGATATATGTGTGATTCCTGAAATGATAAACATCTTAACAAACTTCATGCATTATGCCATATTTAGAATTATGTTCATTGTGAAAATAGCAGTTTTTAACTGGTGCTAAAAATGGTAGAGTACTGTACCTGAAGAAAGAGGTTACATGCAGGGAGGAATATTATATCTATTAAAATAATTTTATTTCATAAGTCTTTGAGAACAATAATGAATGAAGTTTAACAGTTCATAGTCTAATCATTATTGAAGAGGTTAGCATTATTCATCTGAGATTTCTTAAACAAAGTGTTAAAATTATTGGGAATTTTCTTTTGTTTTGATTTTGATTGACATGAATGTGCTGGAAGATATGGGACCCACATCTGTCATCATATTTCCCTCTGTGCTCAGAACTATTGTAGATTTCACTGAGATCTTCATGGAGAGATAGAGTCCTTGTGTCTTAAAAATCTTTAAAGGGAAGTTTAGACATGCTATCCTGGTTCATCTAGCAAAGTTCATTACTGGATCATTACTTGTAGCAAAGTAATGCTCAGAATCCTCCAAGCCAGGCTTAAACAGTATATGAACAGTGAACTTCCAGATGTTCAAGCTGGATTTAGAAAACGCAAAGGAACTGGACATCAGATTATCAACATCCATTGGATCACAGAAAAAGCAAGAGAGTTACAGAAAAATATCTACTTCCGCTTTATTGACTGTGTCAAAGACTTTGACTGCATGGATCCCAACAAACTGGAAAATTCTTAAAGAGATGGGAATAGCAGACCACCTGACCTGCCTCCTCAGAAATCTGTATGCAGGTCAAGAAGCAACAGAACTGGACATGGAACAACAGACTGGTTCCAAATATGAAAAGGAGTACGTCAAGGCTGTATATTTTCACCCTGCTTATTTAACTTATATGCAGAGTACATCATGAGAAACGGTGGGCTGGATGAAGCACAAGCTGGAATCAAGATTGCTGGGAAAATGTCAATAACCTCAGATATGCAGATGACACCACCCTATGGAACAAAGTGAAGAAGAACTAAAGAGCCTCTTGATGAAAGTTAAAGAGAGAATGAAAAAGTTGACTTAAAACTCAACGTTCATAAAAGTAAGATCATGGCATCTGGTCCCATCACTTTATGTCAAATAGATGGGGGAACAATGGAAACTGTGAGAGACTTTTTTTTTGGGGGGGGGTGGGGAGTGGGGGACTCCAAGATCACTGCAGATGGTGTGTGCAGCCATGAAATTAAAAGATGCTTGCTCCTTGGAAGAAAAGATATGACCAACCTAGACAGCATATTAAACAGCAGAGACATTACTTTGCCAACAAAGGTCCATTTAGTCAAAGCTATGGTTTTTCCAGTAGTCATGTATGGATGAGAGTTGGACTATAAAGAAAGCTGAGCACCAAAGAATTGATGCTTTTGAACTATGGTGTTGGAGAAGACTCTTAAGAGTCCATTGGACTGCAAGGAGATCAAATCAGTCAATCCCAAAGAAAATGAATCCGAAGGACTGATGCTGAAGCTGAAGCTCCAATATTTTGGCCACCTGATGTGAAGAACCCGGCCGGCGCACTATGCGCGGTCCGCTGCGAGAGCCGGGCCAGCGCACTACGCGTGGATGGGAGGAGCTGCCCCACATCCAAGGTCGGGGGCAGCAGCCTAGAGTGCCAGGCTGCAACGGTGCAGGAACGGCCGAGAGGAGCTACCGTGTGCTGAGGTCGGGGCGGCGACCGAGAGGAGCTACCCCGCGTCCGAGGTCAGTGGCGGCCCGGGAGGTGACACCCTGCGTCTGACGTCGGGGCGGCGGCTGGGAGGAGCTGCCCCTCGTCCGAGGCCAGTGGCGGCCGGGAGAGGACACCCTGCATCCGACGTCGGGGCAGCAGCCGGGAGGAGCTGCCCCTCGTCTGAGGCCAGTGGCGGCCGGGAGAGGACACCCGGTGTCCGAGGTTGGGGCGGCAGCTGGGTGGAACTACCCTGCATCCGGGGCCAGTGGCGGCCGGGAGGAGACACCCCAGGCCCGAGGTCAGTGGCGGCCGGGAGGAGACACCCCAAGTCCGAGGTCGGGGGTGGCCGGGAGGAGACACCCCGTGTCCGAGGTTGAGGGCAGTCAGGAGAGGCCCCCTTGAGCTTGAGGCCGGGAGCGGGGATCCCGGGGAGCCACCATGAGCCCAAGGCCAGGGGCGGCAGCTGGGAGGAGCCACCTTGCGCCCGAGGTCAGGGGTGGTGACCCTGAGGAGCCACCCACGCCCAAGGCCAGGGCTGGTGGCCGGGAGGAGCAACCCAAGGATTGGTGGCTGTGCAGGTGCAGGAGGGCCTAGAGGAGCTATCCCACATTGAAGGTCAGGAACAGCGACTGTAAGGAGATATCCCTCATCCAAGGTAAGGAGCAGCGGCTGTGCTTTGCTGAAGCAGCCGTGAAGAGATACCCCACACCCAAGGTAAGAGAAACCCAAGTAAGACAGTAGGTGTTACAAGAGGGCATCAGAGGGCAGACATACTGAAACCATACTCACAGAAAACTAGTCAATCTAATCACACTAGGACCACAGCCTTGTCTAACTCAATGAAACCAAGCCATGCCTGCAGGGCAACCCAAGACAGGCGGGTCATGGTGGAGAGGGCTGACAGAATGTGGTCCACTGGAGAAGGGAATGGCAAGCCACTTCAGTATTCTTGCCTTGAGAA
>SJYT01034581.1:799432-838270 GCA_006410635.1 Cephalophus harveyi
CTCATGCGAAGAGTTGACTCATTGGAAAAGACTCTCATGCTGGGAGGGATTGGAGGCAGGAGGAGAAGGGGACGACCGAGGATGAGATGGCTGGATGGCATCACGGACTCGATGGATGTCAGTCTGAGTGAACTCCGAGAGATGGTGATGAACAGGGCGGCCTGGCGTGCTGCGATTTATGGGGTCACAAAGAGTCAGACACGACTGAGCGACTGAACTGAACTGAACTGATGTGAAGAACTGACTCATTGGAAAAGATCCTGATTCTGAGAAAGATTGAAGGCAGGAGGAGAAGGGGACAAAGAGGATGAGATGATGGGATGACATCACTGACTCAATTGACATGAATTTGAGTAAGCTCCGGGAGTTGGTAATGGACAGGGAAGGTAGCCTTGCTGTAGTCCAAAAGAGTCAGATGTGACTAGTGACTGAACTGAACTCATTTTGGTTCTTCACCTGGCAAATAAAGTTGAAATTCAGTTTTTTGGTATCCCAGGAAAGGAGTATGTTTTCTAACAGAATATCAAGATATTTTCTTGAATTAGATAAGATCAAAATTTTTAAAAAGTGACCTGATAAAATAAACTTTATGATAACACTTTAAAAACCTTGTAGAGCTGTTTTTCTAAGGAAAAATCAGTCTACTCTTTTAGACACACTCTATTCTGTCTAGACTTTTGGACAGAACTTGGCAAAAGATAAATGTTAAAATAAAAACAAAATTAAAGGGACTTTTATTTTTAAATCCACTTACCAATGTCCATCAATGGACGCTATGGGAGAGAAATATAGAGGGAACAGAATATTTCTTAATGAAAAGACATTACCCTTCGTATTGCTTACAAGCTGCAGTGGGACAATAAGGCAGCATGTGAAACCTAGATTTTAGTCTTATTTAAAAAAATTGAAAATTGTAGGGTAGTGGCAGACAATTAGAGGAGTTTGAATATGAATTAATTTATAGGAATTAAGTGTAATGATATCTAAATATCAAATTACAGTTTGGACCAGTTGCTTGTAACTATGGTTCGTGTTAACCTGTAGTGTGCTCTGTGTGTGTGGATGGCAGCAGAAGTAGTGGGAGCAGCAGGTTAGGGTAGAGAATCTTTCTGAAGGGCTATAGGAATCATGTACTCTATAGGAGAGTTTAACAGGCAAAGAAGAGATGTTAAGCATGCAAAACAAATATTTACTACACCATTTCTATTTTTTAGCCTCTGTTTTCTGGAGTTTATTCTTACCCCTTTTCAGAGACCGTTTTTCCTAGACCCTGTTTCTCTAAGGATCCTCATCTTTTCTTGGGAGTGGCCAGATGAAAATTCAAAGACTTCTATTCCTCTTTTATGTAGAAGAGTAATAAGCTTTCAGACCATCTTTCACAACCAAAAAGGATCATTAAGGTATTTCCAAAGAAAATAATTAAGAAAAATAAAAGTAAAAAGAAAGCTTCTGTCTTGTGTTTTCATCTTTAATATTAATAGCATAAAAAGTAAGAAGAAGCTTTGAAATTTGAACCTTTCTTAAAAGTAACACCCTCTTAGGGTAGAGGATAGAGGGCATAAACTCCTTCCTTTCTTTGTCTAATAAAAATCCTACATTTTGAAACTTCTCTTTCCTCCTCCCACATCCTTAGAAATTGTATACTGCTTATTACCTGTGATTCATAAATACTGATTCCCTGGTGGCTCAGATGGTAAAGAATCTGCCTGCAGTGTGGGAGACCTGGGTTCTATCCCTGGGTAAGGAAGATCCCCTGGAGAAGGGAAAGGCTACCCACTCCAGTATTCTTGCCTGGAGAATTCCATGGACAGAGGAGCCTGGTGAGCTATAGTTCATGGGGTCGCAAAGAGTTGGACATGACTGAATGACTAAGCGCAGAATAAATACTGCATGACTTTCCAGTTTCTGGGCTCTCCTTGCACACAACTGTATTTGGTGAATGGACTGCTTTTTCATCTGTCTCTAGGCTTAACCCTTCTCTTCTTCTGTTTATTGGTATTTCACTTGTCAGGCACTACAAGTTCTTTTTCAATAAATACTAAGATCGTACAGTCCCAAAACAAGGCATAGTCATGGGTGGTGTTGCTAGGTGTCAAAAATAAAGGCAATGAAAATCTAGACTGGTTCTGGGTCACCAGGACAAAGAGCTATTATTGTCACTCTACAAGTCTCCAGTGAACTGAAAGATCTGGATTTTTAGAATCATGTGGCTACATAGTCATGACATACATTGAAACATTCTCCTTTCCACATTTTTGGAAATACAATTTCTTAAATTGTTCTATTGTATGTTATTTTGTCATATATGAGAAAATAATTGGTTTTTTATTAATCTGTTACTGAAAAGCTTATTACACCATGAAAATCTGTCTTCCATTCTACCTCACAATATCCCTGACAAGTAAATGTCATTAGCATTATCCTTTGCATGGGTGAGGAAGCTAAGAATCAGAGAGGCATGGGCTTACAGATCTCACTGGTGAGAGAGTTAGGCACAATCTCCGGGTTTCCTGCCTCTGGTTTTTTGTTATTGCATAATGTTAAATTTTATTTGGAATGTTATCTTTATGCTTGCACATGTCTCATTCTATTACATTCTCCAGCCTCAATCTCAAGTGGGGTCACTTGACCCCATTTACTGCAGTGGGAGGAAGACAGAAGCAAGACTCTCTCTGTTTTCTGACCACCCTGACTTACTGCTCCTGAGAGCTCCTGAGAGTTCATGAGAATCTGTTCTCTGACCTTGTAGGGAAAAGAATCAAAGTCACTAGTGTCACTAAAACTTGTCATTCTTCTTTCTTTTACATGAAAGATCTTTCCTAATGAAATAAATTTTCAAGGTGGCAAAAGAACCTTGAGTTGTAATGAAAAATATAACATGATTTAGTTCAGTTTTTGATCAGTCATGTCTGACTCTTTGTGACCCCATGGACTGCAGCATGCCCTGTCCATGACCAACTCCTGGAGCTTGCTCAAACTCATGTCCATCTAGTCAGTGATGCCATCCAAACATCTTATCCTCTATCATCTCCTTCTCCTCCTGCCTTCAGTTTTCCCAGCCTCAGGGTTTTTTCCAGTGAGTCAGTTGCATCAGGTGGCCAAAGTATTGGAGCTTCGGCTTCAGCATCAGTCCTTCCAGTGAACATTTAGGACTGATTTCCTTTAGGATGGGCTGGTTTGCAGTCAATAGACTGCAGTCCATGGACTCTCAAGAGTCTTTTCCAACACCACATTTCAAAAGCATGAATTCTTTGGCACTCAGCTTTCTTTATGGTCCAAATCTCACATCTGTACATGACTACTGGAAAAACCATAGCTTTGACTAGACAGATCTTTGTCAGCAAAATAATGTCTCTGAGTTTAAATATGTTGTCTGGGTTTTCTTACAGGAAGCAAGTATCTTTTAATTTCATGGTTGCACTCACCATCTGTAGTGATTTTGGAGCCCAAGAAAATAAAGTCTGTTACTCTAATATGATAACTGTAAATCATTTACTCTTCTGCTAACTTAATTTACTTTAACCCATCAAAGAGTCCTAACATTCATGCCATGGCAGCATTTTTGTCCATCTCATTGTAGGATCAGCACTATTGAACTCAACTCAGAAGGTACAAGCTAGGATTTCTATAATTGGTTTCAAAGAGTTGAGGATACCTTCTCTTAGTTCTTCTTTTGAACTTGCCACTGTCTCTGGCCTTTAATGAGTCAAAATCAGCAGGGTTTTGAGTTCCAGTGAAGTTCTCAATACTGTGAATGTGTATACAAAAGAAGTGTGAAACTGTGACTGTCTTTAAGAAATTTTCAGCCTCTGTTGGAAAACAAAATTAACTGTAAAAATAAAAAATCAGACAGGAAAATATGCAATAGCTCAGTCATAAGATGGTAAACTGTGCAAATGCCTAGGAAATGAAAGAAATATGGTAGTGACCAGAGTTTGGAGACTGACAGTGATGAGCAAAAAGGAAAAATAACTTACGTGTAAAGCTTCTTACTAGGTAAATAAGAAATTTAGTGGTGAAAGTGAAAGTGAAGTCGCTCAGTCATGTCCAACTCTTTGTAATCCCATGGAATGTAGCCCACCAGGCTCCTCCTTCTATGGGATTCTCCAGGCAAGAATACTGGAGTGGGTTGCCGTTTTCTTCTCCAGGGGATCTTCTCAACCCAGGAATCGAACCCAGGTCTCCCACATTGCAGGAAGATGCTTTAACCTCTGAGCCACCAGGTGATGGTACTGGGGAGTTAAATGTGAATACAAAGAGATGCAGTTAACTTCTCTGAGAGCTTGAAGGATGAGAAAACTATTACTGCATGTTCCTGCATGCACTATTACTGTATGATCACAATGTCTGGATTTTCTCTGTGGCCTCCACAGACACTGTATATAATTTTCATCAGTTCAGAAGTGCTAACCAGTCTAGTTGCAGCAATATTTATTCCTTTAACAAAGAGAGAGAAGAGCAAGTAAGCAAAAACTTACAGATCTTTCTCTCCAACTCTTTCTCAATGACCTTCTTATAATTTGATGTCAGTACCAACTGAAACTGTCAATGTCTTTAAAACAAGCAACTTTAACTATTTGTCTGACTACTGTTAGAGAGAAGCCTGATAGACATTATTAAACATATCCATCTCAGGAGATAAGGGGGAAAGCTATATTCAAAATATCTTTAGAGAAACTAAACATGTAATCCTAGAAACTGACATTTGAGCATTCAAAAGACAGAATACACTTCTATATATGTCTTTCAAAATTTTTATAAGTCCTCAGATATATGTTAGTAGCATACTTCAAAAAATTTATACCATTTTGGTCAATGGACCAAACTTTCACTGATGAACTGAAGAGGTTTTATGCTTGTAATAATAATAATACAACACTTTGGACTTCTGATAATCCTTTTATCTGTGGAGTTTAAGGTGCATTAAATGAAAAGTAGAAATAGAGGAAATGGAAGTAATGATAGCACAGTGAAAGCAAGTGTAGGCATATTCTATATAGACCAAGGTCAAAAATTTCCAAAGTGGTAACAATAATGTAACTGCTTAGTTCCTGATCTCATACACAAATGTAATAGCTCCTGCAGACTGCAACAGAAAATCAAGTGTAGAAATTGAAACTACAAAATATTCCCCCAAAGAACCTCTGACTTACAAAAGCCCTTTAGGGCAGAGTGTTATATCTTTGAACTCCAGTACAATATCTTGTCTATTCACTAGTGAAGTTTTGGATATTACTGTCCAAACAGTAACAGGAAAAAATCTACACCAAGTTAGCATGATTTAACACCAAAGCCTCCATGGGAACAATTACACAGAAATGCTGGCAGAATTCAGCCACAGAGAATAAAGATGATTTCCCAAAGTGTTTTATGAATTTCTGTAAAATTTTAATACTCATTATGACTAGAATTGTATGTAGTTAAACACTTAGGAAAGACTGTCCACTGTTACCCTTTATCGAAATTCAAAACAAATTTACTCACATTTTTATACCTTCCCCATTCCCAAATACTTAGTGACATGTTTTGAGACACCTGTGTTTTTTAAGAACATAGTTTAGGAAAAGTGAAGTGGTAGAAATAAAATTCCTCCAGGCAATAAATGATCTACTTTTGATGTAACCACTAGAGTTATGACTATGAATAAAATATTTAGGTTGTTTAAACCTCTGTTTATTTGCCAATAAAATAAAGATTTCTGTAGATAATGTAATCTTCTCTTCTTTCTGATAATAAAATTCAGTGGCACTCTTTGAAGAATTCATTTAGAGCATAACATCTAGAAATACACCTTGTGCTAAATTCACAAGAATTTATAAGAAAGTTGAATTTATAGGGAAACAAAATACCTTTAGTATAATGATCCAGGCTTACCTTGACTCTTGTTCAGGTAATTCCTTATTTTTGCAAACAAAAAGTTCATCAATTTTTCTGTTTCCTCGTAAGTGGAAATGTTAATCAGTCAGTCATGTCTGACTCTTTGCAACTGCAAGAACCTGCTAGGTTCTTCTGTCCATGGAATCCTCCAGGCAAGAATGCTGGAGTGGTTTGCCATTTCCTTCTCCAGGGTATCTTCCTGACCTAGGGATTGAACCCAGGTCTCCCGCATTGCAGACAGATTCTCTACCATCTGAGTCACCAGGGAAGCCCCATAAATAAATACCTTATTAAATATTTTTTTCCACAACAACAAATTTGCACAATAATTTGGTGAAATGCAAGATTTAGATGATGGCTCTTTCCATGGAAGACCAATATGTTCCATCTGAAAAGTGTCCCCAGCACTTAGAACTTTCCATTTAATTTCTAGGCATCAGCAGTAAAGCCATTAGCTAATTCATCAGTGTATCAACAGCACATGTTATCTTTCCTGAGAAAGCTGTTATAGAATATGGTAATTCTACAAAGTCCCAAGTGCCTTTTTTGCCGCTTCAGCTTCCTCTTCTGCTCACTCATCCAAGGTTAAAAAATGTATTAAGAGTTAGAAAATTAAGAAGAAAATATACTCAAATGATGTTTTGTAGTCACCCAAACAGCAATCTGTAATAGAAATTTCAAAAAGTGTTATTGGACATTTTACTGATACATTAAGAAAATATGTGTGTGTTTATACTCAATCTAGATAAAGTATACACTATAGTAGTTATATAAGTGTTCAGTTCAGTTCAGTTAAGTCACTCAGTCATGTCCGACTCTTTGCGACCCCATGAATCGCAGCACGCCAGGCCTCCCTGTCCATCACCAACTCCCGGAGTTCACTCAGACTCACATCCATCAAGTCAGTGATGCCATCCAGCCATCTCATCCTCTGTCATCCCCTTCTCCTCCTGCCCCCAATCCCTCCCAGCATCAGAGTCTTTTCCAGTGAGTCAACTCTTCGCATGAGGTAGCCAAAGTACTGGAGTTTCAGCTTTAGCATCATTCCTTCCAAAGAAATCCCAGGGCCGATCTCCCTCAGAATGAACTGGTTAGTACACCTCAAATCACCAGAGAACATTTAAAATGAAAATACAGTGTCCAAGAGGATCTATAGAATCAGATTCTCTGAAGATGAGATCTGGGGATCTACTTTGTAAAATTCCTCAGATAGATTACTCTAGGTTTACTAGCACTAGTGTTCAGACTAGTGATATAGTAGAAAGAGTGGTGCTTCCTGCAAGAATGCAGTGATAATTTTAGAAATAGTTACACTTCTATCTTGTTTATGGATCAGTGTGCAAATTCTAAGAATGATTTAGAGCAACTATTGACAATCTATACCAACTAGCTATGCCATAGGCTAGTAGTTGATATTAGTAATAACTCCTTCAGAATTAAACACTTTAGCTTTTTGTATAAGCATCTTTTGTGGCTATAGTATATGTAACTGTTAGTAAAAAATGCCAGCCCAATTTTGCAAAAGGAATACTAACATCTTTAAAAATAAGAACTCAGACTGAAGAGAATAATATATACATCAAAAAGGCAATAAAGGAATACATTTAAGTCTCTCTGACATTGATGATTCATTTGTTGTTGTTCAGTTGCTAAGTTGTATCTGAATTTTGTGATTCCAAGGACTGCAGGACACCAGGCTCCCTTGTCCTTTACTATCTCTCGGAGTTTACTCAAACTCATGTCCATTGAGCCAGTGATGCCATCCAAGAATCTCATCATCTATCATCCTCTTCTCCACCTGCCCTCAATGTTTCCCAGAATCAGGATCTTTTTCAATGAATCAGCTCTTTGCATCTGATGGCCAAAGTATTAGAGCTTGAGTAACAGTTCCTCCAATAAATATGCAGAGTTGATTTCTTTGGGATTGACTGGTTGGATTTCTTTGCAGTCCAAGGGACTCTCAAGAGTCTTCTCCAACACCACAGTTCAAAAGCATCAATTCTTTACTGCTCAGCCTTTTTTTATGGTCCAACTCTCACATCCGTATGTGACTACTGGAAAAACCATAGCTTTGATTACATGGATCTTTGTTGGCAAAGTAATATCTCTACTGTTTAATAAGCTAAGTTTGTCACAACTTTTCTTTCAAAGAGCCAGCATCTAATTTCATGGGTGCAGCCACTGCCCACATTGATTTTGGAGCCCAAGAAAACAAAATCTACCACTGTTTTCAATTTTTCCCCATCTATTTGCCATGAAGAGATGTATTCTATGAACTTCACTTTTTGAATGTTGAGTTTCAAGCAGTTTTTTCATTCTCCTCTTTCATCTTCATCAGGAGGGTCTTTAGTTCCTCTTTCTTTTTGCCATTATGGTATTTCCATCTGCATATCTGAGATTATTGATATTTCTCCCAGCAGCCTTGATTCCAGCTTGTGCTTCATCCAGCCTGGCATTTTGCCTGATGTTCTCTGCATAGCAGTTAAATAAGCAGGGTGACAGTATACTGCCATGATGTACTCCTTTCTCAATTTTGAATCAGTCCATTTTCCATGTCTGGTTCTAACTGTTCTTCTTAACTTGCATCCATCTTTTTCAGAAGGCAGGTAAAGCGGTCTGGGATTCCCATCTCTTGAAGAATTTTCCACAGTTTGTTGGATCCACACAGTCAAAGGCTTTAGAGTAGTCAACGAGGCAGAAGTGGTTGTTTATTCTGGAATCCTCTTGCTTTTTCTATGGTCCAGTGGATGTTGGCAATTTGATCTCTGATTCATCTGCCTTTTCTAAATCCACCTGGTATATCTGGAAGTTCTCAGTTCTCACATTGCTGAAGACTAGCTTGAACAATTTTGAGCATTACCGTACTAGCATGTGAAATAAGCATAATTTTGTAGTAGTCTGAACATTTTTTTGGCACTGTGGTTCTTTGGGATTGAAATAAGAACAGAATCTTTCCAGTCACGTGACCACTGATGAGTTTTCCAAATTTGCTGGCATATTGAGTGCAGCACTTTCACTACTTCATCTTTTAGGATTCCAAATAGCTCAGCTGGAATTCCATCACCTCCACTAGCTTTGTTCATAGTAATGTTTCCTAAAGCCCACTTACCTTCACACTCCAGGATGTCTGGCTCTAGATGAGTGATCACACTATCATGGTTATCTCGGTCATTAAGAACTTTTTTGTACAGTTCTTCTGTTTATTCTTGCTACCTCTTCTCAATCTCTTCTGTTTTTGTTAAGTCCTTGCTGTTTCTGTCCTTTATTGTGCCCATCTTTGCATGAAATGTTCCCTTGGTATCTCTAATTGTCTTGAAGAAGACTCTAGTCTTTCCCATTCTATTGTTTTCCTCTATTTGTATCATTCTCTTAAGATTTTCTTATCTCTCTTGGCTATTCTTTTGAACTCTGCATTCAGTTGGGTATTCCTTTCCCTTTCTCCTTTTTCTTTTCAGTTCAGTTCAGTTCAGTCGCTCAGTCGTGTCCGACTCTTTGCGACCCTATGAATCGCAGCACGCCAGGCCTTCCTGTCCATAACCAACTCCCGGAGTTCACTCAGACTCATGTCCATCGAGTCAGTGATGCCATCCAGCCATCTCATCCTCGGTTGTCCCCTTCTCCTCCTGCCCCCAATCCCTCCCAGCATGAGAGTCTTTTCCAATGAGTCAACTCTTCGCATGAGGTGGCCAAAGTACTGGAGTTTCAGCTTTAGCATCATTCCTTCCAAAGAAATCCCAGGGCTGATCTCCTTCAGAATGGTTGGATCTCCTCGCAGTCCAAGGGACTCTCAAGAGTCTTCTCCAACACCACAGTTCAAAAGCATCAATTCTTCAGCACTCAGCCTTCTCACATCCATACATGACCACAGGAAAAACCATGGCCTTGGCTAGACGGACCTTAGTCAGCAAAGTAATGTCTCTGCTTTTAAATATATTATCTAGGTTGTTCATAACTTTTCTTCCATGGAGTAAGCGTCTTTTAATTTCATGGCTGCAATCACCATCTGCAGTGATTTTGGAGCTCCCCCCCCCAAAAAAAGTCTGACACTGTTTCCACTGTTTCCCCATCTATTTCCCAAGAAGTGATGGGACTGGATGCCATGATCTTCATTTTCTGAATGTTGAGCTTTAGGCCAACTTTTTCACTCTCTACTTTCACTTTCATCAAGAGGCTTTTTAGTTTCTCTTCACTTTCTGCCATAAGGGTGGTGTCATCTGCATATCTGAGGTTATTGATATTTCTCCCGGCAATCTTGATTCCAGCTTGTGTTTCTTCCAGTCCAGCGTTTCTCATGGTGTACTCTGCATATAAGTTAAATAAGCAGGGTGACAATATACAGCCTTGACGTACTCCTTTTTTTTTTTTTTACTTTTCTTATTTTCTCAGCTATTTGTAAGGCCTTCCCAGGTGACTATTTTGCCTTCTTACATTTCTTTTCTTTTCAGATGGCTTTAGCCGTCACCTCCTGTACCATGTGACAAACCTCCATCCTAGTTCTTCATACACTCTTTCTCCCAGTTCTAGTCCCTGGAATTTATTTGTTATGTTCACTGTGTAAAAATAAGGGATTTGTTTTAGGTTATGTCTGAATGGTCTAGTGGATTTCCCTATTTTCTTCTATTTAAGCCTGAATTTTGTAATAAAGAGCTCATGATCTGAGCCACAGTCAGCTCCGGGTCTTGTTTTTGCTGACTATATAGAGCTTCTCCATCTTCAGCTGCAAAGAATATAATCAATCTGATTTCACTACTGACCATCTGGTGATTTCCATGTGTAGAGTCATCTTCTTGTGTGATGACTCATGTGTCCTTGTGTAAGTCATGTGAATCCCTCTGATGATCAGTGTGTTTATCAGTTGAGTGAGAAATGTATGGAACAGCCAGGAGGAGAGAGTAAGAAGAAGGAGGTGACTGAAGTTGCTTCTTCAAAGGAAAGTGCAGTAAATATTTATTGAATGCTTATTATAAAATACCAAACTAATTTATTGGTACTTCTACATGTAGCATTGTATCAGCCTCATAAGAACACTGATAAATATTTATCAATATTGATGAGTAGTGAACTAATCAAGAGATCCAGAGATGGCAGACTGAATATATATATTTACAGTGACTTCCCTGAAACCCTACTAATATGATAGTAAAGGATATGAGAAGCAAAATAGACAACCTTGAAGTTTAGAAACTAGAAAGCAAATGAATGAGTGGTAACTGACTTGGTAGATCCTAGAAAATTATATCACAAATTAGGAGTGACAAATTTTAATAAATAGGGCTTTCCTCATTGCTCGATTGGTAAGGAATCTACCTACAATGCAGGAGACCTTGGTTAAATTCCTGGGTCAGAAAGATCCCCTGAAGGAGGAAAAGGCAACCCACTGCAGTATTCTTGCTTAGAGAATCCTGTGGACAGAGGAGGCTGGCACAATCTATTTATGTTGCAGAACCTATAAAAGCCACACAAATCGGCTATTACACTTACTTCTGGAAGAGTATAGTAGACTGGTGCTAAAAATGGATATTGGTTGAAAACTCATCACGAAGTGTTTCAGCTCAGTTCAGTCTCAGTTCAGTCTCTCAGTCGTGTCCGAATCTTTGTGACCCTATGAAGCACAGCACGCCAGGCCTCCCTGTCCATCACCAACACCCTGAGTACACTCAAACTCATGTCCATTGAGTCAGTGATGCCATTCAGCCATCCCATCCTCTGTCATCTCCTTCTCCCCTGCCCCCAATCTCTCCCAGAATCAGGGTCTTTTCCAATGAGTCAACTCTTCCCATGAGGTGGCCAAAGTGTTGCAGTTTCAGCTTCAACATCAGTCCTTCCAATGAACACCAGGACTGATCTCCTTTAGGATGGACTGGTTGGATCTCCTTACAGTCCAAGGGACTCTCAA
Source organism: Cephalophus harveyi (assembly GCA_006410635.1). NCBI lineage: Eukaryota > Metazoa > Chordata > Mammalia > Artiodactyla > Bovidae > Cephalophus > Cephalophus harveyi. Next base: position 811,206 of record SJYT01034581.1, read on the forward strand.
GAGTCTTCTCCAACACCACAGTTCAAAAGCATCAGTTCTTCAGCACTCAGCTTTTATCACAGTCCAACTCTCACATCCATACATGACCACTGGAAAAACCACAGCCTTGACTAGACAGACCTTTGTTGGCAAAGTAATATGTCTGCTTTTGAATATGCTCTCTAGGTTGGTCATAACTTTCCTTCCAAGGAGTAAGCGTCTTTTAATTTCATGGTTGCAATCACCATCTGCAGTGATTTTAGAGCCCAAAAAAATAAAGTCTGACACTGTTTCTACTGTTTCCTGATATATTTCCAATGAGGTGATGGGACCAGATGCCATGATCTTTGTTTTCTGAATGTTGAGCTTTAAGCCAACCTTTTCACTCTCCACTTTCACTTTTATCAAGAGGCTTTTTAGTTCCTCTTCACTTTCTGCCGTAAGGGTGGTGTCTTCTGCATAATTGAGGTTGTTGATATTTCTTTTGGCAAACTTGATTCCAGCTTGTGCTTCTTCCAGCCCAGCGTTTCTCATGATATACTCTGCATGTAAGTTAAATAAGCAGGGTGACAATATACAGCCTTAACACACTCCTTTTCCTATTTGGAATCAGTCTGTTGTTCCATGTCCAGTTCTAACTGCTGCTTCCTGACCAGCATATAGGTTTCTCAAGAGGCAGGTCAGATGGTCTGGTATTCCCAACTCTTTCAGAATTTCCTATGGTTTATTGTGATTCACACAGGTAAAAGCTTTGGCATAGTCAATAAAGCAGAAATAGATGTTTTCCTGGAACTCTCTTGCTTTTTCCATGATCCAGTGGATGTTGGCAATTTGATCTCTGGTTTCTCTGCCTTTTCTAAAACCAATTCTCAAGAGGCAGGTCAGGGGGTCTGGTATTCCCATCTTTCAGAATTTTCCACAGTTTATTGTGATCCACACAGTCAAAGGCTTTGGCATAGTCAATAAAGCAGAAATAGATGTTTTTCTGGAAATCTCTTGCTTTTTCCATGATCCAGCGGATGTTGGCAATTTGATCTCTAGTTCCTTTGCCTTTTCTAAAAGCAACTTGAACATCTGGAAGTTCACGGTTCACATATTGCTGAAGCCTGGCTTGGAGAATTTTGAGCATTACTTTACTAGCGTGTGAGATGAGTGCAATTGTGCAGTAGTTTGAGCATTCTTTGGCATTGCCTTTCTTTGGGATTGGAATGAAAACTGACCTTTTCCAGAAGGGAATGGCAAACCACTTCAGTATTCTTGTCTTGAGACCCTATGAACAGTATGAAAAGGCAAAATGATAGGATACTGAAAGAGGAACTCCCCAGGCCAGTAGGTGACCAATATGCTACTGGAGATCAGTGGAGAAATAACTCCAGGAAAAATGAAGGAATGGAGCCAAAGCAAAAACAATACCCAGTTGTGCATGTGACTGGTGATAGAAGCAAGGTCTGATGCTGTAAAGAGCAATATTGCGTAGGAACCTGGAATGTCAGGTCCATGAATCAAGGCAAATTGGAAGTGGTCAAAAAGAGATGGCAAGAGTGAACGTCAACATTCTAGGAATCAGTGAACTAAAATGGACTGGAATAGGTGAATTTAACTCACATGACCATTATATCTACTACTGTGGGCAGGAATCCCTCAGCAGAAATGGAGTAGCCATCATGGTCAACAAAAGAATCCAAAATGCAGTACTTAGATGCAATCTCAAAAATAACAGAATAATCTCTGTTCGTTTCCAAGGGAAACCATTCAATATCACAGTAATCCAAGTAGTAATGCTGAAGAAGCTGAAGTTGAATGGTTCTATGAAGACCTACAAGACCTTTTAGAACTAACACCCAAAAAAGATGTCCTTTTTATTATAGGAGACTGGAATGCAAATGTAGGAAGTCAAGAAACACCTGGAGTAACAGTCAAATTTGGCCTTGGAATACAGAATGAAGCAGGGCAAAGACTAACAGAGTTTTGCCAAGAAAATGCACTGGTCATAGCAAACACCATCTTCAAACAACACAAGAGAAGACTCTACACATGGACATCACCAGATGGTCAACACCGAAATCAGATTGATTATATTCTTTGTAGCCAAAGATGGAGAAGCTCTATACAGTAAACAAAAACAAGACCAGGAGCTGACTGTAGCTCAGATCATGAACTCATTGCCAAATTCAGATTTAAATTGAAGAAAGTAGGGAAAACCACTAGATCATTCAGGTATGACCTAAATCAAATTCCTTATGATTATCAGTGGAAGTGAGAAATAGATTTAAGGGATTAGATCTGATAGAGTGCCTGATGAACTATGGACTGAGGTTCGTGACATTGTACAAGAGACAGGGATCAAGACCATCCCCATGGAAAAGAAATGCAAAAAAGCAAAATGGCTGTCTGGGGAGGCCTTACAAATAGCTGTGAAAAGAAGATAAGCAAAAAGCAAAGGAGAAAAGGAAAGATATAAGCATCTGAATGCAGAGTTTCAAAGAATAGCAAGAAGAGATAAGAAAGCCTTCCTCAGTGATCAATGCAAAGAAATAGAGGAAAACAACAGAATGGGAAAGACTAGAGCTCTCTTCAAGAAAATTAGAGATACCAAGGGAACATTTCATGCAAAGATGGGCTCGATAAAAGACAGAAATGGTATGGACCTAACAGAAGCAGAAGATATTAAGAAGAGGTGGCAAGAATACATGGAAGAACTGTACAAAAAAGATCTTCAAGACCTAGGTAATCACGATGGTGTGATCACTCACCTGGACAGACATCCTGGAATGTGATGTCAAGTGGGCCTTAGAAAGCATCACTACAAACAAAGCTAGTGGAGGTGATGGAATTCCAGTAGAGCTATTTCAAATCCTAAAAGATGATGCTGTGAAAGTGCTGCATTCTATATGCCAGCAAATTTGGAAAACTCAGCAGTGGCCACAGGACTGGAAAGGTCAGTTTTCATTCCAATCCCAAAGACAGTGTACTTTAGTTCATGCCATTTTCCACATCCAGGATTGAATAATTGTCCCCCAGCTGTATTAGAGGTCATTGACTCTTTTCTGATGATTTTGACTTAAAAAATGTAGGCCGGCTCTTGTAAGCATAGCACCATTTTAGTGGCAAGTGTGAGCGAGGTCAGCATGCTCTCCTCTACCATTGACCTGAATCTGACATGACTGAAGCATGTATGCAGTAGATTGAATGTGTCCTCCTAAAGCCCGTATGTTGAAACCCTAACCTCAGGTGGGTCTTTGGGAGAAGATTAGGTCATGAAGGTGGAGCCCACATGAAAGGGGTTGAGTGCCCTTCTAAAAGGAATCCCAAAGGGCCCCTCACCCTTCAGCCTTGAGGACACAGGGAGAAGATGGTATCCCATGAACCAGGATGGTTTTTTCCCCACAAGGCACAGAATCTGTCTGAACCTTGATCTTGACCTTTGTCGCCTTCAGAACCATGAGGAATAAAGAAACGTTTGTTGTCTAAGCCCCCCAGTCTGGTATTTTGTTATGCCAGCCCCATGGATGAGGTCAGTGTTCTATAGTTTTAAACCTTTCTCTTCCCTTTCCTTGCTCTTCTCCTCTCCATTACTCTTTTCCTCTCTTTTCATGATTCTTTTTTTTTTTCCTTCCTCCCTTCCCCACTTTGTTCTACAGATATTAAGCATGTAGCCTTGGGGAGCTTACAGATTAGTGGTTGAAACATGTGCTTCAAAAGAAATCACAGAAATCTCTGACTGCAAACTGTGATAAGGGCTGAAGCAAAAATGTGGGTGCTGTGAGAATATGATAGAGATTCAGCCCTGCCTGTGGGATCAGAGAACACTTCCCTGGGGAGCTGACAGTTGGGCTGATTTGGGATTAACTAGATGATAAAGAAAGATGTGTTTTCCAGACAGAGAAAACAGAATGTGCTTAAAGAATTAAGTTGAAGAGCAATAGTTTTGCTGAGAGGTATGTGTGTGTTACTCTCTCACTCATATCCAGCTCTTTGCCTCCCTATGGACTGTAGCCTGGCAGGCTCCTCTGTCCACTGGGATTCTCCAGGCAAGAATACTGGAATGGGTTGCCATGCCATCCTCCAGGGGATCTTTCCAACCCAGGGATCCAACCCGAGTCTTTTATGTCTCCTGCACTGGCAGGCGGGTTCTTTACCACTAGCGCCATCTGGGAAGCTGAGAGATGAGGCAAGGGCAAATCACACCAAGATTTGTAGGGTCTGCCTGTTCAGAATTCTGGCTTCAATCCTAAGAGTGGGTCTTAACATGAAATACTTTTGTGTGCCCAAGTGATTCAAGGACCACATTGAGCCCAGTGAGCTACTGTTCATATATGTTCATATAGTATATGTTCTCTGATTTTCACGCGACAGTGCTAACCGCATAGCCCCTTACTGACTGTATGTGTCCACTGGGGCTGCCATCACAGAATACCACAGACTAGATGGCTTAAAAAAGAAACTTATGTTCTCAAGGTTCTGGAGGTTCAAGTTCGACATCAAGATGCCGTCAGGGTTGCCTTCTTGTGAGGACTCTTTTCCTGGCTTGTAGATGGCTACCTTCTTACTGCATCCTTACGTGACTTCTGTATGTGCTGGGGGTGGGGGCGAGGGAGATCAATATCTAGTGTCTCTTCTTAGACACATGTATCCCATTGCTCATTGCAGCACTATTTACAATAGCTAGAACATGGAAGCAACCTAGATGTCCATCAACAGATGAATGGATAAAGAAGTCATGGTATATATACACAATGGAATATTACTCAGCTATAAAAAGGAATGCATTTGAGTCAGTTCTAATGAGATGGATGAACCTAGAACCTATTATACAGAGTGAAGTGAGTCAGAAAGAGAAAGATAAATACCATATTCTAACACATATATACAGAATCTAGAAAAATTGTATTGAAGAATTTATTTACAGGGCAACAGTGGAGAAACAGACAGAGAATAGACTTATGGACATGGGGAGAGGGTGAGATGTATAGAAAGAGTAACATGGAAACTTACATTATTAAATATAAAATAGATGGCCAATGGGAATTTGCTGTATGGCTCAGGAAACTCAAACAGGGGCTCTGTATCAACCTAGAGGGGTGGGATGGGGAGGGAGATGGGAGGGAGGTTCAAAAGGGAGGGGATATATATATACCTATGGCTGATTCATGGAGGAGGAAATGGCAATCCATTCCAGTACTATTGCCTGGAAAATCCCAGGGACAGAGGAGCTTGGTAGGCTACAGTCCATGGGGTTGCAAAGAGTCGGACACGACTGAGCGACTTCACTTTTCATGGCTAATTCATGTTGAGGCTTGACAGAAAACAGCAAAATTCTGTAAAGCAATTATCCTTCAATAAAAATAATTTTTAAAAAATCTAGTGTCTTTTCTTCGGAGAAGGCAATGGCACCCCACTCCAGTACTCTTGCCTGGAAAATCCCATGGACGGAGGAGCCTGGTGGGCTGCAGTCCATGGGATTGCAAAGAGTCGGACACGACTGAGCGACTTCACTTTCACTTTTCACTTTCATGCATTGGAGAAGGAAATGTTCCTCTTTCCTCTTTGGCCATTTCCTCCCATTGTGTTACTGTATTGTGAAACTGTATTATTGCTTTTCTAAACTTTTAACGAACCAGCTTTTAAGAATCTGTATCAGTATATTTTCTTCTACAACTCTGTGATGTCCTCTGCAGATAGCGTAAGCATGTATGCCTACCTGTGTTGGTTAACAGTCTTAAAGGCAGAAGATCTACATCAAAGTCCTACCCCACAGACATTATCTCTGTAATCTATGCCTCTTTGCTTCCTTTTTAAACAAATAATTTAATTTTTAAAATTTTAATAGAAGGATAATTGCTTTACCATATTGTGTTGGTTTCTGCCATACATCAGCATGCATCAGCTGTAGGTACACACATGTACCCTCCCTCCTAAAGCCCCCTTCCACCTCCCATCCCCTCCCATCCCTCTAAGCTGTCACAGAGCACCGGGTTTGAGCTCCCTGTATCATACAGCAAATTCCCATTAGCTATCTATTTTACATATGGTAACAGGTGTGTTTCTTTCTACTCTCTCAATTCATCCAACCCTTTCCTTCCCCCACTGTGTCTACAAGTGTGTTCTCCATGTCTGTGTCTCTATGTTGCTTTTCTTTCTTAGCCCCAGTTTTACCCTCTGTACAAAGTTGGATGAAGATAAAAAAATTATATGGAAGTTATTAATGAATTGTAAAATACTTTGCGTGAAAGTGAAAGTTGCTCAGTTGTGTCCAACTCTTTGCAACCCCATGGACTATATAGAGTCCATGGAATTCTCCAGGCCAGAATACTGGAGTGGGTAGCCTTTCCCTTCTTCAGGGGATCTTCCCAACCCATGGATTGAACCCAGATCTTCTGCATTGCAGGTGGGTTCTTTACCAGCTGAGCCACAAGGGAAGCCCAAGAATACTGGAGTGGGTAGCCTATAGCTTCTCCAGTGGATCTTCCCAAGCCAGGAATCAAACTAGGGTCTCCTGGATTGCAGGCAGATTCTTTACTAACTGAGCTATCAGAGAAGCCCAAGCAAGGTATTGTTTTTATGTCATATTATCGTTTCTTATTTTCTTCATATTTTGGTTAATGAGAAACTGTTAGTGGTTAAGTCTGGGGAGTAAAAGAGAAGGTGATAAGAAACACAAGGGAAGTATTTAATTATAACTCTTTGTGCCTTTAGAAATTTTCAGTTCAGTTCAGTTCAGTTGCTCAGTCGTGTCCAACTCTTTGCGACCCCATGAATGGCAGCACGCCAGGCCTCCCTGTTCATTACCATCTCTCGGAGTTCACTCAGACTCACGTCCATCGAGTCCGTGATGCCATCCAGCCATCTCATCCTCGGTCGTCCGCTTCTCCTCCTGCATTCTCTTCTTTTCACAGCTATTTGTAAGGCCTCCTCAGACAGCCATTTTGCTTTTTTGCATTTCTTTTCCATGGGGATGGTCTTGATCCCTGTCTCCTTTACAATGTCATGAACCTCCATCCATAGTTCATCAGGCACTCTATCAGATCTAATCCCTTAAATCTATTTCTCACTTCCACTGTATAATCATAAGGGATTTGATTTAGGTCATACCTGAATGGTCTAGTGGTTTCCCCACTTTCTTCAATTTAAATCTGAATTTGGCAATAAGGAAGTGTTTAGTCACCTTTATCCATTCTACTATTGTGTTTACCTAAACAATTGTCCTACTCCATCCTGACAGAAGGCAGGAAATGTCTTTTCTAGAAGAGGCATAATGGAGATATTGTGGCAAAGAAGTGTATTTGAGGGTAAGATTATTATATTGAAAATACAAATATTAAGATTACATAAGGAGAGTGGAGGTTCTTTTAGCTTTTTGTACCACTTGTCTCTCAGGATACTAATAGCTAGACTTGTACACTCCAAATATAGAATTGAAAGAAACTTCTCCGAAGAATTTAACCCAAGAGAAGAAATATCTGAAGATGATGACAGTTGGATTCTGTACATTAATTGTCCAGCCAGAGCACCCCACAATGAACCCAGCAATAAAGCATTCCTACCATGAAGAGATAGCTTCCAATCAGCTGGAAAGTGCCCACCTTTCATTACCATTAGTCAGCGAGGAATCATCAGGCAATGAAGGAAATCCACTTCTATTATTGTTAGTTTCTTAGTTGCATCCAACTTTTTGCAAGCCAGAGGACAGTAGCCCACCAGGCTCCTCTGTTGATGAAATTCTCCAGGCAAAACTGGAGTGGGTTGTCTTTCCCTTCTCCAGGGGATTTTTCTGAACCAGGGGTCAAATCACAGTTTGCTGTATTGTAGGTGGATTCTATACTGTTTGAGATACCAGGAAGCCTAGTTTCCATTAGAGTCTAAGACAAATTCTTTCACAGAGAAGAAAAAGCCTTTGGAGAAATCTGGGGCTCTGCAAGATAAGAAATATTAAAAACACATAAATAAAGAGAGATGAGAAGATGTTGCTTTTATGAAATAAGGACATGGGTTGTTAAAATTTTCAGTTCAATTCAGTTGCTCAGTCATGTCCAAATCTTTGCAACCCCATAGACTGCAGCACACCAGGCTTTCCTGTCCATCACCAACACCTGGAGCTTGCTCAAACTCATGTACGTTGAGCTGGTGATGCCCTCCAATCATCTTATCTTCTGTTGTCCCCTTTACTTCTTACCTTCAGTTTTTCCCAGCATCAGGGTCTTTTCCAATGGTCAGTTCTTTGCATTAGGTGGCCAAAGTATTGGAGCTTCAGCTTCAGCATCAGTCCTTCCAGTGAATATTCAGACTGGTTTCCTTTAGGATTGATTGGTTTGATCTCCTTACAGTCCAAGACACTCTTAAAAGTTTTCTCAAACACCTCAGTTTAAAAAAATCGGTTCCTCAGTACTCAGCTTGCTTTATCGTCCAACTCTTACATCCACACATGACTACTGGAAAAACCATAGCTTTGACTAGATGGATCTTTGTGTGCAAAGTGATGTCTCTGCTTTTTAATATGCTAAGTTGGTCACAGTTTTTCCTCCAAGGGGCAATCGCCTTTTACTTTCATAAATGCAGTTACCCAACTGCAGTGATTTTGGAGCCCAAGAAAATAAAATCTCTCACTGTTTCCATTGTTTCCCCATCTATTTTCCATGAACTGTGAGGCCGAATGCCACAATCTTAGTTTTTGGAATGCTGAATTTTAAGCCTCTTTTTTCACTTTCCTCTTTGACATTCATCAAGAGGCTTTTTAGTTCCTCTTCACTTTCTACCATAAAGGTGATGTCATCTGCATATCTGAGATTATTGATATTTCTCCCAGCAATCTTGATTTTAGTTTGTGCTTCATCCAGCCTGGTATTTCACATGATGTACTCTGTATGTGTTAAATAAACAGTCACAATATACAGCCTTGATGTACACCATTCCCAATTTGGAACGAGTCCTTTTTTCCATGTCTGGTTCTAACTGTTGCTTCCTGACCTGCATAAAGATTCTTCAGGAAGCAGGTAAGGTAGTAGGGTATTCCCATATCTTAGATAATTTTCCACATTTTGTTGTGACACACACAGTCAAAGCCTTTAGTGTAGTCAATAAAGTAGAAGTCGGTGTTTTTCTGGAACTTTCTTAATTTTTCGATGATCCAGTGGATGTTGCCAACTTGATCTCTGGTTCCTCTGCCTTTTCTAAATCCAACTTGAACATCTGGGAGTTCTCAGTTCATGTACTGCTGAAGCTTCATTTGGAGAATTTTGTGCATTACTTTGCTAGCATGTGAAATGAGTGTAATTTTGTGGTAGTTTAAACATTCTTTGGCATTGCATTTTTTGAGGATTGGAATGAAAACTGACCTTTTCCTGTCCTGTGACCACTGTGCTGAGTTTTCCAAATTTGCTGCCATATTGATTGCAGCACTTTCACTGCATCATCTTTTAGGATTTGAAATAGCTCAGCTGGAATGTCATCACCTCCACTAGCTTTGTTAGTAATGATGCTTCCTAAGGCCCACTTGACTTCTCACTCCAGGATATTTGCATCTAGGTGAGTGATATCACCATCGTGGTCTTTTGTGTATTCTTGCCACCTCTTAATATTTTCTGCTTCTGTTTTGTCCATATAATTTCTGTCTTTTATTGTGCCCATCTTTGCATGAAATGTTCCCTTGTTATCTCTAATTTTCTTGAAGAAATATCTAGTCATTCCCATTCTGTTGTTTTCCTCTATTTCTTTGCATTGATCACTGAGAAAGGCTTTCTTATCTCTCATTGCTATTCTTTGGAACTCTGCATTCAGATGGGTATATCTTTCCTTTAAAACTTTAATAATTATAAAATTAAAAGCACTCCTGGAATTTAAAAATTTGGATTTAAAAAAAGCTTTTAGCATAGATATGATAGTGGGAACTTTAAAAAAAAATGGGTTTGAAAGAGAAAGGTAAGAAAATCTGTCAAAAAAAAAAAAAAGAAAATGAGATGGATTAAGAAAGGAAAGATTAATAAAAAATTAAGGACTGGTTATGAAGAGAAAATATAGAAAATAGGGAAGATAATGATCAAAGAAGGAATTTTAGAATATTTACCAGAACTGAAGGATATGTGTCAGGTTAAGACATTCTATTGAATACCAAGCACAGTGAGTAAAATGAGGTATGTGCTGTGTGTGCTCAGTTGCTCAGTCATGTCTGACTTCTTGTGATTCCAAGGACTGTGGCCTGCCTGTCTCCTCTGTTCTTGGGATTTTCCCAGCAAGAACACTGGAGTGGGTTGCCATTTCCTCCCCCAGGGGATCTGTCTGACTTAGGGATTGAACCCATGTCTCCTGCATTGTCAAGTGGATTCTTTACCACTGAGCCACCTGGAAAGCCCAAGAAAATTATACATGTAATACGACAATTGTCATGAAACCTTAGAACACTTGGGAACAATAGAGTATTCAACAGTTTTCAAAAAACAAGATTTCATAATAATGATCAAAAAAGTATGGAATTGGAAATATCAGCAACATCAATGGAATCTCAAAGAAGAGAGATGTGTTTTCAAAAATTTACAGGAAATAAGTTTCAAATAAGAGTTTAGGTGGTGCTAGATGGCATCACCGGCAAGATGGACATGAGTTTTAGTAGGCTCTGGGTGTTGGTGATGGACAGGGAAGCCTAGGGTGCTGCAGTCCAGGGGCTCGTGAAGAGTCAGACGCAACTGAGTGACTGAACTAACTGACTGATAGTGATAAAGAACCTGCCTGCCAGTGCAGGAGACAAGTACTGCAGGTTCAACCCCTGGGTCGCCAAGATCCCCTGGAGGAGGCCACAGCAACCCACTTCAGTATTTTTACCTGGAGAATCCCTGTGGACAGAGGAGCCTGGCGGGCTACAGTCCATAGGGTCACAAAGAGTCAGACATGACTGAAGTGACTTAGCACAGCACAAGAACAACAGCACATATAAAATATATATGACAACAATAAATTTGTTAATATATGAAATGAGAAAATATATTTATTTCTTAAGCATATTTCCTTAGAAAGTTACTGAAGTATAAATTTCAGGAAAATGGATGTATAAAGAAGAAAGAGGAAGACAAAGTTCCAGGGAACTTTGTATTCAAGTGATAAGTAAAGATAATTCCCTAATAAGAGGGATCCTACACTTACAGCCATTCTGTACATTAGATTAGAATAAGTTAGAAGGCTCCATGAGTGGTTACCTCAAAAAGATGTAGTAGATAGAATACCAAATATATTTTGTTCATAGAAAGAGATTAAAATGATTGGCAAAGCATCTGGATTTAGACTAGTGATAATTACAAAAAAGTTAAGCAGAATATATACAAGATAATTATTAGCTCCAGTAAAAACAGTAGGCTGTGCAGGAAGCAGATGATATCATAATATAATTCAGGGGTGAATTGCTTTGTATAGTTAAAATAATCATTGAAAGTGAAGCTATACAAATTATGTCCACATAAAGAGGTTGGTGGATGGAAACCAAATACGGTGGGACCCAAGATGAGGGAGGAGACTGATAATGAAATTGTCAGCTTCCATAGCTGGAAGTCAATAGCTAATGACTGAGTCTGAAGTTAAGCAATAAAGTGGCTATCTCTGGGAATAAAAAGCAAGGATTGTGGTGAGGGAGGAGAGGAAATTGATCCTTTTCAAAACAAGCCTTGTGGAAATATCTGATTCTTAAACCTATATGATGTGTTAGTTTGATAGACTCATATTAAATAGTAGTCTGTTTTTGAATACTGAATCATTTCCAGCCTGATACCATCATGATTTTGAGATTAGATGCTTCATTTGTTACTATTTTTCAGTCGCTAAGTGGTATTCAACTCTTTTCCAAACACAGGGACTGTAACCCAGCAGGCTCCTCTGTCCATGTGAATTCTGAGGCAAGAATATTGGATGGGTTGCCATTTCCTTCTCCAGGGGATCTTCCCCAGCCAGGGATCAAACCCAGGTCTCCTGCATTACAGACAGGTTCTTTACCCCTAAGCAACCAGGGAAACCCATCATGTTAGATATGTGTTTTTGAATATTGAATAGTTTCCTGCCTGATACCATTGTAACATGGAGACTAGTGGCACACTTTGATATTTGTTATTGAGACACATTCAGCAAATGCTGTAAATCAGTATATCATTAGTATTTATATTAGCATTTCTGTGTAGGAAATCCCATGAAGAGGCTGTGAATTTCTTAATTAGTCTACTGCAAAATGATGATTTCACTGATAAAGTAGTATGTTTGTGTTTGGAGTTGCCAAATATGCAACTCTATTCTCTTAGAGATAACATTTCAAGAAAAACACAGCTTTCAATGTGAGAGATCAGTTTTCAAGAATAGCTGGCAAATGATCTGTAGGTCAGTTTTCTTTAAAAGAATATTTTATAGATGCATCTAAGCATGACAAGTAAAATGATGAAGGTATGAAAGAGCTCCTATTAGTAATGGGAAAAACACATATCCTGTTTTATGTGCTAACAGTTCTAATTTCATTGAGATTCAGGAAACTGTCCAATAAGACTACACCTTTGCAAGCTGTTTAACTTTTTTTTGCAAGCTCATTGGTTTTTCATAACTTTTCTTCCCACATTCCAGTTATGCAGCAATGGTACTTCTAGTACCTTGTAGGAATACAATACTGAAGCTTTATTTTAGGGTTCCCTGCTATTGAAATGGGAGAAGGCAATGGCACCCCACTCCAGTACTCCTGCCTGGAAAATCCTATGGATGGAGGAGCCTGGTGGGCTGCAGTTCATGGGGTCGCCAAGAATCGGACACGACTGAGTCACTTCACTTTCACTTTTTACTTTCATGAATTGGAGAAGGAAATGGCAACCCACTCCAGTGTTCTTGCCTGGAGAATCCCAGGGACGGGGGAGCTTGGTGGGCTGCTGTCTATGGGGTTGCATAGAGTTGGACACGACTGAAGCGACTTAGCAGCAGCTATTGAAATACCACATTCTGGTTTTTATTACATTGTAGTGCTACAGTCTCTCTATTTCCACAGAACACTGGAGGCCTGTTAGGGCATTATCATTAATCTTGATAGCCAAGGCTAACCTGTCTCCGGAGTGTTGTTCTTTCCATTCTTTTTCCTTAAAACTTCTATTGTTCTCCATTTTGACTCTTCAACTTTTTCCTGTCCTTAAAGGTCAAGGTCAATTCTCTTTTCACCCATAAATGATAATTCACTCTTCCAGTTATAAATATCTTACTATTACTTTGTAAATTATATAAAAATTGTTTTGAGACTTCTCATGTCATAGTTTTGAATGTTAATTAGTGTAATATTTCTTTTTCATTTCTATTTGTATTTATCTTCTAAACCAAAAGCTAAGCTCTGTGAGGGTAAGGTGTATTCCCAACATATTTTTATATGACACTGTGGTTCCTGCATACTGTCAACGCTGAATAATTTTAAAAATTTATTTAGCTTCATTATTTATTAATATATGTGCCAGACACAATCTAGGGACATAGTGTGGATAAAAGAGACAAAACTAATGCTGATGGGCATTGCAATCTACAAAGGAAAATAGACATATAAAATAATAAAATAAGTACAATAACATGTAATTCAAATGAGAGGTACATGATACTTTAAGACAATTTAGTGTTAAAATGGTCAGAAAAAGCCTTCCTGAGGCTTATGTCAATCTGTTAATTGGGATAAACTATGTTTGGGTGTACTGGGGTGGGGATTTTCCAAAGGTCTTGTCTTGAGAAAAAATATGAAGTATTCAAGCAAATGAGTCAAGGCCAGTGTTCATAAGGTACAATTGGGCAGAAAGTGAGAGAAAAAGATAGAGGGGAATAAATTAAAGATGGATATGGAAAGATAAGGGGAGGTATGACTAAATATAAAGGAAACCTAATGAAATGTTTTAAAAGTAGTAGAGTTGGACACGACTGAGCAGCTTCACTTTCACTTTTCACTTTCATGCATTGGAGAAGGAAATGGCAACCCACTCCAGTGTTCTTGCCTGGAGAATCCTAGGGATGGGGAAGCCTGGTGGGCTGCCGTCTATGGGGTCGCACAGAGTCGGACATGACTGAAGCGACTTAGCAGCAGCAGCAGCAGTATATGATTAGTATTCCCTTTTGAACAAGTCTCTTTAGTTATAGCATGGACTGGAGTGTCTAGAAATAAACTCAGGGGAAAAAATTTTAGCAGATTATTGCAGTCAAGCAGGACAGAGGTGATGTTATCATAGATTTGGGACATCAGAGTGGGGAATGAAAGAGAAAGAAGTGGCAGAAATTAAGAGAACTAGAGAGAGAATCAACAGGCTGATTCTATTTATATGGATGAGAAGTGTCAATGGAGATTCTTAGAAATTTCATTTATACAACTTACAATGCACTCAACATTCATTGATATTGGGAACACTGGAAAAGGATCAGAATTTAGAAGAGGCAGAGAGGGAGATGGGCTTTGCAACATACAAATTAAATGTCATAGTTGGGTAGATGGTGCAGAACACAGAAGAAAGACCCATGTGGAAAAAAAATCTGCATATTGTCTCCAGACTGAAGGTAATGAAACCTAACTGGGGAAATGCATTTAGAAGAGGACCTAACATGAAACTGGGAACCTGTAACAGCTGAGAGTCAGAAGGTCTGCCAGCTGTAGGGCTTGGATTTCACAGACTTCATCATTGTGTGAACATAATGTATTTCTTTTTTCTTAATAATTACATTCTATTAATTTTGTTTCTCTAGAGAACCCAGGCTAATACAGTGTGTTTGAAATTATTACAAAAGAGAAGTGAAGAATTTCTAAGAAACATAGAACATGTAATTGGAAACCGTACCCAGTATGAAGGTTAAGAAAATTTCCTAATGAAACAGCATCTACATTGAGAATATAATGATGGCTTAGAGAAGTAAAGAGGAAATGAAGGAAAAACACATGTCACGACCCCAGGAGATGGGAATAGAGAGAAAGTTTCAAACATTTAAAATGTATGATCCACTGATTTATCTGCATATCTTATCATGGTTCTCAACATAAATAGTTATTAGAAGAAATTAGGATGGTAATAATTTTATGTGTATGCATTAAACTTGTTTGCACTCAGAAGATATCTATTGTTAACGAGATTTACTATTTTTTTAGATTTTTCTTTTTGAGATAGGGATGAAACTTAAGTGTGGAAAGAAGGCCTTAAATCCTTGTAAAAATATGAGGTAAATAGTGTATTAGCCTGGTCAGACAGCCGCAACAAAATATCATAGATATTATGGCTTATTGTGTCATAACTCAGTTGTGTCTGACTTGCAACATCATGGACTGTAGCATGCCAGGTTTCCCTGTCTTTCACCATGTCCCGGAGTTTGCTCAAACACATCCATTGAGTTGGTGATGCCATCCAGCCATCTTATCCTCTATTGCCCCCTTATTTTCCTGCCTTCAATCTTTCCCAGCATCAGGGTCTTTTCTAATGAGTCAGCTCTTTGCATCAGGTGGGCAAAGTATTGGAGCTTCAGCTTCAGCATCAGTCCTTCCGATAAATATTCAAGGTTTATTTCCTTTAGGATTGATTGTTTGATCTCCTTGGTGTCTAAGAGACTCTAAAGGGTCGTCTTCAGCATCACAGTTCAAAAGCATTAATTCTTTGGTGCTCAGCCTTCTTTAAGGTCCAACTCTTACATCCACACTTGACTACTGAAAAAAGCATAACTTTGACTAAACATACCTTTGTCAGCAAAATAATGTCTCTGCATGTCACAACTTTTCTTCCCAAGAGCAAGTATCTTTTAGTTTCATGGCTGCAGTCAATGTCTGCAGTGATTTTGAAGTCCAAGAAATAAAAACTGTCACTGTTTCCATTTATCCCCATATATTTGCCATGAAGTGAAGGGACTGGATGCCTTGATCTTTGTTTTTTGAATATTGAGTTTTAAGCCAACCTTTTCACCCTCCTCTTTCACTTTCATCAAGAGGCTCTTTAGTTCCTCTTCACTTTCTGCCATTAGGGTGTTATCATCCGTATATCTAAAATCATTGATATTTCTGCTGGCAATCTTGTTTCCAGTTTGTCCTTCATCCAGCCTGAAATTTCACATGATGTACTCTGCATATAAATTAAGCAGGGTGACAATATACAGCCTTGTTGTACTCCTTTCCTAATTTGGAACCAGTCTGTTGTTCCATGTCCAGTTCTAACTGTTGCTTCCTGACCTGCACACAGATTTCTCAGGAGGCAGGTAAGGTGTTCTATTTTTTTTTGAAGAATTTTCCACAGTTTGTGTGATCCACAGAGTCAAAGACTTTGGTATAATCAATAAAGCAGAAGTAGATGTCTTTTTTAGAATTCTCTTCCTTTTTCTATGATCCAGAAGGTGTTGGCAATTTGATCTTTGGTTCCTTTGCCTTTTCTAAATCCAACTTGGACTTCTGGAATTTCTCAGTTCATGTACTGTTAAAACCTAAATTGAAGGATTTTGAGCATTATCTTGCTAGCATGAGAAATGAGTGTAATTGTGGAGTAGTTCAAACATTCTTTGACATTGCCTTTCTTTGGGGTTGGAATGAAAACTGACCTTTTCCAGTCCTGTGGCCACTGCTGAGTTTTCCAAATTTGTTGGCATATTGAGTGTAGCACTTTCAGAGCATCGTTTTTAGGATTTGAAATAGTTCAGCTAGAGTTCCTTCACCTCCACTAGCTTTGTTCGTAGTGATGCTTCCTAAGGTCCACCTGCCTTCACACTCCAGGATGTCTGGCTCTAGATTAATTTTCACACGAGCCTCGTTATCCAGGATATTAAAATTTTTTTTGCATATTTTTCCTGTGTATTCTTGCCACCTCTTAATATCTTTTGCTTCTGTTATGTCCATACAACTTCTGTCTTTTATTGAGCCCATCTTTGCATGAAATGTTCCCTTGGAATCTGTAATTTTTTGAAGGGATCTCCAGTCTTCCCCATTCTATTGTTTTCCTCTATTTCTTTGCACTGATCACTGAGGAAGGCTTTCTTACATCTCACTGCTATTCTTTGGAACACTGCATTTAAATGGGTATATCTTTTCTTTCTCTTTTGCCTTTTACTTAACTTCTTTTCTCAGCTATTTATGAGGCTTCCTCAGACAGCAATTTTGCTTTTTGCATGTGTTTTTCTTGGAGTGGTCTTGAATACTGCCTCCTGTACAATGTCATGAACCTTTGTCCATAGTTCTTCAGGCACTCTGTCTATCAGATCTAATCCCTTGAATCTATTTGTCACTTCCATGATATAATTGTAAAGGATTCAATTTAGGTCATTATGAATGGTCTACTAGTTTTCCCTACTTTCTTCAATTTAAGCCTGAATTTGGCCATAAGGACTTCATGATCTGAGCCACAGTCAGCTCCCAGTCTTGATTTTGGTGACTGTATAGAGCTTCTCCATCTTTGGCTTCAAAGAATATAACCAATCTGATTTTGATATTGACCATCTGGTGACATCCATGTGTATTCTCTTGTGTTGTTGGAAGAGACTGTTTGCTATGACTTGTGCTTTCTCTTGGCAAAACTGTGTTAGCCTTTGCCCTACTTCATTTTGTACTCCAAGGCCAAAATTTCCTATTACTCCAGGTATTTCTTGACTTCCTACTTTTGCATTCCTGTCCCCTGTGATGAAAAGGACATCTTTTATTGGTGTTAGTTCTAGAAGGTCTTGCAGGTCATCATAGAATCATTCAACTTCAGCTTCTTCAGCATTAGTGGTTGGGGCATAGTCTTGGATTACTATGGTATTGAATGTTTTGCCTTGGAAACAGACATCATTCTGTCATTTTTGAGACTGCATCCAATGACTGCATTTCAGAATCTTTTTTTGACTATGATGGTTACTTCATATCTTCTAAGGGATTCTTGCCCACAGTAGTAGATATAATGGTCATCTGAGCTAAAATCACCCATTCCAGTCCATTTCAGTTTGTTGATTCCTAAAATGCCAATGTTCACTCTTGCCATCTCTTATTTGACCACTGCCAACTTACCTTGATTCATGGACCTACCATTCCACGTTCCTATGCAATATTGTTCTTTACAACAACAGACTTTACTTCCATCACCAGTCACATCCACAACTGGACATTGACATTGTTTTTGCTTTGGCTCCATCTCTTCATTCTTTCTGGAGCCATTTCTCCAATCTTCTCCAACAGCATATTAGGTACCTACCGACCTGGGGAGTTCATCTTTCAGTGTCATATCTTTTTGCCTTTCATACTGTTCATGGGGTTCTCAAGGCAAGCATACTGAAGTGGTTTGCCATTCCCTTCTCCAATGGACCACATTTTGTCAGAACTCTCAGCCATGACCTTTTATCTTGGGTGGCTCTACATGGCATGGCTCACAGTTTCATTGAGCTAGACAAGGCTGTGGTCCATGAGATCAGTTTGATTAGCTCAATACAAATTGCAGAGTAGAAGGATGTGTACTCATCTTCTTCTACTATAACTCCAAAATTTCAACTCATTGCTGAACAGCCATTGACAGGAGAATGTTGGATCCCACCAGAAAAAGAGACCCCATATCCAAGGGCAAAGAAGAAGCCCCAACAAGATGGTAGGAGGGGTGAAATCACATTTAGAATCAAGCCAGATACCCACCAGAGACTCTTGGAGGGCCCAAACAAAACGCTGTATGCACCAGGACCCAGAGGCCCCATAGAGACTGAGCCAGACCTGCCTTTGATTGTTTGAGTGTCTCCTGTGGAGGCATGGGCCAGCAGTGGCCTGCTGCAGGAACAGGGGCTCTGGCTGCAGCAGACCTGCCTCACGCAGCATGTGGCATAAGCCCTCTTAGACGAGGTCACCATTAGCCCCATCATAGAGCCATTGAGCAGACAACCCACAAACTTCAGAACAATTATACCAAAGAAATTCTCACACTGTTAACAAAGTTTTAGGACCCACAACAGATTTCCCAACTGGGGATCTGGCAAAGAGATTGAGAACCCTCCATTAATTTGACTTTGGAGGCCAGTGGGATTTGATTACAGAACTTCCACAGGACTGGGGAAACAGACTCTTGGAGGGCACAAACAAAACCTTTTGTGCACCAAGAGCCAAGAGAAAGGAGCAGTGTCCCCACAAGAGACTGAGTCAGACTTTCCTGTGAGAGTCCAGGAGTCTCTGGTGGAGGTGTGGGTTGACAGAATGGAATCATTACCTTAATCTCGAAGTCTGGCAGGCAGAATAGCATGCAGAAGAGCAAGCAGAAGCATGCAATGGCTGGCATTTCCCACCAAGAACAATGAAGCTCCAACCAACTCCAAACAAATTCAGCTTAAAAAAGTTTCCCTCAAGATGCATTATAATAAAAATGTCAACAAGAGAGAGACTTTAAAACAGCAAGAGAAAAAAAAAAATGCATTGCCACTCATAGGAACCCCCATAAGGCTATCATTTGGTTTCTGAGCAGAAGTTGACTTCTAGGAGAGACTGAGATATGTTAAAATATTTAAAACAAACAAAGAAAAAGGGGATCTTCCCAACTCAGGGATTGAACCCAGGTCTCCTGCATTGCAGGCATATTCTTTACCAACTGAGCTATCAGGGAAGTCATATATATATATGACTTTATATATATATATAAAACACTGAAAGGACCAGTTCATAAAGGGGACATAACAATGATAAATATACATGCACCCAAATTGGAACACCTAAATATATTAAGCAAATACTAACATATATGAAGAAAGAAATAGACAACATACAATGAGAGCTAGGGACTTCATTACCACATTTTCACTAATGGATAGATTATCCAGACCAAAAAAAACAATGCACCTGAACTATACTTTAGACTAAATGAATATATATATATATATATATAGCATTCTATCAAACAGCAGCAGCAGAATATATATTATTCTCAACCATACATGGACCATTTTTCAGAATATTCAATTTGTTAGCTCACAAAGCTATTCTTATCAATTTTAGAAGATTGAAATCATATCCAGATTCAGTTGTGTGAAATTAGAAATCAACATAGGACTTCCCTAGAGGTACAGTAGACGGGAGTTCACCTGCTAATGCAGGGGGCACAGGTTTGATCCCTGGTTCAGAATGATTCTACATGCCTCAGAGCAACTAAAACCTGTGTACCACAACTGCTGAGCCCAAGATCTAGACCCCACAAGTCACAACCACTGAGCCCACCATGGGCCCCAATAGTTAAAACTATTGGACCCCATGAGCTCAAGGGCTCTCATGCCACACATACTGAGCCCACATGCTGAAACTTTTGAAGCCCAAGCTCCTAGAGCCTGTACTCTGCAACAAGAGAAGTCACCACAGTGAAAAGCCTATGCATTGCATCAAAGAGTGGCCCCCTCTTACCACAACTAGAGAAAGCCCACATGTAGTAGTAAAGACCCAGAACAAACAAACAAAATAAATAAATGATTTAAAAAAAATTTAATACAGCAGTAAAACTGGAAAATTCACAAATATGTGGAAATTAAACAATGAGTAAAAAAGAAGTCAAATATAAAATATTTTGAAGCAAAAAAAGCAGAAACACAACAAACCAAAATTATGGGATGCAAAGAAAGCAATTCTAACAAGGAAGTTTATTGTGAAAAAAACTTACATTAACGAACATGAAAAATTTCAGATCACCAATTTTACTCCTCAAGGAACTAGCAAAAGAAGAACAAACTAAGCACAAAGTTAACAGAAGAAAAGAAACAACATCAAAGCAGAAAAAAAATCAGAACCAAAAATGATCATTGAAATTAAGGATCTTTTCTTAAAAAAAGATGAAATTGATGAACATCTATCTATAGTAAGAAAAAAGCTGGATTCAATAAATAAAATTCCAATAATTTTATTTTAGGATTCAAATAAATAAAATTAGAAATGAAAGAGGGCACATTACAGTGGCTACCTCCAGGAGTTGGTGATGGATAGGGAGGCCTGGTGTGCTGCAGTCCATTGGGACGCAACAAGTCAGACTCGACTGAGCAACTGAACTGACTGACTGGCCATAGAAATGCACAGGATCATAAGAGACCTCTATGAACAGTTAGATGACAACTACCTGGATAACCTAGAAAAATGGATAATTTCTAGAAACCTGCAATCTGGAATCATGAAGAATTAGGATATCTGAACAGACAAATATTAAGCAAGAAAATTGAATCAATAATTTAAAACTTCCTAACACAGAAAAGCCCAGAAACAGGTTACTTCATTGGTGAATTTTACCAAATATTTAAAGAATAATTATTACCAACCCATCTCAAACTCCTTCATATCTGAAGAGGAAGGAACACTCCCAAACTCATTTTACACGACCAGGATTTACCCTGACATCAAAGCCAAATAAGGATACTACAAGAAAAAACTGTAGGTCAATATCCCTGATGAACAGAGATGCAAAAATCCTGAATGAAATATTAGTAAAATAAATTCAATGGCACTTTAAAAGCTCATACACTATGACCAAACAAGTGGGATTTATTCTTGGTATATAAGAATGGTTCAACATACACAAATGAATAAATACAACACCCTCCATTAATAAAATGAAAGATAAAATCATATAATTAATTCAGTAGTTGTAGAAAGAGTATTTGACAAAATACAACATAATTTTATGCCACTTTGGACTCCTCATGATTCTGAATCAATAGCCAAAGAAGGGAATTACTGTGATGGCTGGGTGATTCACTCAGAATACTAAGGGGGAATTGGGCTACCGCTACACAGTATAGGTAAGGAAGAATATGTCTGGAATACAAAAGATCCCTTAGTGTGTCTTAGAATATTACCTTGCACTCTGATTAAGGTCAACAGAAAACTATAACAATCCAGTACAGGGAGGACCGCTAATGGCCCAGACCCTTCAGAAATAAAGTTTGGATCACCATGTCTGGTAAAGGAACATAACTAGCTGAGGTGTTTGCTGAAAGCAGAGGGGATGTACAATGGGTAGTAGAAGAAGGTACTTGTAAAAACCAATTATAATCCTGCAACTGTGATACAGAATGACAGCTGTAATTGTCATGGGTATTTTCTGCTTATTTTGTTGTAAGTATGTTTGTGTATGTGATTAGCAAATAACTGTTTTCTTTCCTGTCTTATTCCTTTATCATGTATCATAAGATGCAGAAAGTTTATATTATGGCATTAACTATTATTAACTTAAAACATAATAATATTTAAGTTATTAGATATCAAAGAGAAGAGTAAACATCACTCAAGGACTTTACCTCCTGGTGATGTTGCTAGTGCATTTTTGGTTCTACACATAGTAGGTTTATAAAATTAGGTGGAATTCTATCCTTGTCACTGGCTTTATTTGAAGATTGAGTGTGGTTTAATTAGATGTGTATGGATGCCAAGTTGACAAAAGAGGTGGACTTTTGAAAGTTAGTTTTAGAACTTAGTGTTAGTGTTTTACATTAATGAGATTAATGTAAATCATAGACTGAATAAAGCAGTTTGCTCTTCCTTCTATAGGTGGTCCTGAAGAGAACCTAAGTCTCATCCTCTCATGTGTAAGAGGGAATTAATTCCTCTTGCCTGACTGCCTTGATCTGGGACGTTGGTCTTTTCCTTCTTTTGGACTCAAACTGAAACATGGGCCATTTTGGGTCTCCAGCATGCTGACACTCAGACTGCAACTTACTCCATGGGCTCTCATTCTCATCTTCTGCGTTTCATTTTCAAACTAGAAGTTCATCACACATACAGTCCTTTGGTTTCGTTTGCTAGAGAATCTTGACTAATATATACAGTTAAGATAGATATCATTTCTTGATAAGTCTGAAAGGCCTTGAGTGTTAATTAAAACTGTGGTCATCTATCATACTATTTAAGTAAAAATAAAATAGATTTATACAAGATTATTTTTTAAGTTGGTTCTATAAAAATCATCACATTCTTAGTCATCATCTTGCCTTTACCAAGAACTGAAATTCTCTGACAGCAGGAGTCATGAGGTATAGATTTTAGCAGGTCGTAAATAGCTACATTTTGGATAATTAATTAATTGTGCCATTCGATGAAAGATATTTCTAGAGCTGAATTTAAGATGTATTGACTTAAGTAAGTACAATGAAAGTGAAGTCACCCAGTCGTGTCTGACTCTTTGAAACCCGTGGACTTTAGCCCCCCAAGCTCCTCCATCCATGGGATTCTCCAGGCAAGAACACTGGAGTGGGTTGCCATTTCCTTCTCCAAAGTAACTATACTTGGTAGCATAAAAAAAAAAAAAAAAAAAAAAAACCATCTGTTTGACATTGTAAAGCTTAGTTTTTCAATACACTAAGATTGAAAAATCCCCCAAAGATTTTGTCTGACCAGAAAAATAAATTTTCTTCAGATTCACACAAATAGCAAGAGTCCAATTTTTAAAATACCAAATAGAAATGGTTCAGTAGTTGTTTTGGTGTTTCCGTGGATGGCGTGACCTGGTTCCTCCAGAGAAGTGGTCAGTCTGTGAAACCTGATTTCTCTCCACTTGCTAGTTTTATCTGCGCTGCCTAAACCTCAGCACTAACACCTGCAGAGACAGGCTGGAAAATCTAAATAATGCACCAACATGTCCATGGGGAGCTACACACTCTATGAAGGATGAGAGCACTCATTTCTTAGAACCTAGTTTCCCCTAACCACCCACACATCAACTCCTGTAATCAAACATAAATGCTTAAAGATTTGCACAACAGTACAATGAAATGTAGCTCCTACTTTTTGATGCCTTCAGTATACAAAGGAAAATGTTTTAAAAGCAGAGATCTAAGAGGTCTGTATCTACAGCATTCAGACCATGTTAGACTATGTCATTAAGCATTTCTCAATTTCTGATTGTATTATATCTCTCTAGGGAAGTATGTACAACAGTTTTCTGTTTTTAAGGGGTGAATTCAACAAATGATGATTGTATAAAGTAGTGACTATATGTCATTTGTCTTTATGATAATCATGTCCAGGGAAAATAAAGTAATTTTAATGTGCATGGCTGGCTGCATGTCCAGTGAGTAGGTATGCAAATTCTCACGGAGGTCCCTGATTTCTTTTCACATAATTAAGAGGGTGAATCCCTCAGAATACAGATGTGAAATGGTTGAAGGTTGAGCACTGTGTTTTTCCTGTGGGGAAATTGCAAGAAGTCTTCTTTACTGTGGCTTGGCCACTGTTTTATATTTATTGAGAACTTTTTAAAAAGAATCTACATCAGTAAGCATATACTTTTAAGAATTGACAGTAGAAAATTTAAATATTTTAATCACTGTAGTATACTTTTAGTAAGCAAACCATGTCATTGCAGTGCTAACAGTTATAAAGCCATACACTCACTTGCTAGTTTTATTTATTTAGTTTTCAAAGAGTTTTTGAATTGATATGAATTAATCTACATCACTGCAGAATGCTTATAGACAATATCTATGAAAATTCAAGATGGTCTTAGAAGTGGTTTAGTAATAGAGGTGAAAAAAAAAAAGTGACAAGTAATTTTTTTCTGGAACTCTCTTACTTTTTTGATGATCCAACGGTTGTTGGCAATTGGATCTCTGGTTCCTCTGCCTTTATTAAAACCAGCTTGAACATCTGGAAGTTCATGGTTCACGTATTGCTGAAGCCTGGCTTGGAGAATTTTGAGATCCTTTATTGAGCCCATCTTTGCATGAAATGTTCCCTTGGTATCTCTAATTTTCTTGAAGAGATCTCTAGTCTTTCCCATTCTGTTGACATTAAAGCAGAGACATTACTTTGCCAACAAAGATCTGTCTAGTCAAGGCTACGGTTTGTTCCAGTGGTCATGTATGGATGTGAGAGTTGGACTGTGAAGAAGGCTGAGCGCCAAAGAATTGATGCTTTTGAACTGTGGTGTTGGAGAAGACTCTTGAGAGTCCCTTGGACTGCAAGCAGATCCAACCAGTCCATTCCGAAGGAGATCAGCCCTGGGATTTCTTTGAAAGAATGATGCTAAAGCTGAAACTCCAGTAATTTGGTCACCTCATGTGAAGAGTTGACTCATTGGAAAAGACTGATGCTGGGAGGGATTGGGGGCAGGAGGAGAAGGGGACGACCGAGGATGAGATGGCTGGATGGCATCACTGACTCGATGGATGTGAGTCTGAGTGAACTCTGGGAGTTGGTGATGGACAGGGAGGCCTGGTGTGCTGCAATTCATGGGGTCACAAAGAGTCGGACAGAACTGAGTGACTGAACTGAACTGATAAGTAATTTATACTTAATTAAAGAAACTATCAAGTAAAATTTGCAAGTAACCTAATTTTCCTAGGTAGTATTTTTTTTGTTTTCAACCTTATGGTTACTTAGCTCATCTGCCTTAATTTGTCTTTATTGCTATGTCCTAAATGCAAACCAGCAAGGCCTTTACTCACTGCCAACTTCACATGCACATGGTGGCCTCTCATACTCTCAGTGGCTTTCAGGATACCCAAAAACTAAACAGTTTCAGAAAAGATCAATCCTTAGTACTTGGCAGCAATTGCAAAACCCTGGAAACAGCTGTCACTGATATGTGCTGCAAATGTTGGAAACTAAAAGTGATCCATAGAACATCATATGTTAGTATACTGGACTTTTAGCTTTCATTTGGATCTAGCACACTATGCTTTGTTTAAAGCAATTGCTTAATAAATGTTTTCATAGGCTGTATTAAATCTGTGTTTAAGGTTTTAGAAAATCGTTGTACACAAAGTTGGCACAAAGATTGGAAGTTATACATCAAAGGATAGGAAATTCACTTGTAAAATTTTAGACTGTATTCAGAATCTAGTGAGGTAAGTCTCACCAGGGAAATTTCTCAGTTCAAGGGATAACTAAAACAAGTGTGGAATCTCTAAATAAATAAGCAATTAAAAGGGGCTTCCCTGGTGGCTCAGAGGTTAAAGCATCTGCCTGGAATGCTGGAGACCCGGGTTCGATCCCTGGGTTGGGAAGATCCCTGGAAAAGGAAATGGCAACCCACTCCAGTACTCTTGCCTGGAGAATCCCATGGAGGAAGGAGCCTGGTAGGCTACAGTCCATGGGGTCGCAAAGAGTCGGACACGACTGAGCAACTTCACTTCACTATAATTTTTAACACTTTTTTATACCAGTTTTATTTACACTTAACTCTTAGTACAATGTTATTTTTAACCTTTGGTTTTAGCATGCATTATATTACACTAAGATTAATTATGGTATCTGTGATGTAGTCATTTTTTCAAGTATAGGAAACAAGAAGCCACTCACAAGCAACCTTGATGAAGTGGGACATACAACACCACTTGCTCTCTGTCTCCAGTTTTTTGGATGATGAAGAAGACTGAATTAATAATGATCTTATAATAAGATAATTTCATGTTGATAAGTTTATGGTATTAATACTAAGTTTAAGATTTGGCCCATTTGCTCTTGTTTTGGAAGTTTGGAGTAAAAAAAAAAAAATAGGAAAGTTAAACATTTGCTAGTAAGAATAAGCTTGTTTCAAGCATTAGAGTCAAATGCTTTCTGAAAGTAAATAAAAAGATTTGACTTTTATATACCTGAATCAGAAAAGTCTGAATATTACCATAATTTCTTTAAAGTTCAGGAAAATATGATATGAAGATTAAGGATGAATTTTGTAGCTGTTTCAGAATAAAAGCAAAGTGGTTCAAATAAATAGCAAAATAGAATTTTATGTTAAGTAGAAAAAGCAGTCCTGAGTGTTCATTGGAAGGACTGAAGGTGAAACTGAAACTCCAATATTTTGGCCACCTGATGCGAAGAGCTGACTCATTTGCAAAGACCCTGATGTTGGGAAAGATTGAAGGCAGGAAGAAAAGGGGACGACAGAGGATGAGATGGTTAGATGGCATCACCAACTCAGTGGACATAAGTTTGGGAAGACTCCGGGAGTTGGTGATGGACAAAGGAGCCTGGTGTGCTGTGGTTCATGGGGTCACAAAGAGTCAGACACGGCTGAGCAACTGAACTGAACTGAGAAAAAGCAAATCTCTCTCCAAACCCACCAAAATTAGCCAGTGAATTAATTACATATATCTTTAAAATCAAACATCAAATAATATTTTGGACTAAATTTAAAGATTTATTTATTTTTTAAAAATTCAAAATTTTACCTTGACTTGATTGT
>SJYT01034581.1:838507-863208 GCA_006410635.1 Cephalophus harveyi
TTGGTTAGATTAACCAAATGAAACTATCATTCTTTGAATATTTGAATCAATCCAGGCTTAAATTATCAATTAAATTTCCTGAGCAACCATTAATTATAATTATTGATATGAAGTTTGAGAAAAAGAATTAAGGAACTCAATGGGAAGTTCTTTGTTTTAAAACGAGGAATTGATAGCCACATATAAAATGATTTAAAACTCATTCCAGTAAGCAGAGAAAATAATTTATGGACTTCTCTACCAAGCATATCATTTCTCCCGACTAAATGTTCTTAATCTTTTCCTCCATATCAGGATCTCAGAATATACATTTAACCCTGAAATATCTGCTACCTGCCACTGGCAGTTACCTCATGAGGTAGGCCAGTTAAATTTTCTATGAGCTTTTATAATTCAAATGTAAAATTTCATATCGCTAATGGTTTTAGCAATGGAATATAGTTACTAAGGATGCATCTAGAGTGAAAGCTAAAACCCAGGCACTAGTGTGATTCAATATACAGGACTTCCCATTTGATTGGGCCATTTACTGGCTACAATTACTGATGAAAGTAACTTGTCTTTGTTAAAATTGGGCAATGAAGACCATTTTATTTTAATAAATATTTAAGTCTTCCAATGGGTGTCAAAGGCAATGTGTCAAGGAATGTCAAATATTGAATGCTTACTATGTGATATTTGGCATTTTATGTATGTGTGTGTGATTCTTTTTCTTCTCCCAAACACTGCTTTTCCCACTACTCCTTCCCTATTTACCTCTTTCTATCCCCATCATAGACCCAAACAATGTGATACTAAATTCACAGAGAAGAAATTTCTAAGCTAAGCTAGAGAAAAAGACAAGCTTTCTTTTGCTTTGTTAAGGAATATTTTTTTTTTGCATCTGTCAAGTATTTATTACTTATAAAACTGTTTATTCATTATAAAATTGATAATAAATTATTACCATTTAACCATAAATATTACCATTTATTACTATTTAATCATAAATTATTAACATTTAAAAGATGGAGAAATTGAGATTGTAAAAGAAAAAAAACTCAGATTTTCCTTCTCTTGTGAGGGAAAACTCATTTCTTCTCAACTGTGCTTCTTTCCTATGAGTCTCCTTTGCTTCTCCCATAGAACACTTTACTTCTGATATCTGTCATTAAATATGTGGAGATTTCCCCCCCACAACAGGTAATTCTCTGTAATACCAGCTGAGTGTCCTATAATTTAACTCAATTTTATTACTATCTAACTGGAGATAGTTTGGGATCTATAGGCTAAAGAATCAGTTCCACAAGACTGCACCACTCTATGTCTTAGCTACTTTAGGTCTCAGTTGAGAATCCAGGTTACCCACAACTTCCATCCCATTTGGTACAAATCAGAGCTTCCCACCACTGACTCTTCAGATTTAATTTATTGGCTAGAGTGGCTCATGGAAAACTTCCATTTAGCAGTTTATTCAATAATATAATAAAGAATACAGATGAACATCAGGTAAAAGAGATGCAGAGGGTAAGATAGGTGGAGACAGGGCTTCCATACTGTCTCTGGGCATGCCACTCTGCCAGTTCCTCAATGAGCCCATCAACCCAGAAGCTCTCCAAATCCCCTACTATTGGGATTACGTGTAGAGATTATAAATTACTGACTTTATTTCAGTTCCTCTCCAGTCTCTGGAGAAGTGAGAGGGAGAACAGGGCTGAAAATTTCAAGTTTCTAATTATACCTGGGTCTTTCTGGTGATCAGTCTCTGTCCAGGAGTCATTCAGAAGCTCCTGAGAGTCATCTCATTAGAACACAAGGTTCTCTGTGACTCAGAAATCTGTAAATATTTAGGATCCTCGTGTCAATGACTGGGTCAAATACAAATATCACAACAAGAGCTACTCCTAAGGTTCCTATCACTTAGGAAATCACAAGAGTTTTAGGAGCTCTGTGTTGGGAACTAGTGGCAAAGCTGTTTTTCAAAAGCAGTTTTTTTACCTCACAGAGACACACAGAGATTAATAACTAGACTAAATTTAAAAAAGATAAAATTTACATACCTTCTCTTATATAATGAGAAAAATAATGATTAAGGCTGCTTAAAAGATTCCAGCTTTGAATTATAATACAAAAACTCTCTGTTGTTGGGTTTGAGATGTTGAGTCTTCAGGAAGAAAATGTAAAGATGGTGGCAAGGAGAAAGAAGACAAAACATTTATTTTATATAGAGGTTAAAAGATTATTTTATGTATTGCCTCACATTAAAACTGCCAACAGAATGTCAGTAACATTATACAGGTAGATAAATATACCAGGATTCAGAGAGAAAGTAAATTGCTTCTACAGAATCAAATACCACAGAAAAAGGATTTCAGAGATTTGATCCCAGGTTTACGTAAACTCTTAGCTATGATCTAATGGCAGTTCTTAGAAAAATATGGTCAAAAGCTTTGAAATGAGCAGAAGATATTCCAGGACGTCCTTTCAGTGGCGTGCTTGGCATTGTCTGCTGACTCCTTGGGGTTTTTCTGGTTCAATAGAGGTGTGTACCTATGGTATTTCTCTTGACTAGTTAGACTACCTAATACTCTGTAGGGGTAGATGTTAAATTATAGAAAAAGCCCAATAGAGCAAATTATTTTTATCCATAGAAATACAAATAAATAATATGTGACATAGAGACAAATGATTTCTGCCCTATAAGAAGGAATGGTTCAAATATTACATTTCATTGCTTTATAGTAGTGCTCACCTACTATTGCTACAGCCTGCTAGCCAATTCCAGGTTATGGAATGCTTTT
Organism: Cephalophus harveyi; assembly: GCA_006410635.1. Classification (NCBI taxonomy): domain Eukaryota; kingdom Metazoa; phylum Chordata; class Mammalia; order Artiodactyla; family Bovidae; genus Cephalophus; species Cephalophus harveyi. The sequence goes on from SJYT01034581.1 coordinate 841,288, forward strand.
AAAATGGCCTGTGAGATAAGAATCTTTTTCATTTTAAATTTTAATGAGTTAAAACACACACACACACATACATACACAGAGAGAGAAAAGAATAAGAATGTGTGATCAAAACTAAATGTATCTGCAAAGCATAACATATTTGTTATTTAGTACTTTACTGAAAAGTTTATTGAACTCTATATTTCATAAAAAATTAATCATTTCTGATATACAGTATAGTATAATGTAATATAATAAATGTGTGTGCTTAGTGACTCAGTCATGTCTGACTCTTTCCAACTCTTTGGACTGTAGTCTGTCAGGCTCCTCTGTCATTGCGGATTCTCCAGCCAAGAGTACTGGAGTGGGTTGCCATGCCCTTCTCCAGGGGATCTTCCTAACCCAAGGATTGAACCTACATCTCCTGCACTGCAGGCTGATTCTTTATTGTCTGAGCCCTGTCTGAGCCACCAGGGAAGCCCAATACAATGTATGATATATTGCATACATATAAGATGTATATACGTATAAAAAGTGTGTAGGTCTTCTACAAATTCCCCTTTGAACCAATTATAATACCTAATTGATTTACTCATTAGCTAGTTTAATAAAATCTTTGACATGTATTCATTTTATATTTTTATGAGGTATATTTTTTTCTTTTGAAAATTAAAATTTATCTCTATGTACTAGTTCTAATTTCTGCAATAGATTCCAATCAGTAGATATTATATAGAAATTCTTACTCAAAATACAAGAACAGCTTAATTTAATTAAAATATAACTTTAAAAAATCTAAGAAAGATTTAATTTACTTTTCAGCATTTTCATGAGATGATTTCTTTCAATGAAAAATAAATATATCAAGCAACTCTCCTGTTAATATATTTCAATTGATGAATAAGAAAATGTAATTTTAGAGGGCGGTCCTAAGATGGCGGAACAATAGGACAGGGAGACCACTTTCTCCCCCACAAATTCATCAAAAGAACATTTAAATGCTGAATAAATTGCACAAAACAACTTCTGAATGCAGGCAGAAGACATCAGGCACCCAGAAGAGCAGCCCATTGTCTTTAAAAGAAGGTAGGAAAAAAAAAAAAAAAGACAAAAAAAAGAGACAAAAGAGCCAGGGATGGAGCTCCATCCTGGGAAGGGAGTCTTAAAAAGAGAGAAGTTTCCAAACACCAGGAAACACTCTCACTGCCGAGTCTGTGGCAAGCCTTGGAACCACAGAGGGCAACATAACTGGGAGGAAAAATAAATAAATGATTAAAACCCACAGATTATGTGCCCAACAGTAATGCCCCCAGCAGAAAAGCAGCACAGACGCCTGCACCCACCACTAGCAAGCGGGGGCTGGGCTGGGGGGCGTGGGCTACATTGTTTAGAGTAAGTACTGGGCCTGAATGCCGCGAGGGCAATCTGAGTGAACTAACTTGGGCTAGCAAATCAGACTGTGGGATAGCTACCACGCAAAAAGCCCTAAACCTAAGACACCGCCAGGTCTGCTCACAGAACAAAGGACTGAACAGAGCTAGCTGACTGCAGACCATCCCCCTTTGGTGACAGGCAGCCAGAGCCAGAAGGGGGCAATTGCAGCCGCAGAGAGACATTATTTACCAAACTACAAGCAGCCTTCTTCGCTAACTAAGACTTCTTGGGGTTCTGGATAGTCAACATCCACCTGAGAAGGTGCGCCTGTTGTACACCCAGAAAACCAAGCAGCAGGGACAGGGGAGGCGATAAGTCACAGTGACCATGCTTGCCAAACACCACATCACCTGAGCTGCTCGGACCTGGGAAGCGCAGAAAACACAGGCCCAACCCAAGTCTGCAACTCTGAGGACTTCCTGAGTGCCTGAGCCTGGGCGGCTTAGACCTGGGAAGAGCATGCAGCCCAGGGCCAGCCTCAGACGATTGCCGGCAGAGCAACATAGAGCCTGAGCAGTGTGGGCAGGAAGGGCACATGTGCCGTGAGCAGGAAGGGCACATATGCCATCAGCGGGGGCAGGCCCAGTGTGGCTCAGACACTGTGAGCACACGCCAGTGTTATTTGTTTGCAGCGTCCCTCCCTCCCCACAGCGCGGCTGAACAAGCAAGACTAAAAAAGTGTCCACCACTGCTCCCTTTGCATCAGGGCAGAAATCAGACACTGTAGAGACCAGCAACAGAAAGGCAATGGCACCCCAACTCCAGTACTCTTGCCTGGAAAATCCCATGGACGCAGGAGCCTGGTGGGCTGCAGTCCATGGGGTTGCTAGGAGTCAGACATGGCTGAACAACTTCACTTTCACTTTTCACTTTCATGCATTGGAGAAGGAAATGGCAACACACTCCAGTGTTCTTGCCTGGAGAATCCCAGGGATGGGGGAGCCTGGTGGGCTGCCATCTATGGGGTCTCACAGATTTGGACACAACTGAAGCTACTTAGCAGCAGCAGCAACAGAGACAAGCAATCAGAAGCCAAAACACAGGGAACCACCTTGGAAGTGACAGGTGCAATAGATTAAAACCCTGTAGTTAGTACCAACTACATAGGAAGGGGCCTATAGATCTTGAGAAATATAAGCTGGACCAAGGAACTATCTGAAAATGAACTGACCCCACACTGCCCACAACAACACCAGCGAAAGTCCTAGATACATTTTTACTATTTTTACGATCATTCTTTTTTAAATTTTTTTAAAATTTTTAAGTCCTCTATTACTCCTTTAATTTTCATTTTTATAACCTACTATTACTTTGAAAAAAAAAAGACTATTTTTTAAAGCAAACTTGATATATATTCTTTTTAATAATTTTTGTGACTTTGTTTTTTTCTTTTTTTTAATATTGTATTTTGAAAATCCTTTCTGGAATTGAGCTGTAGGAGTTGCTTTTATATTTTTGAGATGAGTTCTTTGTCAGTTGCTTCATTTGCTATTATCTTCTCCCATTCTGAAGACTGTCTTTTCACCTTGCTTATAGTTTCCTTTGTTGTGCAGGAGCTTTTAAGTTTAATTAGGTCCCATTTGTTTATTTTTGCTTTTATTTCCAATATTCTGGGAGGTGGGTCATAGAGGATCCTGCTGTGATTTATGTCGGAGAGTGTTTTGCCTATGTTCTCCTCTAGGAGTTTTATAGTTTCTGGTCTTACATTTAGATCTTTAATCCATTTTGAGTTTATTTTTGTGTATGGTGTTAGAAAGTGTTCTAGTTTCATTCTTTTACAAGTGGTTGACCAGTTTTCCCAGCACCACTTGTTAAAGAGANTTCTCCTCTAGGAGTTTTATAGTTTCTGGTCTTACATTTAGATCTTTAATCCATTTTGAGTTTATTTTTGTGTATGGTGTTAGAAAGTGTTCTGCTGCTGCTAAGTCGCTTCAGTCGTGTCCGACTCTATGCGACCCCAGAGATGGCTGCCCACCAGGCTCCCCCGTCCCTGGGATTCTCCAGGCAAGAATACTGGATTGGGTTGCCATTTCCTTCTCCAATGGATAAAAGTGAAAGTGGAGTTGCTTAGTCGTGTCCGACTCTTAGCGACCCCATGGACTGCAGCCTACCAGGCTTCTCCGGCCATGGAATTTTCCAGGCAAGAGTACTGGAGTGGGGTGCCATTGCCTCTAGTTTCATTCTTTTACAAGTGGTTGACCAGTTTTCCCAGCACCACTTGTTAAAGAGGTTGCCTTTTCTCCATTGTATTTCCTAGCCTCCTTTGTCAAAAATAAGGTGTCCATAAGTGTGTGGATTTATCTCTGGGCTTTCTGCTTTGTTCTATTGATTTATATTTTTGTCTTTATGCCAGTACCATACTGTCTTGAAGACTGTGGCTTTGTAGTAGAGCCTGAAGTCAGGCAGGTTGATTCCTCCCGTTCCATTCTTCTTTCTCAAGATTGCTTTGGCTATTCGAGGTTTTTTGTATTTCCATACAAATTGTGAAATTATTTGTTCTAGTTCTGTGAAAAATACCATTGGTAGCTTGATAGGGATTGCACTGAATCTGTAGATTGCTTTGGGTAGTATACTCATTTTCACTATATTGGTTCTTCTCATCCATGAACATGGTATATTTCTCCATCTATTTGTGTTCTCTTTGATTTCTTTCACCAGTGTTTTATGGTTTTTATATATAGAAAATACCATTGGTAGCTTGATAGGGATTGCACTGAATCTGTAGATTGCTTTGGGTAGTATACTCATTTTCACTATATTGGTTCTTCTCATCCATGAACATGGTATATTTCTCCATCTATTTGTGTTCTCTTTGATTTCTTTCACCAGTGTTTTATGGTTTTTATATATAGGTCTTTTGTTTCTTTAGGTAGATATATTGTTAAGTATTATTCTTTTTGTTGCAATGGTGAATGGAATTTTTTCCTTAATCTCTTTTTCTGGTTTCTCATTGTTAGTGTATAGAAATGCAAGGGATTTCTGTGTGTTGATTTTATATCCTGCAACTTTACCATATTCACTGATTAGCTCTAGTAATTTTCTCATGGAGTCTTTAGGGTTTTCTATGTAGTGGATCATGTCATCTGCAAACAGTGAGAGTTTTGCTTCTTCTTTTCCAATCTGGATTCCTTTTATTTCTTTTTCTGCTCAGATTGCTGTGGCCAAAACTTCCAAAACTATGTTGAATAGTAGTGGTGAGAGTGGGCACCCTTGATTTTTTTTTTTTTTTAATTTTTTCTTGTTTCTTGAGGCATGATTGTATTGCTATGAACTTTCCCCTTGACACTGCTTTTACAGTGTCTCACAGGTTTTGGGTTGTTGGGTTTCATTTTCATCCATTTCTAAGCATATTTTGATTTCTTCTTTGATTTTTTTTTCTGTGATTTATTGGTTTCTTGGACTTGGGTGATTATTTCCTTCCCCATTTTAGGGAAGTTTTCAACTATTATCTTGTCAAGTATTTTCTCATGGTCTTTCTTTTTGTCTTCTTCTTCTGGGACTTCTATGATTCGAATGTTGGAGCGTTTCATATAGTCCTGGAGGTCTCTGAGATTGTCCTCATTACTTTTAATTCATTTTTCTTTTTTCCTCTCTGATTCATTTATTTCTACCATTCTATCTTCTACTTCACTAATCCCATCTTCTTCCTCCAATATTCTATTTGTTGCCTCCAGAGTCTTCTTGATCTCCTTTATTGCATTATTCATTATATATTGACTCTTTTTTATTTCTTCTAGGGCTTTGTTAAACCTTTCTTGCATCTTCTCAATCCTTGTCTCCAGGCTATTTATCTATGATTCCATTTTGATTTCAAGATTTTAGATCATTTTTGCTATCATTATTCAGAATTCTTTATCAGCAGATTCCTTATTTTTTCCTCTTTTGTTTGGTTTGATGGGCATTTATCCTGTTCCTTTACCTGCTGAGTATTCCTCTGTCTCTTCTTCTTGTTTATATTGCCCGTTTGGGGTGGCCTTTCTGTATTCTGGCAATTTGTGGATTTCTCTTTATTGTGGAGTTTCCTCACTGTGGGTGGGGTTGTATGGGTGGCTTGTCAAGGTTTCCTGGTTAGGGAAGCTTGTGTCAGTGTTCTGGTGGGAGGATCTGGATTTCTTCTCTCTGGAGTGCAGTGGAGTGGCCAGTAATGTGTTATGAGATGTCAATGGGTTAGGAGTAACTTTGGGCAGCCTGTATATTGATGCTCAGGGCTGTGTTCCTGTGTTGCTGGAGAACTTGCATGGTATGTCTTGCTCTGGAACTTGTTGGCCCTTAGGTGGTCCTTGGTTTCAGTGTAGATATGGAGGCATTTGATGGCTCCTGTTGATTAATGTTCCCTGGAGACAAGAGTTCTCTGGTGTTCTCAGGATTTGGACTTAAGCCTCCTGCTTCTGGTTTTCAGTCTTATTTTTACAGTAGTCTCAAGACTCTCCATCTATACAGCACTGTTGATAAAACATCTATGTTAAAGATGAAAAGTTTCTCCACAGTGAGAGGGAGCGCTGTGGGGACAGAGGGACGCTCTGAACAAATAACACTGGCGTGTGCTCGCAGTGTCTCAGCCACACTGGGCCTGCCCCCGCTCACAGCACGTTTGCCCTTCCTGCCACACTGCTCAGGCTCTATGTTGCTCTGCCGGGAACCATTCAAGGCCAGCCCTAGGCTGCATGCACCTCCCAGGTCTAAGCCGCCCAGGCTCAGGCACTCAGGAAGTCCTCAGAGTTGCAGACTTGAGTTGGGCCTGCGTTTTGTGCCCTTCCCAGGTCCAAGCAGCTCAGGTGATGAGGTGTTTGGCAAGCATGGTTGCTGTGACTTATCACCTCCCCTGTCCCTGCTGCTCAGTTTTCTGGGTGTACAACTGGCACATCTTCTCAGGCGGATGTTGACTATTCAGGACCCCAAGAATTCTTAGTTAGCAAAGAAGGCTGCTTGCAGTTTGGTAGATAATGTCTCTCTGTGGCTGCAATTGCCCCCTTCTGGCTCTGGCTGCCTGTCACCAGAGGGGGATGGTCTGCAGCCAACTAGCTCTGTACAGTCCTTTGTTCTGTGAGTGGGCTTGGCGGTGTCTTAAGTTAAGGCTTTTTGCATGGTAGCTATCCCACAGTCTGGTTTGCTAGCCCAAGTTAGTTCACTCAGATTGCCCTCGTGGCATTCAGGCCCAGTCCTTACTCTAAGCAATACAGCCCACGCCCCCCAGCCCAGCCCCCACTTGCTAGTGGTGGGTGCAGGCGTCTGCGCTGCTTCTTCACTGGGAGAGTTAACATTGAGCACGTAATCTGTGGGTTTTAATCATTTATTTATTTTTCCTCCCAGTTATGTTGCCCTCTGTGGTTCCAAGGCTTGCCACAGACTCGGCAGTGAGAGTGTTTCCTGGTGTTTGGAAACTTCTCTCTTTTTAAGACTCCCTTCCCTGGACGGAGCTCTGTCCCTACCTCTTTTGTCTTTCTTTTGTCTTTTATATTTCTTCCTACCTCCTTTCGAAGACAATGGCTGCTTTTCTGGGTGCCTAATGTCCTCTGTTGGCATTCAGAAGTTGTTTTGTGGAATTTACTCAGCGTTTAAATGTTCTCTTGATGAATTTGTGGGGGAGAAACTAGTCTCCCTGTCCTATTCCTCTGCCATCTTCTAAAGTGTTTTTAAATGTGCATATCAAAAAATACTTTATATGAATAGATATAAGATGCATACTTAAAATCAGTCTATTTAATAATCTGTTATGAAGAGAGTAAATGCTGGATTTGTGTTTAATATTATTCTTCCCTGTCTCCCAAGTGGCTCAGCGATTAAGTATCTGCCTGCAATGCAGGAAACGTAGAAGACATGGGTTCGATCCCTGGGTTGGAAAGATCCCCTGGAGGAGGGCATAACAACCCACAGTAGTATTCTTGCCTGGGAAATCTGAGGACAGAGTATCCTGGCAGGCTATAGTCTATAGGGTTGAAAAGAATTGGACATGACTGAAGCAACTAAGTGCACATGCATGAGAGAAGGAAAAATAACTACACACGTTCAGTTACTATACGTAATATTATGATTTACTGCACATTCAAGTAAAACCTGTATCATCTGTTGCGTAAATAAATGCTGGCCATTTATATAATAATAAAACCTTCAGTGGTCATTTTGACAGGAACCCAGGACTTTTGAATTATATTAACCTTATGGCTTTTGAAATTTTTAAAAAGAAGTGAGGTAGAATGGTAGATTTTCAACTGTCCTCTATAATGCTTATTCGCAAAATCTTAATCACTACCAAAATGATAAAGACATAGTCTGAATTTTCAATTGTTCTTTTAATTCAACTGATGAAATTGTTATAGTATAAAAGTATAAAACATACAATGGGGCTTCTCAGGTGACTCTAGTGGGCAAGAACATGCCTGCTAATGCAAGATACTTAGACTCTGGCTCAAAGCCTGGGTCAGGAAGATTCCGTGGAGGAGGGCACAGCAACCCACTCCAGTATCTTGCCTGGAGAATTGCTATGGACAGAGGACCATGATGGGCTACAGTCAACCCTATTGACTGCAACCCTACTGTTGCAAAGAATTGGACACGACTGAAGTGAACTGGCACTCATGCACAAAATATACAACACATCATCACCAAAGCCCAATATTAAATTCTAGTACTATTCTCTGCCCTTATAAGTTGTCATCTTTAATATGACACATTTGTTTTACAACTTAATTAACATAAACAACATTTCATTTTATTTCAAATCATATTTTGGCATATATTTTTGATATTATTTGCATTATGTTAAAGTCAAAAGTGAAATGAAATAGCTTTCCTGTAGAATCATAGATAACACAAAGAAATCAGACAGGTTGTAAGGATTTGTTCAAATTCTCATTAATGTATCCATAAAGGGACTGAGTAAATTAATACTGATCTAGGAAAAAAAGTAAACCCAAACTTAATATCAAAACACTACTTGCATAAGAAGCTAGCAAAATATCAAATGCTATTTTTGCCCATGTTGGAGCACACATTCTTGAAAAACACAAAATACCACTATATGGCACACATTCATTTATAATTTGGAACACAAGTGCTGATGTACACTACTGAGAGGTTTCCTAATTTCTGTATAGAAAAATATTTCTTATTCAAGGGACAAAATTAAGAGAATTATACATGAGAGATGAGGAAGGAGATGAATAGTGAGGGAGACTGAGTGGTTGAGAAAGACATGAACTTCTAAGTAAATTGTGGATCTCAACACACCTGAACATTTCCTTCTTTTAGAATGTCCTTTAACTTATATGATGAGACCAAATATAATGACCAAAGAATAAAAATCAAAGAAAGAAGTCTCAAAGTCTCAATGATAGAGCTGCTTTGCACTGGATATAAAGTACGGTAAATGAAAATAATTTCCTAAAACTATTTGAAATGTAGCATTTATGAGATGTCCTTTGTTACAGCTGAGTGGCTAAAACGAAAACCATACAGAGCAGAATAACAAAACAATCAAGGAAGAAAAGGATTGATATGCTACCCCAAATTAAAAATATATGACACATTAATTGCAATTACACTAGTTATAGTCCCTGCTTTATAAGATTTCATTGTCTTACTAAATTCACCTTGCATAATGTGTAATGAGAGAAAATACAAAACACTTTTAAATTATAAAGAAGAGGTTATTTTTTGTTTCTAGAACTGTGGACAGCATACATTTGAAATATTCTGAATGATTTACAACTGCTTAATTATTCTCCTAATATCCCATGGAGTAGGGATTGTAGTTTGGAACTGAGAAAGGGAAATTTAAGGCACTCCCTGACATAGGAAAATGTTGGGTTACAAGAATAGTCTTGCAGGAAAAGTGAGTGATAGAAGCTTAATCATCAGGGACATACAAAAGTCAACAGTACTAAAATATTAGAAGGTTTATTTTGGGAAACAATTTTCCCCTGTTGGGGTGTGTATGTGGACTGGATTGCTTACTTGATCTTTCCTCATCTCTATTGTCTATCTTCATACCTACATTTGAGTACGTAAAACAACATCCTTAACATTTGAGATTGCATCTAATGCTGCCCAACTCTAGCAGTGACATTTGTCCACTCCTCCAAAATGAAAAAAAAAAAAAATTAATGCTACACTCTTCTGTCTTGATAGCTGTCCAGTTACCATCATTTACTGATGCTCAAACTCCTTAAAATTACAAAATAATTTATAATTCTCTGTGATCAAACACAAGAAAATCTGTATATGAAACACAATTTGCTTTAGTGAATGACTGTACTTTGGGAAATTTTCAGGTACTGTGTGAATTCATCAAGGCATTTATGCCTTAAATTCTGGAAAGACACAACTGGCTTGGTCATGGCTAGTGTTAGTGATTTCCTGTGGTGTGGTGTTTATGATAGTAGCAAAAACCCAGCATGAAGTTACATTTGCCTAGGGGCTGTTGTAACTTAAGGGCTTGCTTTTTTGATATTTGCTCATATTCTTCAGGAAGAAAATGCATTTTTGTTGGTTTGTTTGACCAATCTTTACTTAAAAAAAAGACACACTAGAACCTATATGGATTAGAAATATGTGTTTACAAATGTGCTGGCAGGGAAAGTAGACTCCTGCTGTCCTCAGACAAAGCAGTCTAATATTTTGTACAGCATGTTCCAAAAGCTGAGATGATTTAGATTTTTTTTTTCCTTAAGGAGTTCATTTCAGTTCAGTCTCTCAGTCATGTCCGACTCTTTGCTACCCCATGGGTTACAGCACGCCAGGCTTCCTTGTCCATCACCAACTCCCAGAGACTCTCAAACTCATGTGCATCGAGTCAGTGATGCCATCCAACCATCTCATCTTCTGTCGTCCCCTTCTCCTCCCGCCTTCAACATTTCCCAGCATCAAGGTCTCTTCAAATGAGTCAGTTCTTCACATCAGATGGCCAAAGTATTGGAGTTTCAGCTTCAGCATCAGTCCTTCCAATGAATATTCAGGACTGATTTCTTTTAGGATGAATTGGTTGGATCTCCTTGCAGTCCAAGAGATTCTGAAGAGTCTTCTCCAATACCACAGTTCAAAAGTATCAATTCTTTGGTGCTCAACTTTCTTTATATTCCAACCGTCACATTCATACATGACTACTGGAAAAACCATAGCTTTGACATAGGAGGACCTTTGTTGGCAAAGTAATATCTCTGTTTTTTAATATGCTGTCTAGGTTGGTGATAACTTTTCTTCCAAGGAGCAAGCATTTTTAATTTCATGGATGAGGTCACCATCTGCAGTGATTTTAGAGCACCCCCAAAATAAAGTCTATCACTGTTTCCATTGTTTCCTCATCTATTTTCCATGAAGTTATGGTACCAGATGCCATGATCTTGGTTTTCTGAATGTTGACTTTTAAGCCAATTTTTTCACTCTCCTTTTTCACTTTCATCAAGAGTCCCTTTGGTTCTTCTTCACTTTCTGCCATAAGGGTGGTGTCATCTGCATATATGAGGTTATTGATATTTCTCCCAGCGATCTTGATTCCAGCTTGTGCTTCATCCAGTCCAGCATTTCTCATGATGTACTCTACATATAAGTTAAATAAGCAGGGTGACAATATACAGGCTTTGACGTACTCCTTTCCCGATTTGGAGCCAGTCTGTTGTTCCATGTCCAGTTCTAACTGTTGCTTCTTGACCTGCATACAGATTTCTCAAGAGGCAAGTATGGTGGTGTGGTATTCCCATCTCTCTCTTTCTTAAGTCAAGAAGTCATGACAAAAATCTTGCTTTAAGATTTAAGAAAAATTGATAATGGCCTGCTTATTGCTACAAGATAAGAACTTTTCAATATTCATTTCATTGAGTGCCATTATTTTCTCATTAAGCAGAAAAAATACTTCTCACTTTTAGTTTTATCTGAATTATATATATATATATATATGTATATGTATATATGCAATTTATTCAACAGAAAGAAGTCATAACTCTTGCTCTTTTTTCTTCGTATAAAAATTTTGAATTTTAGAAAGAAAACTTTACCATTTATACTGCCATCTCTGTCAAAGATATCACTTGTCTACTAAAAGCACATATACAAGATGGAAGAATCTCCTCTGTAAGACCAAATGAGAACTTAAGTACTGTTGTCTCTGCCTTTGACAATCTGTATGTGTGGAACAGATGAAGGCTTTAGGAACTGCTCACTCTCCTTTTGTTCAGTTACAGCTGATTTTAGGGTTGTCTAAATCCTGAGAGATTTGCTTTTCTCATATATCACTAAGTACTGTCAATTTATGTAAATATACATCTTTGTTGGCTTCCCTGGTGACTCAGGCGGTAAAAGTGTCTGCCTACAATGCAGGAGACCTGGGTTCTATCCCTGGGTGGGGAATATCCCTGGAGAAGGAAATGGCAACCCACTCCAGTACTGTTGCCTGGAAAATCCCATGGATGGAGGAGCCTGATAGGCTACAGTCCATGGAATCGCAGAGTCAGACACGACTGAGCAACTTCACTTCACTTTGTAGGACAGTAATATTGTTACATTGATGTCTAGAATAAACATTCCATTAGCTCAAAGTTTAGTATTCAGGAGTCTAAAGTAGAAAAACAAGGCTGTCTTTCTTCCCCCCTCTGAAACTGATTTCATAAAATTTGTTTAGACATTTCTGGCTTCCAAATACCAAGCATAGTAAGCAAGACATTTGGTGGTATATCAGATGCCATTCTTTATTTACATGTATTATCTAATCTCAAGTTGGATAAGAATACATCAATTTTTGTGGATCTTTTCATTGGCAAAGTTAAATGAACTAAACAGAACAGTGAAGCTTTAAATAAGCCATGTGACATACTTAAAATCTCTGTATTTAAAAGATTATGCATTGTAAATCTTTTGATAAGGGCCAAAATTAAATAGGCATGAATTATTCAGTGACAAGCTGAAGAATTCAAGTGTAGATTGGTTCAGGATACTATTTGTTAAAGTTAAACAAATAAGAAGGCTTTGGCACTGTGCCTCCTCTCTGTTTGGGGGTTGTGACTTTTCAAGCACTCTGAACCAGGCCCTTCCCCTTTGTGGACATCAGACATGAGTTGTGAAGTAGCTCAGTGAGAAAAGTGACACACTCTTGGAAACTTTGGGTCTTTGGACCTGACCCAGGGAAATCCCTGGGAAATAACAAAGCAGTATTGTTTATATCCGAGAAAGACTTATTCAGATTTAAAGCATTTAATCCATTTTGCAAAGCATAATTAAGTAAAATAAACAAAAAACTGTTGAACAGAATAATAAATAAACAAAAAACAGATTCATTACTAACAGACTAGTGTGCTTGTAAACTACCTTAGGGTAAACTTGCTATTACCAGTTATTTATGAAATAAGGCACAGCTATGAAGTTAGATGGACTTGGGTTGAACTTATTTGGCAGCTTTCTTGTTGTGTGGGCATGGGCAATTATTTAACTTCTCTAAATCTGAAAGCATTCAATGCTATTCTTATTAATGGAAAAAAAAAAAAAAAAGGATGCCATTAACAGTTATACAAATCGATGTTTCCGTGTTACTCACAGACACCATATCAGAGAAGTCTCCTATAATTTCCCTTTTTGTGATTCTGAATGTCCTTGTCCCCGTTCCTAGAACTATAATACTTACAGCAGTGTACCTTCTCCTTTTCCTTCTTTCCGATACTCTCTATTTGTTTCTCCTTTCTTTTCTGACTTTCACTGATAAAGTCCCCTTCGACAGTACTTCCTAGAGCAGATTTCTGAAATAAATATCTATATTTAAGTTTCTTCCTGTAACACACCTGAGACTGAGGTATTTCTATCTTATTCATACATTTACTGATAAATTCAGTTAGTATTTTGTTGAAGGCTTACTTAATAAGCCTTGTGTAAAAGAGGTGAGGTGAGGTGAAGTCGCTCAGTCGTGTCCGACTCTTTGCGACCCTGTGGACTGTAACCTACTAGGTCTCTCTGTCCATGGGGTTCTCCAGGCAAGAATACTGGAGTGGATTGCCATTTCCTTCTCCAGGGGATCTTCCCAACCCAGGGATCGAACCCGGGTCTCCCACATTGGAGGCAGACACTTTAACCTCTGAGCCACCAGGGAAGCCCCACAAAATACTATAAAAGCTATAAATGGGCATAAGCCATGATTTCTACTTAGAAGAATGCATAATAGAGTAAAAATATATATGAAAAAATATATTTTTTTAACTATATAAATTATAGTTGTATAAATATAACTGCAAAATAAGATTCAATAAAATTTATTTAAGTGTTTAATATAATAGTAAAAACAATAACAACAGCTAGCTAATATCTATTGCTTGTTAACTACCTGCCTATCATTTTCTACATGCTTAACATGTATTAACTCATGTAATTCTACCTGTAGATTGATGAAATTTATACCATTATAATTTTTATTTTGCCTTAGATAAAGAAACAGGCATAGAGAGGTTAAACAATTTTTTCAAGTTTGGAACAACTATTCCGTATCAGAGCAATCCCTTAGGAAGAAGTGCTGGGTGTCTTGGTTTGAGCCAGGGTCTTGGATCTTCCGTTATCCATGCACTGGATCCCTGTACAGCCTCCCAGAGAAAACCACTCCAGTGTGGAATTGACTTGATATCTGTATCCTGAGGCTCTTTATTTAGCTTCAATAAGAGAAAAGAATTTTTATTTCAACTGAATTGTTCAGTTAACATCTCCTGGAAAAAGTAACTTCTGAAAAATTACTGAAAGGTCAGATGGAATTTTTTTAGTTAGTATTTAATTTTCCTGATAATAACAGTAACATAAGCCACTGCAGAAATTTAAAAATATATTTAAAAGCACATGCAATAAAATATAAATCACTCATAATATCTACACTCAAAGTTAATAACCATTAACATTTTGGTATATATCTTCTGGTTGTGAGTGTGGATAATTTCTCTTCTTCTTCATGCTATGTTGTATTTCTCAAACATTTACTAATCAATGAATTGTGTTTATTATAAGAAAAAGACAAAGTAGCACAATATGACAAAAATATATTTTAACCTTTTAATTCTATTTTTAAAAAGATTTCCAAAAGGAGAAATCAGGAATGAATACCATATGTGTGTGTGTGTGTATAAAATCTGTCTCTTTTCAAGTATGGCTTCATTTTTTTAACTAAAATAGGATTATAGTATCATGTTATAAATTTGATGGAATAATAAATATCTTCTATTGTGACTACACATTTTCTATGATCCAACATTAATATATTTATTATAAATATTTTTAGCCAAGAGCATGCTTTAGGCATTTAAACAGACTGGCAGAGAAACTGTCTACAAAGGCTGCACTCCCCTCCTCTGACGTTGAGTAGTTGCCGGGAAGTGGTTGCATTTCCCAGCATTCCTCTGCATCTTGGTGAGGCCATGTGATTCTTTTGTGTTAAAGCAGAATTGGACAGAAATGACATACAAATTTACAGAGCTACTCTTTAATGAACTCCTTCCCTTTCCCTTCTTTCTACTCTGTCTTTCTTCATTTTCTGTCTATGGAGAACAAAGGATTCCAAGACATAAAGTATGACAGTGACACATGATGGAAAGAGCAGGGTCTGTTTCACCACATGGAAGGATGCCTGGCAGACATCCTCAGTGAACCTGGACAAGAAATAGCTTGTTATAATTCACTACAATTTGGGAGTTCATATGTTAGGCAGCTACTTGTACATCAACTACTACAGATAGTTTCCAAATTTTTGTTCTCTTAAATAAAATTTTTGAAAATACTTCATTGATTTTTTTTCTCCTTTCAAGCTACAAAAGCAATACATCATTTTTGAAAAATGTCTGGCAAGAAATATGTGCTAAGAAACAGCCAGACAATTCTCCTGTTCCTCCCTTTTCACCTACCAAATTATCCTCCTTATAGTCTCCAAGTGTCCCATGATCAGTATTTGAAGTATACCATTCTACACTTTGTTTAATGCTCATTTAGAATGTATATAAGCATAGTCACATGCTTCCCTGGTGGCTAAGTGGTAAAGAATCCACTTGGCGAGCGGGAGACATGTGTTCAGTCCCTGGGTCAGGAAAATCCCCTGGAGAAGTAAATGGCAACCCACTCCAGTATTCTTGCTAGGAAATCCTATGGATAGAAAAGCCTGGCGAGCTAAAGCCCATGGGGTCTCAAAGGAGACAGTTATAACTTAGTGACTAAACAAAAACAACAAAGCACAGTTACATTTATTCATATTTTCTGCAGCAAAAACAAAATAGGCTGCAGAGTATTAGTTATGGATCCATTTTTTGCAAAAAGAAAAAAATCTAGCATTTTAAATGAACTTGTTAAGAAATCTTTTTACATATCTCTAAATAGTATCATATTAAGATAAAACATCAGAAGCTGAATCAATGTGTAAACAGATAGTCACAATTTCAATCTATGTGGCAATATTGCCAAACAGAAAGGCCAGACTAATTTGCATTTCTTCAGGAATGTTAGAATTGCATTTGTTTTTTGTAGTGTACTATGTGTAATATCACCATAGAATGGTTAATTTCCTTGTATCAGTTCTTTCAATCAGCTAATTTCCTTCTCATTTATCCTTTCATTGTGTCATCTTATAATTATCTTTCTTTTTTTTTTTGCAGAGAGTTTTTTTTTTTTTTTAATGTTTTGGAAGTAGGATTTATTTAAATAACTTTCACATATGATTTGTCTTAAATTCTTTAAAATTGTTTAGAGACATTAAATGAAAAGGTATTAAACATAAAACCAGTATTATCTAAATTCTCCTTCCCTTTACAGTTAAGACACCCTCCCCCCAGCCTGATAATCTGTGAGTAGAGTCTTTTCTATATCCCAATTTAGAGAGGTTTTGTTTTTGCTATTTTACTGAGAACATTAGTCTGAGTTTCAGTTATAAAACAACAATTTTCAATTATACTAGCCAAAAATATTTTTGGTTTTATTTACTTCTTGGTTGGCCAATTGATTGACTTTGTTTCTCTCATTATTCATCCTCGATTCTTGCCTGCTATTTTCACACAAACAGCATAAGTCGATTGTGTTTGAGACTCTTGTGAACTCCCTGGATGATATGTAAGGCTCCTTTCAGAATACAACCTTTGTGAAAGTGTTAGTCGCTCAGTCATGTCCAACTCTTTGCAACCCCATGGATTGTAGTCTACCAGGCTCCTCTTTCCATGGAGGTATTCAATCAAGAATACTGGAGTGGGTTGTCATTCCCTTCTGCAGGGGATCTTCCTGAGCCAGGGATAGAACCCTGGTCTCCTGCATTGCAGACAGATTCTTTACTGTCTGAGCCACCAGGGAAGCCCCTCAAACTCTGTGGTGTGGATAAGTTCACGTGATCAGATTATGATGCCTGAGAAGTGTGAGAAATGGATGTGGACATGTTCAGAGTGGGTTCCTAGTGTCAGAACTTCTTCTCCATTTTTGAAGAAATCAAGACCATAAACAAAATCTTCCATGTAGTATAAAGCTATGCATATATGGCTGCAAGTCCAGGTTATCAAGGGGAATACTAAGACACAAGCTGAATTTGAAGCCAAAGGTAGAAAGCCCTGAAGATGATGAAAATCATAACATTTGTATTCTGCTTTCCAGTTTTCAATGTTATATGAGATACACTATTTATTTATGCCTATAAAAATTCTGATAAATAGATAGTATATTTGCTTTTCAAATGAGCCTTAGCAAGTTTATGTTCTGTGTACAGGTAATTCAGCTAGTGGGTAGAAAAGCCAGGATTTAATCCTGAGTCTTTTTGAGTCCAAAGCCCAAGTTCATTTCCCTGTGCTATGCCATGTCAAAGAAGATGAAAATCAAAGGTTCCCTTTGAACAATGCATAATCCATTAGTAATGTGCATAATGGACACCAGAAAGAATATCAAAGAAGGTTCTTCCTTCCTTTATCTAATTGAACTATTGCAAATATGCAGAAAGATGAACTTCCCAGGTCAGTAGGTGCCCAATATACTACTGGAGATCAGTGGAGAAATAACTCCAGAAAAAAAGAAGAGATGGAGCCAAAGCAAAAACAACACCCAGTTGTGGATGTGGTTGGTAATGGAAGTAAGGTCCAATGCCGTAAAGAACAATATTGTATAGGAACCTGGAATGTTAGATCCATGAATCAAGGCAAATTGGAAGTGATCAAACAGGAGATACATCGACATTTTAGGAATCAGTGAACTAAAATGGACTGGAATGGGTGAATTTAGGTCAGATGACCATTATATCTACTACTGTGGGCAAGAATCCCTTAGAAGAAATGAAGTAGCCATCATAGTCAACAAAAGTCTGAAATAAGGTACTTGGATGATGCAGTCTCAGAAACGACAGAATGACCTCTGTTCATTTCCAAGGCAAACAATTCAATATCACAGTAATCCAAGTCTATGACCTAACCAGTAACGCTGAAGAAGCTGAATTTGAATGGTTCTATGAAAACCTACAAGAAATTCTAGAATTAACATCCCAAAAAAGATGTGCTTTTCATTATAGGGGACCGGAATGCAAAAGTAGGAAGTTAAGAAAAACCTGGAGTAACAGGCAAATTTGGCTCTGGAGTACAGAATGAAGAAGAGCAAAGGCTAATTAATAGAATTCTGCCAAGAGAATGCACTGGTCATAGCAAACACCCTCTTCCAACAACACAAGAGAAGACTCTACACATGGACAACACCAGATGGTCAACACCAAAATGAGATTGATTATATTCTTTGCAGCCAAAGATGGAGAAGCTCTATACAGTCAGCAAAAACAAGACAAGGGGGCTGACTGTGACTCAGATCATGAACTCCTTATTGCAAAATTCAGACTCAAATTGAAGAAAGTAAGGAAAAACACCAGACCATTCAGGTATGACTTAAATCTAATCCCTAATGATTATACAGTAGAAGTGAGAAATATATTTAAGGGACTAGATCTGAAAGACAGAGTGCCTGATGAACTATGGATGGAGGTTCATTACATTGTACAGGAGACAGCGAGCAAGACCATCTCCAAGAAAAAGAAATTCAAAAAAGCAAAATGGCTGTCTGGGGAGGCCTTACAAATAGCTGTGTAAAGAAGAGAAGCAAAGAGCAAAGGAGAAAAGGAAAGATATACCCATTTGAATGCAGAGGTCCAAGAAGAGCGAGGAGAGAGAAGAAAGCCTTCCTCAGTAATCAGTGCAAAGAAATAGAGGAAAACAACAGATTGGGAAAGACTAGAGATCTCTTCAAGAAATTTAGAGATACCAAGGAAACATTCATGCAAAGATGGGCTCAATAAAGGACAGATATGCTATGGACCTAATAGAAGAATAAGATATTAAGAAGAGGTGGCAAGAATACACAGAAGAATTATGCAAAAAAGATCTTCACCACTAAGATAATCATTATAGTGTGGTCATTCACCTAGAGCCAGACATCCTGGAATGCAAAGTCAAATGGGCCTTAGGAAGTATCACTAGGAACAAAGCTAGTGGAGGTGATGGAATTACAGTTGAGCTATTTCAAGTCCTAAAAGATGATGCTGTGAAAGTGCTGCACTCAATATGCCAGCAAATTTGGAAAACTCAGCAGTGGCCACAGGACTGGAAAAGGTCAGTTTTCATTCCAATCTCAAAGAAGGCAATGCCAAAGAATGCTCAAACTACCACACAATTGCACTCATCTCACACACTAGTAAAGTAATGCTCAAAATTCTCCAAGCCAGACTTCAATAATGCATGAACTTCCCAATGTTCAAAGTGGCTTTAGAAAAGGCAGAGGAAGCAGATATCAAATTGGCAACATCTGCTGGGTCGTTGCAAAAGCAAAAGAGTTCAAGAAAACATCTTTTTCTGCTTTATTGACTTTGATTTTGTGTATCACAGTAAACTGTGGAAAATTTTGAATGAGATAGGAATGCCAGACCAGCTGACCTGTCTTTTGAGAAACCTGTATTCAGGTCAGGAAGCAACAGTTAGAATTGGACATGAAACAACAGACTGGTTCCAAATAGGAAAAGGAGTATGTCAAGGCTGCATATTGTCACCATGCTTATTTAACTTATATGCAGAGTACATCATGCAAAATACTGGGCCGGATGAAGCACAAACTGGAATCAAGATTGCTCAGTTCAGTTCAGTTCAGTTCAGTCGCTCAGTCGTATCCGACTCTTTGCGACCCCATGAATCGCAGCACGCCAGGCCTCCCTGTTCATCACCATCTCTCGGAGTTCACTCAGACTGACATCCATCGAGTCAGTGATGCCATCCAGCCATCTCATCCTCGGTCGTCCCCTTCTCCTCCTGCCCCCAATCCCTCCCAGCATCAGAGTCTTTTCCAATGAGTCAACTCTTCGCATGAGATGGCCAAAGTACTGGAGTTTCAGCTTTAGCATCATTCCTTCCAAAGAAATCCCAGGGTTGATCTCCTTCAGAATGGACTGGTTGGATCTCCTTGCAGTCCAAGGGACTCTCAAGAGTCTTCTCCAACACCACACTTCAAAAGCATCAATTCTTCGGCGATCAGCCTTCTTCACAGTCCAACTCTCACATCCATACATGACCACAGGAAAAACCATAGCCTTGACTAGACGGACCTTAGTCGGCAAAGTAATGTCTCTGCTTTTGAAAATGCTATCTAGGTTGGACATAACTTTTCTTCCAAGGAGTAAGCGTCTTCTAATTTCATGGCTGCAGTCACCATCAGCAGTGATTTTGGAGCCCAAAAAAATAAAGTCTGGCACTGTTTCCACTGTTTCCCCATCTATTTCCCATGAAGTGATGGGACCAGATGCCATGATCTTCGTTTTCTGAATGTTGAGCTNGACTCATTTGAAAAGACTGTGATGCTGGGAAAGATTAAAAGTGAGAGGAGAAGGGGACAACAGAGGATGAGATGCTTGGATGGCAGCACTGACTCAATGGACATGAGTTTGAGTAACTCCAGGAGTTGGTGATGGACAGGGAGGCCTGGCATGCTGCAGTCCATGGGGTCGCAAAAAATTGGACACGCTTGTGTCCTGAACTCAACTGAACTGAACCATAATATACCAAATGTTTAAGTCTATGGTCTCTGGAACTGAAATGTTTAGGTTCATGTGCTCACCCATCACCTCCAAGGTAATTCAGGAAAGTAACTTAATATTTTGGGGCTTCAGTTTCCTCGGATTGTTTACACTTCCAAGGATTTTTAAATTTTACATTAAGTGTATGTAAAGTGCTTAGGATGATACCTTACACACTGAAAATTCTCAGTAAGCTGTAGTCATCATTGGACTACAGTCAGCTATAAGGAAGTCTTTCATTGGACAATTTGTACACATCATTTCTGACTTCATAAAGTTGTTATTTTCTCTACTTAAAGAGAATGAACATATCTGAGTGGAAAATTCTAACATCCTCCCGTTGAATGCAACATTTTTAAACTTATTATCTTAATTTAAAAAATTAGATATGTTATAGTATCAATTATGAAAAGACACCAAAGGGATAGAGAGGTTTTCTTGGCTCCTGCTACCTACCTACCCATTATGTCTAGTTCTGCTGTTCTGTGTATAGAATATAAAATGTGGTCAGTGACTATTATTGATGACACTAATTATGACAATAATCTTGGCAACATAGTAGATCAAGCAGAGTAACAAAATTTTTTGTTTTCTTCAAAAGAAAATACCCTACAGGCTTCTAGTTGGGAAAATTTGTATGACCTAATCTTCCAGAGGTCACAAAAAGTCGATCATGATTAAAGCAATTTAGCACTCACACACGCTACCATGAAATTGTCTACATAAAATCATTCTTTATTACTTTCTTTATTGCCATCCTATGCTCTTCAGAACCCACATTTTTTTTTGAACTAAAGGAGTAACTCTGATAAGCTGAGTCAGAATTTTGACCATGCTATAAAAAAGTCGATCATGATTAAAGCAATTTAGCACTCACACACGCTACCATGAAATTGTCTACATAAAATCATTCTTTATTACTTTCTTTATTGCCATCCTATGCTCTTCAGAACCCACATTTTTTTTTGAACTAAAGGAGTAACTCTGATAAGCTGAGTCAGAATTTTGACCATGCTATGAAAATACACTGGGATATTGTATCTCATTTTTCTAATTTCATTGTTCATGTTGAAAGTAAGAGTGAATCTGAAACAAATGGTTAAGGAAGACATCACTTATTACTCAAGGTGACTAAACCTCCAAGCAGAGTAAAAATTTGATATATACCTCATGATATTCTAGACCTTCTAAAGCCTTATGTGTCAAGGCTGGGTTACAAAAAGTGTTTTAGATTTTTCTAGAGCAGCAAGCTTCTTTTGTTTCCATTTTTATTGGAGTGTAGTATCAAACTTCTTAATGATGCCTGTGTATAGTGTGTCTCAGTATTTAGCATGAGGGCTTGATCACAAGGAGTGCTCAATAAATATATATGTATAGACTAATGACAGCAATACAGTCATTGATGAACATGATTCAGTGAGGTTGACCCATTTTCTAGTTTTAAGAACGTGTATGACACCAAAATAATTAAAAATCTTAGACTTATGTTTATCTTTATT
>SJYT01034585.1:0-25862 GCA_006410635.1 Cephalophus harveyi
ACCCTGGGATTTCTTTGGAAGGAATGATGCTAAAGCTGAAACTCCAGTACTTTGGCCACCTCATGAAGAGTTCACTCATTGGAAAAGACTCTGATGCTGGGAGGGATTGGGGACAGGAGGAGAAGGGGACGACAGAGGATGAGATGGCTGGATGGCATCATGAACTCAATGAACGCGAGTCTGAGTGTACTCTGGGAGATGGTGATGGACAGGGAGGCCTGCATGCTGCGATTCATGGGGTCGCAAAGAGTTGGACACGACTGAGAGACTGAACTGAACTGAACTGAAATGAAATGATTTTTAAGAGTGTAAAGGGGTCTGAGAGAAAAAGCTTGAGAATTGCTTATTTGGGGAATTTGATTTAATTGCTGATTTTAAGAATCTTTGCCACTTGTCAATACCTGAAATTTCAGACACTTGGAACCCATTCCCTTGTGTTTGCAGTGTCCAAATCCTAAAAAAAAAAAAAAAAAAACAACTTCCCCTTTTACTGTTAAAGTCCTAATCACATCAAATTCTTTTGTGACAGCAGGATCCCAGAGAGTCTAGAAAGGCACCATATCCTTGGAGAGAAAGCTGAACAAAAAGGCCAGAAAAAGAGATAGGGGACAAATATAGCCTTCACCTATTCCACCACTTTCCTAGTGAAATATGTAAAGTTAGTAAACCTCATAACAAGGTATCCAAAATAAGAAACCTAGAGAAGAAATACTTTTCCTCATCCCTTGGCTTTTTGCCCATTGTTCATAACTTTGACTATATAAAAGCAATATAGATAAAAATGAATTTCAGAAAAGCTAATTTATGTTGATTCATAACATGTATATACAACCAGCTAATTAGCTGAAGGAACCTTCTTCTTATGGAAATTTTCTGAAATATATTTCTTTAGAAATTCACAGCCTGTGAGACTAACCACTTCCCTTTTCAGGATTTACAGAAGGGGTCTCAAGAAGTTGCCTTATGCTTATATTTGTCTTCAAAATAAGCTTCTGGGGTTCAAGGAAATTAATTCCTCTTCCAGTTGCAAAGTAAGGTCTTCCCATTGGAGAGAAATATTTTAGTGTATGAATCAAAAAAGTTTTAGTGAAAGGTATGCAAAAACTAAACCCCTTCAAAAACTGATTTATTCCTACTTGTGAAGATTCATTTCCTCTTTCATTTTTATTGATTACAGTTTTGTGTTCTTGTAAGAAAACTAGTTCTTTTGAAATTACTCTTTATCTTCATTCTTACTTAAGAGCATTCTTTTTTTAAAAATATAAATTTTCTTAATTAGTGCTCTTCTTATTAATACCTTAAATTTAAATTATTGGTGTTTCCTCCATTAGGGTTCTCCACCTCCTGTTTCATCTTCTTCCCAATGCATTCTGTGCACCTTTGTCTCAGTAATCCTTCAGGGAGTGGTTATAAAGAGGTTGGGCTTTGGAGTCAGACATACTCGGATCTGAATCTCACCTCTCCCACTTATTTGTTGTATGATATTAAGGAAGTTAACGTCTCTGTGCTTCAATTTATTTATGGCTAAGACAGGACATAATATTAGTCCCTATTCCTTAGGATTATTCTGAGGATTAAGTAAGATGATGCATGCAAATTGCTTAGAATGGTGACCAGTACATAGGAAGTACACACATTAAATAAGACTTTTTAATCTCCCCCTCTCAGCTCTCTTTAAAAGCATTCAATGATTTCTTTTATCCTATGGCTTCTATGCTCTTAAGTTCTTCTTTGTATGGTTTCACCCCCCAAGATTCTTTCCTTCTGTTCCTTAGCATGCCCTTACAGTAGTCAAAATTTTGTCCTCACTATCACACAAATAGTATGCTTACTCTTCTTTCACATCTTTGGCAATATTTTTTCTCTCTCCTGGAGTCCTTTGACTTCCCTTCTCTTTTTAAGGTGATATTTGTTAAATTTCAGATATGCAAATATATCTCTCTATTATTTTTGTTATATCTACTAACTCTCTATGGAGAAGGACAAGGAAGCCTGGTGTGCTGCAATCCATGAGGTTGCAAAGAGTCAGACACAACTGAGCAACTGAATTGACTGACTTACCCTCTATACTTTTTTTTTGTGTGTGTGTTGCTTAATCAAAGTTTTTAAAACTTAGCTACCTACTTTAGCTTCATCTTAAGTAGTATTATGCATGAAACCATAGATGTGAAGTACAATTTTATTACATTTTAGAGCCTTAAAAACAAACTGTATAACTTGAAAATGTTTAAAAAGGCATTCCTTGTACCACCCAAAATAAACTTGCATGTCTTCAGTGGGACATGTTTCACCCATTGGGAATACTACTGAAACCAAATTTGTCTATTGAGCAAAGACCAGCCAATCCTCCCAGATTTAGCCTGTACTGAACTCATCTTAAATTCCACATAATTTAATAGTAAATCATACTATTTATGGTTTCTATTTTGTTTATGAGTGATTAACCTGTTACTTAAACTATGTATTCTTGGAAGCTAGAGAACATATTTTATGCTTCTGAATCCCACTCTTCCCACTAAGTACCCCAAATCAATCATTGTTGTAGCTCCATAAGTATCTATTGAATGATTAGTTTTGGAAAAGTGCAGGAATAATCTGTGTTTACAGAATCAGATATAAGAAACTCTTAAAGACAGTTTATCTAAAGCAATTAATACTCACTAGTTTTAATGGAATGGAGAAGCTGATGGCACCCCACTCCAGTACTCTTGCCTGGAAAATCCCATGGATAGGGAAGCCTGTAGGCTGCAGTCCATGGGGAAGCTAAGAGTTGGATATGACTGAGCGACTTCACTTTCACTTTCATGCATTGGAGAAGGAAACAGCAACTCACTCCAGTGTTCTTGCCTAGAGAATCCCAGGGATAGGGGAGCTTGGTGGGCTTCTGTCTATGGGGTCACACGGAGTTGAACACGACTGAAGTGACTTAGCAGCAGCAGCATCAATTCTAAAGGAAAAGGAATTGAAATCACAACTCACTCTTTCCTCTTTTTTTCACTTTTTGTTTTACTATTGTTCCAGAAAGAATTGAAGATCGTTTAAAAGGATGCATACTATAGTAAGATATAGAAATGAATAATAGGTGGAAATAACAAAGAAAAAATAGAAAAGTTCATAAAATTAAAGTCATGAAAGAAAGTACACCATAAAAATATCTCCAAACTTGCAATCAGCAGACTCTAAATTAGTTCTATGGTTTTCAGCAGACTCTATAAAAAGGACATATGTCACAATTATTGCTATCCGTTAGGAGTTTAATCAAACCAATTAGGAAAAATATAGCTGTTCCCAATATCCCTTTTAGAAAACATAGTGTATTTTAACAAATGATATCCTCAACAATAGCTATCACACCTAATACACTGTTGTGGTTAGAGAAGACATAAGAGCTTTTGAAGCAACAACTCATAAACTTTCCCAGATCTAGGAAAGATATTATGCCCCAGTTAAACTTTGAAAGTGTACATATGAGAGAAGGAAGAATTCAGAACTATGAGCAAAATGGGGTAGCTGAACTATTTTTTTAGACTCTTATGACTGGATATTTTTACTACTTGGTTTGAGATGATAATAAGTCTTAGATTATCAGTCATATTCAATAATTAGAAGATATTCTTCTAAAAGTTAATTGGAGATGATTCTTAAATTATCATTTTTTTGGTTTGTGTACAGTTTTGCTCCTTTTAACTAACACTCAAAATTTTAGCTGAGTTGAAATATCCTTTGCCAAAACTGGGTCACTTATTTCTGAGCTACTTTTGTTTCCCTTTTTAGAACTAATAAAAGGAGAAGATACTTGCGTGCAAGAGAGCAATGAAGCAAGCTAGCAAGCCATTTTCTTAGCAATGTTAAGATGTTGTCTGGGAAATGAAGGTAGGTGGTAGTGACTATAGCTAATTGTCAGGAAAGGGTTCTTTTTATCCTTTTGTCCTAAGGTTTGGCTTTAAAGATCAACAGGTCTGAAATTTTCTTTGGCCTGGGAAGGATCATAGTTTAAGAAAACTGGCTCATGTTTTCCAAGCTCAGAAAGGATGGATTTGTACCAGAAAGACAGTTTAATATTAATTTATAGTGAAGATTAGAACTATCAAATGGAATGAAAAATGTGTTGGCCTATCAGTGCATTCTCCTTTCAGTAGGTATGCCAAGTCAGCAAACTAAATTAACAACAGATTGGAGCTGTGTAAATATATAAAATAAGAATTAAGAAGGGGATTGTGAGGTCAGGCATGTTTCATTTGATATATCTCAGCCAGGATGGGTATCCTCTTCCTTTACCAGTTCTTACAAGCCATGGCCTTTTCATCAGTCAGTTCAAATTCTCAGTTTTTAGTGATGAAAGTGTTTCTTTTCCGTCTCTCTATGTCCTTGAAATTTATATTGGTGATCTCTGAGTGTTGGGCATGGCTCCATCTTGTTCTTGAATGATTTTAGTTTACAGAGAGATCCAGGTTGCCTTTTACAAAAATTTTGTCATCCACTTCCTTCTTTAATCAGCCCTATCGGTAAATCAGAATGCTAGTGTTTGATCTAACCCACAGTATTTTTTTTTTTCTCCTTTGTTATTATTATTACCCAGAAGTCTCTTTGCAGTTCTAAGCCCTGGGTTCTAAATGTAATTTCCTCACATGCCCACAGAGGTTTGTGTTGCTTTGCAAGACTTGTTTTTCAGAACTACTCTATAGTCCCCAAGTGTATGATCTTTCTTTACTTGCATACTTTTAAAGGTCCCACAGACATTACTGAAACCTTGGTACATTGGTACATTGGAGGGAGACTGTAGGATATATGGTTCATTTATTTATTCATTATTTGAATATTCTTAAATTCATTCCTTCACTTTTTCATTCAACAATCATTCATGAAAGTGCCTTGTGATAGACTAGTTAGAAATACAAGAACAAGTCCTAAGGTCCTAAGGTTTGGCTTTAAAGATCAACAGGTCTGAAATTTTCTTTGGCCTGGGAAGGATCATAGTTTAAGAAAACTGGCTCATGTTTTCCAAGCTCAGAAAGGATGGATTTGCCCCTATGATTTTTGCCCCTAAGCAGTTTGCAATACACTAAGAAATGTAAAAAAATAAACTGCACATTAAATTATAAAAGCCTTGAGATGAAAGGCTGAGGGAAGGGTACTACAGTTGGAAGGAATAGCTTAAGCAAATGTAGTCCTACTACTATTAGTTCTGACACATATTCTTGAGGTTTTCTCACTCTTTACCTCTCAGATTTGAAAAAGTTGCTGTTTTCTTGTTCTTAGGTAAACTGTATTCAGATTTTGCCTCAGAATCCCATCTTAAAATAGAGCTTACTGGAATATAGTGAGATGGATAGGCATGTGGGTTGTGTTGGAAGGAGATAGGGTAAGAGACAATGAGGAAAGCTGGTATGTAGTCATCATTTGGTTTTGCACACTTTGGCTCTCAGCTTTTTGAACTTCTTTGCACCAGTGAAATAAAAACTAAATTAAACGAGTAATATCTTCTGCTCAAGGGACTTACCTTTAGGTTTCTGTGGTGAGACACCAAATGCACTCAACTTCCTCTTTCAATAACAAATTTGTCAGTTATCAGTAGGCTCTGAGCCACCAAGAGTTAGGCTTTTTCACCACGAACTCCCTGCAAAGAAACAAGCCCAGCAAGGCTCCAAGGTAAGTTACAGCTTAATATATGGGAACTGGTAAAATTCCATGTGGGAAGGTTGGTGGGGGCATGAAGATCCAAGAAAAGGGCAGACATGAGAACAGTGTCCAATTTTAAAATGGTCCTTGGCCTCTTTCAGACTTATTACAGCAGGAGCAATGGTGATTTTCCTTGGTTCTGATTAGAATACAAAGTTAAGGTTAATGCCATTAGTCCCCACCATTATTACAGGATCAAGGAGTCTGCGATGCAGCTCACTCTTTGCTGAGGACTCTTTGTTTCCTTATCAACCAGGGAAGACAGCACAAAGTGGTAAGAAAAGAGTACATTCAGTGAAATTTATTGGGATAGCTTGACCTATTCAGCCAGAAAAAGAGGATTTGGATTTCTGCTCTGTAGTTGCTTAATGAAGGAACATTTTTTTTTTTTTTTATGTATAAGCTCCTTGCTTTGGTAAGTTTAACTGTCACAGATAAGAAAGAAAGAAAGTCAGATCATAGATTTTGGAGATGAATGAGCTCCTAGGGATCCAAATCCCTCACAATACAGATGGGAGAACTGAGAGGCTATGAAGTGAAGACATTTGAGATCACCCAGGTGGTTAGTGACAGAGCTGGAACTAGAACATATGTCTTCTAAATCATGGTCTCTTTTTCCTACAGAACCCTGTATCTCCCAGAGAATACTGTAAATATATTTATAACTATGTTGGATTTTAAGTTAGGAAATAAAATATCCCAGATGACAAACTCTGTTAAAATTATTTCAATCTGTTCAAAGGCATTTCTTGATCCTTTGAAAGCTATATTTTGACCCAACTTCAGACCTACTAGATAGCAGAGCTCCCAGAAGTGGTACCTGTTTTTTCAGCAATTATCGTTCTTATTGTGTTGAGTGCTAGCAACCCTCCTGGTTCTGAGCTAAGATGACCGAATCTAAAGAAAACTTCTAGTTGAGGAATTCTTCAAGATGAACTGTACCACAACAGTTGGTACCAGGATCATTTTGGATATAATGATAACAAGCTTTGTGGTGCATTTTGGATGGAGTGATCTCAGTCCCAAGAATCATGCAAGTGGGAATAGTTTTTATTTTTGTTTTTCAAATGTATGTGGGAGTCATTGCCCTTTCTATTATTTGAGGAGGTTATCCCTTAGTAATTGCAACCCAGTAAAATTATTCACTGTTAAAAAATATGTGATATGCTGATATATTGAGGTGGAAAATGGCCTGAACCAGAATAAAGTCATGCATTTGGTGTAATTATGTTTGCAACAGTTCCTGTTGAAAAAAGGTCCTTCTTTAGTCAAAAGCAGTTCTTTTTTTGGGTCAACTGGAAAAATTGTTGAATTTAAATTGTACAAACTGTGTAAATCCTGGCAGTTGTGGAACACAAGACTTCAAATGAGTGAATATACTTCTGGATGGTTTTGGGTGACTTTTCACAGCTTGTTGTGTTTGAGGTAAGTCAATCTATGTCCTAAGAAGCAGGACGGTCTATGGCCCAAGTAAAGAGGACAGAACTGTCTTTGTGAATCCACCTTTTCTAAGTGTTCCTACAATCAGGGTAATGAATGGCAGGAAGTCTATGCTTTATTTAAAAACTCTTACTAAAAATGTCTACTTATATTTCAGGTCAGGATATTTTGCATTTAAATTTTCATCTAGTATTGATTCACATGCATCATAGGCAGAGTGATGAAGTATATGGACCAAAGTGCAGACAGAAAGCTTGATTTTAGTTCAAGTTCTGTCAAAGATTCACTTTTGGCTTTGGGCAAGTTATTTTATTTTTCTGAGTCTCAGTAGTCTCATCTATAATAAGGTGGGGGCTTGAAATAGATAGTGTTTTAACTTCCTTTCTAGTACAGTGGTTTGACTCTAGGCTCCTGGTGTCTGAGAAGAGTATATCATGAAGTGGTAAATAATGAGACAGTAGGGAAATCTAACTACAGTTAGAACCTTCTGGAAATACAGTCTAGCTTTCAAAGGGAACTCAGTAATCTATGCTAAGGGCCACTATACTTCTTTCAGAGTAATGTCATCATGAGAGTTTCAACTTTTAGACCACAGGCAGTGTTTTGCAAATAATTTCCTTTTTTTAAATGATAAAATGAAAACATACAAGGGAAAGAATTCTGAAATCTGATTTCCACACTGACAGTGTCACTTAATCAGTATTTCTTAATCTTTTAAATGAAAAGTTCCTTTTGAAAAACAAAAATCTCACTGCAAAGTTATTGTGGGCTTGCCTAATTAGGAACTAGATCCT
Organism: Cephalophus harveyi; assembly: GCA_006410635.1. NCBI lineage: Eukaryota > Metazoa > Chordata > Mammalia > Artiodactyla > Bovidae > Cephalophus > Cephalophus harveyi. The sequence continues at coordinate 7,914 of SJYT01034585.1, forward strand.
GATCCTGGACTCCTAAAAAAACATCCCATCACATTGCCATTTTCCAAGTACTGTGGGACAAACAGTCAAAAAGATTTTTGCAGATTTGTACTTTCAGTTTGTATTATATGGAAAATAATTTTTATTTCCAAATGTATTTACTGTAATAAGGATTTTTTTTTCAAGTAATACATGTTTCACACTCTTTTACATTAAGAATTATTGCATTAATCCTACTCAATATTTCTCACACCTATGCTTTTGGGGAGATTTTCTAAACTCAGAGAAGTACACAATCCAACCAAAAGCTCATGGAGGTTACTCTCAGTACAAGTAAAGTAGAAATGAACTAACATTTATTTAATGTATACTGTGTACCAGACAGGATTATAGATATGTTTTCTACTTTTTTGTCATTGTTGTTCACTCAGTCCTGTCTGATTATTTGTGGAATGGACTGCAGCACACAAGGCTTCCCTGTCTTTCACTATCTCCTGGAGTTTGCTTAAACTTATGTCCATTCAGTCAATGATGCCCCTTCTCCTCCTGCCCTCAATCTTTCCCAGCACCAGAGTCTTTTCCAATGAGCCAGCTCTTTGTATCAGGTAGTCAAAGCATCAGTCCTTCCAATGAATATTCAGGGTTGATTTCCTTTAGGGTTGACTGATTTGATCTCCTTGAAAGTGAAAGTGAAGTCCCTCAGTTGTGTCCGACTCTTTGCGACCCCATGGACAGTAGCCTGCACCAGGCTCCTCCATCCATGGGATTTTCTAGGCAAGAGTACTGGAGTGGGTTGCTATTTCCTTCACCAGGGAATCTTCCCAACCCAGGGATTGAACCCAGGTCTCCTGCACTGTAGACAGACGCTTTACCATCTGAGCCACCAGATTCCTTAATCATGTACATTTCCTATTTAATCTTTACAATGATATATGTTACAGGTACTATGATCCTAATGTTATAAATGAGGAAACTGAAGCCACTAAATATGAAGTGAGTCATTTCAGGCTGGAGAGCTAAGCGAGTCAAGACATGACCCCAGGTCTGTCCAAAGAAGATGATTCTTTCCACTCCAAAATACTGCCCCAAATGCAAAAATGATGAATAATTAGGCCTCCTTCTTATCTGATTAAAAATCCAATAAAGATACAAGCATGGAAGTTCAATTTAAATTTTAATTTATTTTAAGGATAAAAATAAGTTTCACTTCTAATTTATAGGGGAAATGTCTAGACTTGCAGAACATATCCAAATTTCTATATTTCTGAAATCAAGCCAGGTTATTTACAGTTGATTTTAATTAACTCAGGAAATGGTAGAGCTCCAAATTCAAGTTGCTCTTCTTTGGCTGTGGTTATGAATGACTGAATGAAGGACACTGTGGGCATGGGTATCTGACTGGCTTGGGTAGTTCATATGAGACTTTTGTGATTCAAATAAGAAGAAAAATGCTAAAAAAAAAAAAAAAGCAAGTTACATTCCCAAATGGCCTGTGAATATTCTCCCCTGGAAAGTTGGGAGGTCCTATATCAGCAACCTTTCTCTAATTTTCTCTTTTCCTCCCAATATAACAAGCCCACATGCTGGTCCTGTTATCAAAGAAAATAGGAGACACATATTTGATTTATTTGATAAATTTGTTCACTTAATGGTATTACTGACTTAATGCCGAGAGGTGAAGAGAGGGAGAGGACTGAGAAGCTAAAGCTTTGTAGATGCCAGAAGCCTATATTCCACACTCTTCACTCTGCCACTTGTATAGTATTCAGGTAAATGTGATAAATGTGATGACTTCTTTGAGTCTCACTTTCCTGATCTGTAGAATGGGAATGACCTAATTTGTTTATATATATATATATATATATATATATATAATATGTATATATGAACTTTAAATAATAATTAATAGCAATTATAGTTGCAATAATGCTTTGAAAAGTGCAGGTAGGTTGAGATGGTGACAGTTGCATTAATGATGGAAGTGGCAGTGCTGATGGTATTAGTTAGAGACAGGGGTTTAGAGAGTCTAGGCCCATAAAGTCATGGCAAGTTAGAGCAGAAGGTAGTTAAGATCATACAGTTCATATTATCTTATCTTAATAATGAGGGAAATGAAACTCACATAAAGGAAGGGGCTTAGCAAAACAAAACAAAGAGATAGTATTTGAATAATTGCTAGAATCCAAGTGTTATAGCTCCAAATCCAGTGTTCTTTATAATATATTTTACAGCTTCTGAGTCTTCCCCATCTTACATGCCTTGTTACATTTGGCTCACTACTATTAGGGCTTTCCAGGTGGCTCAGTGGTAAAGACTCTGCCTGCCAATGCAGGAGACTCAGGACACATGGTTCAACCCCTGGATCAGAAAGATCTAGAGAAGGAAATGGCAATCCACTTTGTATTATTGCCTGGAGGATCACATGGACAGAGGAACATGGAGAGCTACAGTCCATGAGGTCAAAAAGAGTTGGAGATGATTGAGCAAATGAGCATACAATACTCTTATAAATCCATCATTCCAGTACTTTATCCATAGATCTATTGTGGTTTGGGTTCATAAGCAAAACTTGTTAAAGATTCCTGGTTTTGATAGTACCCTACCCAGACACCTGGTGGCAATCATTTGCCATATATGTGCAATGATACATCACTTCATGAGAAATAGAAGGGGAAAAGGTGGAAACAGTGAAAATCTCTTCTTAAGCTCTAAAATCACTGTGGATGGTGACTGCAGCCACGAAATTAGAAGACGACTGCTTCTTACCAGGAAAGCTATGACAAATCTAGACAGTGTTTTGAAAAGCAGAGACATTACTCTGCTGACAAAGGTCTATATAGTCAAGGCTATGGTCTTTCCAGTAGTCATGTTCACATGTGAGAGCTGGACAATAAAGAAGGCAGAGCACTGAAGAACTGATGCTTTTGAACTGTGGTGCTGGAGAGTCCTTTGGAAAGCAAGGAGACCAAACCAAAGATCTTAAAAAAAAAATCAACCCTGAATACTCTTTGGAAGTACTGATGCTGAAGCTGAAGTTCCAATACTTGGGCCTCTGGATGTGAACAGCTGACTAATTAGGAAGAGCCCTGATTCTGGGAAAGATTGAAGGCAGAAGGAGACGAGGACAACAGAGGATGAGATGGTTGGATGGAATCACTGATTCAATAGACATGAACTTGAGCAAACTCCCAGAGATGGTGAGGGACAGGGAAGCTTGGCATGGTACAGTCCATGGGATCACAGAGTCAGATACGACTTGGTGACTGAACAACAACAAAAACATAGTCATAAAAGTGCAAGACATACAATTGAGATTATTAGCATCTTCGTCTCTGAAGAATGGTTTTATCCATATAAATGTGACTTTAACATATTTTTGTGTAACTAATTGCTTACAAAGGAAATTTTTTAGCTTTCTCTGCTCATGAAGAGCCTCATTATGACTGAAATTGTAATAACTGAGACTTTGAGGAAGAAGCAATAATTTTGAACCTTCATTTTCTGATCCATAAAGGGGTATGAAAGTGTTGGTTGCTCAGTCGCGTCTGACTCTTTGCAACCCCGTGGACTGTAGCCCATCCAGGTTGCTCTGTCTATGGAATTCTCCAGGCAAGAACACTGGAGTGGGTTGCCATTCCCTTCTCCAGGAAATCTTCCAGACCCAGGGTTTGAGTCAAGGTCTCCTGCACTGCAGGCAGATTCTTTAATGTCTGAGCCAGCAGGGAAGCCCTAAAATCGGTATAATAATAATTAACTCAGGGTTCTCTCAAAGGTCAAAGGTAATATATCAATAGTAATAGCACTTAGCTAGTGGCAAGTGGAAACCTCTCGTATTTAGTATTTCACTAAAATTTAGGAGTCTGAAACAAATTCTGATGCCATCATAATATAAGTTCACTTTGTGCCTTTGCAAAAAAAACCTCTCGTATTTAGTATTTCACTAAAATTTAGGAGTCTGAAACAAATTCTGATGCCAGTGGAAACCTCTAAAGCCCTAAAACCTCTAAAGCCCTAAAACCTCTAAAGCCCTAAAATCGGTATAATAATAATTAACTCAGGGTTCTCTCAAAGGTCAAAGGTAATATATCAATAGTAATAGCACTTAGCTAGTTGCAAGTGGAAACCTCTCGTATTTAGTATTTTACTAAAATTTAGGAGTCTGAAACAAATTCTGATGCCATCATAATATAAGTTCACTTTGTGCCTTTGCAAAAAAACACTCTCGTATTTAGTATTTCACTAAAATTTAGGAGTCTGAAACAAATTCTGATGCCAAAAGAGATGGGAATACCAGACCACCTGACCTGCCTCTTGAGAAACCTGTATGCAGGTCAGGAAGCAACAGGTAGAACTGGACATGGAACAACAGACTGGTTCCAAATAGGAAAAGGAGTACATCAAGGCTGTATATTGTTACCCTGCTTATTTAACTTATATGCAGAGTACATCATGAGAAACGCTGGGCTGGAAGAAGCACAAGCTGGAATCAAGATTACTGGGGGAAATATCAATAACCTCAGATATGCCGAAGACACCACCCTTATGACAGAAAGTGAAGAAGAACTAAAGAGCCTCTTGATGAAAGTGAAAGAGGAGAGTGAAAAAACTGGCTTAAAGCTCAACATTCAGAAAACGAAGATCATGGCATCCGGTGCCATCACTTCATGGCAAATAGATGGGGAAACAGTGGCTGACTTTATTTTTCTGGGCTCCAAAATCACTGCAGATGGTGACTGCAGCCATGAAATTAAAAGACGCTTATTCCTTGGAAGGAAAGTTATGACCAACCTACAGCATATTGAAAAGCAGATACATTACTTTGTCAACAAAGGTCTGTCTAGTCAAGGATATGGCTTTTTCAGTGGTCATGTATGGATGTGAGAGTTGGACTATAAAGAAAGCTGAGTGCAGAAGAATTGATGCTTTTGAACTATGGTGTTGGAGAAGACTCTTGACAGTCCCTTGGACTGCAAGGAGATCTAGCCAGTCCATCCTAAAGGAAATCGGTCCTGAGTGTTCATTGGAAGGATTGATGTTGAAGCAGAGGCACCAATACTTTGGCCAGCTGATGCGAAGGGCTGACTCATTTGAAAAGACCCTGATGCTGGGAAAGATTGAGGGCAGGAGGAGAAGGGGATGACGGAGAATAAGATGGTTGGATGGCATCACCGACTCAATGGACATGGGTCTGGGTGGCCTCCGGGAGTTGGTGATGGACAGGGAGGCCTGGTGTTCTGCGGTTCATGGGTCACAAAGAGTAAGACACAACTGAGTGACTGAGCTGAACTGAACTGATGAAGTCAAGTGTTTAATGACAGAATTCTCACTTAACCTTAAGTGAAAGTGAAGTTGCTCAGTCGTGTCCAACTCTTTGCGACCCCGTGGACTGTAGCCTACCAGGCTCCTCCATCCATGGGATTCTCCAGGCAAGAGTACTGGAGTGGGTTGCCATTCCTTCTCCATATGAAATTGCTACTGGTTTTAAAATAAAGGGTTTAGATTACAGGCTTTGGAGCTTTTAGGTATCCAGATATCTTAGATTCCAACCTTATTGTCCTTGCCTTGACCATAGTTTCCTCAGTAACAAAGGGAGAAAAACTATGACTATTTTTTGGGAGAGTAGCTTATGGAAGAGACATTAGAAGTAAAACAGACTAAGACTCTGCTAATATGTACTTATTCTCCATACTGTTCCCTTTATAAAACAATGTGCATGAGCTGAGTTCCTACTGCATGCTTAGCCCTCTGCTAAGCAAAATGAGAGATATAAAAGTGCAAGATACAGTCATCCCTCATAGAGACTACATTTTTATAGTGTAGCTTAAAAGTCTAGCGAAAGTACAAAGGACAAGGTATGAATAGATTGCCCCATGCAAGGAAAAGATGAGAGTTGAGATAGGATCTCAAGAGAGAAGTAAAATATTGACTTCTGAGATGGGATCCAGGGAGAAAGGAGTTTGATGAAGTTTCAGTCATAACCTTATACAAATCTTCATTATCAGAAATATTCTTACAGCCACACATTGGAAGTGAATCTTGTTAGTTCAGTGAAGGTAGCTAATTCTCTTGCTTTGATTATTAGATTAGAAGTCTATGCTGATCATTCCCTTTAGAGTTTGGCTCCTGTTACCAGAACTCTTTTTAGAGGAAAGAAGCATCCCTCTAGGAAGTTCCCAGCCTTTGATGTAGGCAGAATGTACTCTGGATAGAGCACTGACACTGGTGAAACCAAGAGGCAGTTACTTTTTTAAGAATGGTATTGGAGGCACTGGGAATTTGATCCTCGTATCTATCTGGGTGGTTCATAATACTATAGCTAGGAGTTCAAGTATATTCTGAAGATATGGTATTTTCACAGCTTATAATTTTGCCTGGGTTGCATTATCTGTGTGGTGGTCCTGATTAGCTGAGTTGGTTATGCAACAGCAATGAGATTAACTTTTGGAGATTAATCCCTACATGGGCCAGCTATCAATTTTTAAAATAGTGCTGTATGTTTAGCCTTGCTTTGGGTTTAGAGAGAAAGAGAGAACAAAATTTAGGGCATAACCTCTGACTTCACAAAACTCACAGCCCAGTGTAGAGTGATTCATAAATAAATGAACAACAAATGTGTTGTCATAAGGCAGAATATTTACCCACTTAAAATATTTACTAACTAATTATGTATTGATAATTCTACTAGGTTCTGGAAATTTAAAGAAAGTCATAGCCTTTGCTTTCAAAATGCTCATAGTTTGGTTAAAAATAAAGAGATATAAATGAAAACACTCAATATGGTGCAGTAAGTACATTGTTAAAGCAATCCCTGTGACAGCATGGTAATCCAGCTTTGCCATTTTGATATATCATTTTGGCAGCAGAGTATAGAATATATTTTTTAAGAGAGCAGTCCTAGAAGCAGGTAGATCAATTAAAGAATGGTTTAATAATTCAGAGAGAGAGGAGAGAGAATGAGTGAAGAGAGAGAAAACTTGATTGATTGAATGAGAGAGGAGTCTAGAATTATTCTAAGTATTCTGGCTCTTGTAATTGGATAGATGGTGGTAGATAAGTAAAAGGTCAGAGAGTATGATGAATTTAGTTTTGGGCATTTTTATTTAGAGATGCCTAGAAAACACTGAAATGGGAAATCTCAGCTGAAAATTGGACATACAGATTTAATATCTGAGAAGAGGCCAGCCCTGGACACAGAGACATAAGAGCCATTCAGATATGGGTGGTAATTGAAGTCATGAAAGTGGGTGATGTTACTTAAGACACTGAATAAGGAGAGAATGTGCAGACCTAGGGAAAACAAATATTTAAAGGATGTGCAGAGATGAAAGAAAACATAAAGAAGACTCAGTATGAATGGACCAATAGTTAAGAGAAAACCTAAAACAGAGTTGTGGCTTAGAAGCCAACAGGAGAGAGCATTTCAAAAGCATGGAAGTGGTCAGACTGTCTAACACAGCAGAAAAGTCCTGCTTGATTTAGCAACGTGATGACCACTTGTCACCTTTACTAAAGTAGTTTTAGTGAGATCATAAAGATATGCCTGCCACATTGTAGTGCATTAAAGGATGGATATAAAATGAGGAAAAGAAAGCAATCAGTGTCAAAAAATACTATGAGATGTTTATTTAAGAAAAGAAGGAACATGACACAAAGCTAGAATAAGATGCATTGACAACAGAAATATTATTGTAGGAGGCAAAGAGATTTAATGACAAATATCTAGCTGAGAGTGAAGGACAACATGATGATCTGGGAGTGAAAGGGAACAATTAATGAAAGAAAATCCTGAGAAAGCTAAAAGGGATCAAGAACATGGGAATTCAACTTGTACAACAGGAAAGACAGCTGTGTTGGGAAGGATGCAGTTGTAGATAAGATTATGTGTGTTGGGAGGGGACAATGTTTGAAACTGAATTATTTCTCACCCAATAGCCTCAATTTTCTTGTGATTTAAGAGGTAAGAGCATCTGCTGAGAAATATGAGGATGAGAGAGGAGAAGAGTAGAAGAAATTTTAGTCGAGTTATGAAATAGCCAGCACTCTCTTTTTGTGCACCTTGATTAATTTCTTAGGAGAAAAAACTAATCAGAGGTGTGGAAAAAGAGGCTGAGGCAAAAAAAAAAACCCTTCTATTTAAAGTGCTGAAACTAGAAATTCATGATTCCTAGTTTTAGCACTTCAAATAGATCCTGGTATTTTTAATAGGATCATTCATCAGTTTGGATAATAAAAAATAAAATGGTTTGTGGACTTGATCTGGGATTAAGACCTTGCCAGGCTTCCCTAGTGGCTCAGACAGTAAAGAGTCAGCTTGCAGTGAGGGAGACCTGGGTTTGGTCCGTGGGTTAGGAAGATCCCCTGGAGAAAGAAATGTCAATTCACTTCAGTATTCTTGCCTGGGGAATTGCATGGACAAAGGAGCCTGGCAGGCTATAGTCCATGGGGTTGCAAAGAGTCGGACACAATTCAGGGACTAACATTAACTTTTTCAAGCTGGTACAGCAAAAGAATGGTGAGCAAAGAAGGTTGAGGATTCTTGTATAAGAATAGTTAATTTGACCATTCAATCTAGTCTGCATAGAGAAGGAAGCAAAATGAAGGAGGGTGTCAGATGGGGCCATAAGAAATGGAGAGAGTTTAAGGTCTCTATGAGTGTGTGGTGCAAGCTAACATGATGCAACTTGCAGTGAAGTTCAGTGATTGTAATGTTATGTTTTTAACTAATTTATTTTAATTGGAGGATAATTGCTTTACAATATTTTGATGGTTTTTGCCATATATCAACATGAATTGACAATAGGTATACATGTGTCCCAGAGAAGGCAATGGCACCCCACTCCAGTACTCTTGCCTGGAAAATCCCATGGATGGAGGAGCCTGGTAGGCTGCAGTCCATGGGGTCGTACAGAGTCGAACACAACTGAGTGACTTCCCTTTCACTTTTCACTTTCATGCATTGGAGAAGGAAATGGCAACCCACTCCAGTGTTCTTGCCTGGAGAATCCCAGGGACGGGGGAATCTGGTGGGCTTCCATCTATGGGGTCGCACAGAGTCGGACACGACTGAAGCGACTTAGCAGCAGCAGAAGCATACATGTGTCCTAGGTGTCCTATGTGTTGAGAGTCCCTTGGACTGCAAGGAGATGAAACCAGCCAATCCTAAAGGAAATCAGTCCTGAATATTCACTGGAAAGACTAACGCTGAAGCTGAAACTCCAATACTTTGGTCACCTGATGTGAAGAACGGACTCATTGGAAGACTCTGATGCTGGGAAAGATTGAAGGCAGGAGGAAAAGGGGACAACAGAGGATGAGATGGTGGGATGACATCACCAGCTCGATGGACCTGAATTTGAGCAAGCTCTGGGAGTTGGTGATGGACAGGGAAGCCTGATGTGCTGCAGTCCATGGGATCACAAAGAGTGGGACATGACTGGGTGATTGAACTGAACTGATACATGTGTCTCCCCCATCCTGAATCCCCTTCCCACCTCCATTCCCACCCTATCCCTCTATGTTGTCCCAGAACACTGGCTTTGTGTGCCTTGCTTCATGCATCAAACTCACACTGGTCATCTATTTTACATATGATTATGCATATGTTTCAATGCTATTCTCTCAAATCATCCCACCCTCTCCTCCTACTGAGTCCAAAAGTCTGTTCTTTATGTCTGTGTCTCTTTTACTGCCCTGAATGCAGGTAGGATCATCAGTATCATCTGCCATGGCAAAGGTAAGGGAATATGGATATAAGCATGGGTTCCAATTCTAATATACCACCGCTATACTATGTGAGTATTGTGACTTTGACACAATTTATTTAACCTCTCTGTATCTCAGTTCCCTCGTTTGTAATATGGTAATAATCATTGGGTTGCTATGAGAATTAGAAAGGCAACAGTAGAAATTAAGATGGATTGGAGATAGATTGGAGAGATTTTAAGGGGGAGATAATCACCTGGTTTCTGTTTAGATATGGGTGAAATGTAGTGATAGAAGTTGGATGAACTTGCAGTTCCTGTCTGTAATGTTTAGGAGGCTGGTCATGGCACAAACTGAGAAGGAGAGCTTAGATTCAAGAGTAAGTCACCAATTTCATATCTTTCCTGAGAGAGGAACCAAAGATATATCTAGATTTAAAGAGGGGGATTGGTAACACAGAGGGCACAAACCAACCAAAAATAGTCAATAATAAAGCCAAAGGGAGAAACACAAAAGAGATAGAAACAGAGGCAGAGGCTGAGAGAAAAAACATGTTTTGACTTTGGCCCTTCCATTCAACCTATTTTTGTTAGTGGCTTCTTAAGTTGTTCTCCTTTCTAAAATTTCAGAAGCGTCACAGATTGCTAACAGGAAGTGAAATGTTCCCTATCTGAGAGAGTTTATATTTTCACCCTACCCAATACAAATTCCCCCAGTCTCCTATCACTATGGGGATTTTATATTTAATTGTCACCAAACATATTTGGGGAAAAACCCTTTCTACCTCCCCTTCAGTCTGGAGAAGAAAAATCATTTTGGAAAGGAAACCATACAAATCTCTAAATTTGAAATAAACTGAATTGCAGAGGCATAAGAAACCACAGAAACAAATAAGTTGTGATCATGACCTTTAGCTTGCTGTTTTGGACTAATAGGATTTTGTTATTTAGCACAGAGGTATAAAAACAATCTGCTTCTTTAATAAGTGAAAATTTCTGTAGCAATGAAGCAGAAACAAATATCCATGTTTGTAAAATGCAGAAGTGGAGGTGTAAATGGGTGGGTGTGAGTTGTTTTTAGTTCTTAGTACTGTAATGCACCTTATGTAGCCTGCCTTGTTCTTTCACAGCCTATGCATAAGTAATAGATTATAGTAGAAATAAGATCAATACTGAAGTCAAACTGGGTGGTAAGGAAGGGTTGGTGACATTTGTGATGACAGATGTTTAGTTATATATTGATGGCATAGCTATAGCAATCCTAAGGTTATAAGATCCTGAGATCCTTCTATGAGATGAGAAAGATTCTGCCATAATGTGCTCTCTGGATAGCACAATGATCCTCATGTTAGTAAAAGGTCCCTCTTGAGTAGGGAGAGGCAAATAGTTATAATGGAAATAGTACAGACTTTGGAGCAAATCAAGCTTGATAATAAATCTCATTTTTAAATTTGCTACCCAAGACAATTTACTGAATCTCTCTGAACCTCAGTTTCCTCATCTGCGCTAGAAGAATAATAATGGAACTTCATCTTAGGATGGTTGTGAGAATTAAATTACATAATGTATATGGACAATTCCATTGAAGATTCTGGCGTATATCATTGATCAGATCATAGTAATTATTTACTTTCTTTTCACCTGTGAGTATCCTTCTACTTTTGTTCTAAGTCATACATACATAAGAATGATGACTGCATGACTCTTTAGGATCTATCACAGATAGACTAACTAGGGAGTATATGAGGAGGGAAGATGAAAGTATTATTTACAGTATTGGTAGCTGATAAAGTTTACTCTTTTATCTGTGAATAATCTCTCGGGGTTCTTTTCTTTTATCATTTACCTGTTTCCTGGAGAAAGACTTAGAATGATATAGAAAGTCATTCTGCTATTTATGAGGAGAATGTCAAAGAAGCCACTCTGTTTTTGTAAACATACTTAAAAGGAAACAAAATAAAAACATACCAACAACAAAACTCCATTTGAGGAACAACCTCAGCACTTTTTTTTCCCTCTACTTCTAGCTTTAAAGGCAATAAACATTCCTGCACTATGGATAGAAGCTATGTTTGTAAAATTTGTTTTTAGGAGGAAAACAAATGATGAACAGAAGGGTGTGTATAAAGATTAACTGCTCTGTCCTCCTATTTGAAGTCCTAGATCTTTCATTTAGTATATTTGTGGCCTTAATAAACTCCCCTCTGGGCCTTGCTTATTCTACCTTAATAAGATTAAGTCCAAAAAAATTTCCCATTATAAAGACCACTTTAATAAGAAAATTAAACCTTATATTGTTTCAAAAGGTTTTAGTGACCTATTTTTCTAATACCCTAATCAGTATTCACCATGATTTTGGATAATCTGCCATGAGATGATGTTGCACCAGTACAGAATTCCCCTTAGATAATAGGTTTCTCCCCTTCCCTACTACATAAGGGGAACTATCAGCTTCTAAATTCATTTCTTGTTGTTTAGTCATTAAGCCATGTCCAACTCTTTGCAACTCCATGGACTGCAGCACACCAGACTTCCCTCTCCTTCATTATCTCCTGGAGTTTGCTCAAATTCAAGTCCATTGAGTCAGTGATGTTATCTAACCATCCTATCCTCTGTTGTTCCCTTCTCCTCCTGCCTTCAGTCTTTCCCAGCATCAAGGTCTTTTCTAATGAGTTAGTTCTTCGCATCAGGTGGCCAAAGTATTGGGGCTTCATCTATAGCATCAGTCCTTCTAATGAACATTGAAGATTGATTTCCTTTAGGATTGACTGGTTTGATCTCATTGCTGTCCAAGGACTCTCAAGAGTCTTCTCCATCAGCACAATTCAAAAGCATCAGTTCTTCAGCTCTCAGCCTTCTTTATGGTCCAACTCTCACATCTGTACATGACTACTGGAAAAACCATAGTTTTCACTCTACAGACCTTTGTCAGCAAAGTGATATTTATGCTTTTTAATATGCTGTCTAGTTTGGTCATAGCCTTTCTTCTACGGAGCAAGTGTCTTTTAATTTTTTGGCTGCAGTCACCATCCACAGTGATTTTGGAGTCCAAGAAAATAAAATCTGTCAATATTTCTGCATTTTCCCCATCTATTTACTATGAAGTGATGGGACTGGATGCCATGCTCTTAGTTTTTTTTTTTTTTAATATTATTATTACTGAAAAGTTTCATGTAAATTTGGAATGAAACTTAAGCTTAGAGAGAGACAGAGACAGAATGCATGAAAACCACCAGCTATTGTGATAAAATAATAAGGAAGTAATTTTCTTAAGCCACAGAAATCAGCTAGGATACTGGTACTTCAGGCTAAAAGAGGCAAATCTATTTTCCCAGTGCTGTGGTGTCTAGTTAGGAAGTCAGAACCCAATGGGAAAGGTGGTGGACAAAAGAGAGGCAAGCAGATCAGAACAATAAGACTGAATTTCTACCATTGCCATTGGAAATGAATGAACAGTGTTCATACCGACCAGAGGCAAGAGAAATCTTGACACAAAAGAAACAGGCTCAAATATCATATTCTTTTTTTTCTGCTATTAGAACAAAAGACTGAGTATTTCAGGACTTCTTTGTGTGCAAGACACAGCTTAGACAATCTGGCAAGGCAGTTTGAGGACAATTCTGTGGTTCTCTGGTTCACTGGATGACCTTGGATAAATAGTATACCTTCCTTTAGCACTTATAAACAGGTCCTTTCTAATTTTAATATCCTATGACTTTGTAGGTATAAAAACAAATCTAGTAATAACTCATTTTTAATTTGCACTTGTCTAAGGATTATTGATGTTGAGCATCTTTTCATATGCCTGTTGGCCATCTATATGTCTTCTTTGTGTGTCTGCTTAGGTCTTCTGTCCACTTTTTTCTATGGTAACAGAAATAGTTACCATATGATCCATCAATCCCACTTCTGGGCATATAGCCAGAAAAGGCAAAAACTCTAATTCAAAAAGCTACATGTATCCAAATGTTCATAGCAGCATTTTGTACAAAAGCCAAGACATGGTTGTTTTGTTTTTTATTGAGCTGTGCAAGCTGTTTATATATTTTGGAAAGTAAGGCCTTGTCAGTAACATCATTTGCAAAGAATTTCTCTCCCATAGGTTGTCTTTGTGTTTTGTTTATGTTTTCTTTTGCTGTACAAAAGCTTTTAAGTTTAATTAGGTCCCATTTGTTTATTTTTGTTTTTGTTTCCTTACTCTAATAGATGAATTTCAGAAAAAAAAAATTATGGTAACTTATGACAAAGAGTATTCTGCCTATGTTTTCCTCTTGGAGTTTTATAGCATCTGGTATTTACATTTAAATCTTTAATCTATTTTGAGTTTGTTTTTGTATATGGTGTAAGAGAATGTTCTAATTTCATTCTTTTACATATAGCTGTCCAGTTTTCCCAGCACCACTTATTAAAGTGACTATTTTTTCTCCATTGTATATTCTTGCCTCATTTGTCATTAGATTAATTGACCTTAAGTGTGTGGGTTTATTTCTGTGCGTTCCATACTGTTCCATTGATTTAAATGTTTGTTTCTGTGCCAGTACCATAATATTTTGATTACTGTAACTTCATAGCATAGTCTAAGGTCAGGGAGTATGATTCCTCCAACTCCATTCTTCTATCTCAATATTGTTTTGGCTTTTCTGGGTCTTCTCTGTCTCCAAGAAATATCACCTCACACCAGTCAAATGACCATCATAGAAAAGTCTACAAATAATAAATACTGGAGAGACTGTGGAAAAAAAGGAACCTTTCCACACTGAAGATGGGAATATAAATTGGTACAGTGACTATGGAGAACAATATTGAGGCTTCTTTAAAAGAAAAAGAAAACAGAAATAGTTACCATATGATCCATCAATCCCACTTCTGGGCATATAGCCAGAAAAGGCAAAAACTCTAATTCAAAAAGCTACATGTATCCCAGTGTTCATAGCAGCATTAGGTACAAAAGCCAAGACATGGAAACAACCTAACATTCCATCTACAAATGAATGGATTATTAAGATATTGTATATATATATGGAGTATTACTCAGCAATAAAGAGAATGAAATAATGTTATTTGTAGAAACATGGATGGACCTAGAGATTATCATACTGAGTGAAGTAGGTCAGACAGATAAAAACAAATGTCATATGATATCACTTACATTAGAATCTAAAGCAATGATACAAATGAACTTATTTACAAAACCAAAATAAACTCACAGACATAGAAAACAAACAGTTACCATAAGGGAAAAAGAGGGAGGGATAAATTAGAAATTTGAAATTAAGAGATATACACTTCTATATATAAAATAGATACACAAAAAGGACCTACTGTGAAGCACAGGGAACTATATTCTATATCTTGTAATAACCTCTAATGGAAACGAATCTGAAAATATATATATAGCTAATCACTTTGCTGTACACCTAAAGCATTGTGAATCAACTAAGCTTCAATTTAAGAAAATCTGGATATCAGCTAAAGTGGTTAACCATGATACTGTTTTTTTTTGTTTTGTTTTGGGCAGGGATTATAACTTCATGGCTTACCTTGATAAATAAGCTGAAATATTCAAGATGGGAAGCAACAGTACCAGCAATGCTGAGACTCACTGCAAGGACCCCAATTTGACATTTCATTACTCTCTCTACGCAACCACCTACATCCTCATATTCATCCCTGGTCTACTGGCCAACAGTGCAGCCTTGTGGGTTCTGTGCCGCTTTATCAGCAAGAAAAATAAAGCCATTATTTTCATGATAAACCTCTCTGTGGCTGACCTTGCCCACGTGCTGTCCTTACCCCTCCGGATTTACTATTACATCAGCCACCATTGGCCTTTCCAGAGGATCCTTTGTCTGCTATGCTTCTACCTGAAGTATCTCAACATGTATGCCAGCATTTGTTTCCTTACATGCATCAGCCTTCAAAGGTGCTTCTTTCTCCTCAAACCCTTCAAGGCCAGAGACTGGAAGCGTAGGTACGATGTAGGCATCAGTGCTGCCATATGGGTCATCGTGGGTACTGCCTGTTTGCCATTTCCCATCATGAGAAGCACAGACTTAGCCAACAACACTGAGTCCTGCTTTGCTGATCTTGGTTACAGGAAAATGAATGCAGTGGCTTTGGTTGGGATGATTACAGCTGCTGAACTGGCAGGATTTGTGATTCCAGTAGTCATCATTGCATGGTGCACCTGGAAAATGACTATATCCTTGAGACAACCACCTATGGCTTTCCAAGGAATCAGTGAAAAGCAAAAAGCACTGAGAATGGTTTACATGTGTGCTGCAGTCTTCTTCATCTGCTTCACTCCCTATCATATTAACTTTATTTTTTATACCATGGTAAAGGAAACTATCATTAGCAGTTGTCCCATTGTCCAAAGCACACTGTATTTCCATCCTTTTTGTCTATGCCTTGCAAGTCTCTGTTGCCTTTTGGATCCAATTCTCTATTACTTCATGGCCTCAGAGTTTCGTGACCAACTATCTCGCCATGGCAGCTCTGTGACTCGTTCCCGCCTAATGAGCAGGGAGAGTGGTTCATCGATGATTGGTTAAAAATAAAAGAGCTCTTGATTATGGCTTTGTTTAACTATGTTTCTCATTGCTTTTGCCAAAGACCAAAATGACTAGACACACAGTTTCTTTAACTGAACTTTGGGAAGAACAGAAATATTTGTGCTCACAGGGGTATGACAATAGAGGCAGAGTGAAATGTGGGAGAGGAAGGGAAAATGAGATTTGCCTGTTTCCTCTTTGAAATTCAAGACACTTTCTTACTTGAGAGATTTAGATCAAGATTTTATAGATGTTTTAAACAAATGAAAATTGCATATTTTATCTTAAACCTTTCTTTAGTAAATGTGATGCTGTTAATGATACAATAAATGCATGAATCCTTCACACAAGGCAAAAGCAAATCTCTTTCATATGAAGAATATTACCTGTAAATGAAAGCAAAAAATTATCCAGTATTTATAAGGGATAAGTGCACAGGCAAGGGGTTGTGAGCATTGAAGCAACATGTGAATAAATTTGAGGATACAAACCCTTACTGAAGAAAAGGCATCAGAATGTGTTTATTCATTGAAAATATATTGGATGGTTATTGTATTCTGGGTTGCCATTCTCTTCGGTATTTCACCTACAGCATCTCACCTGGCTTTTCTAATAAACTTGTGGAAGGTTCCAATCCAAATGAATAAATGAAACCTCAGAGAGATGAAGCGACTTCACTGGGGATAAATAGTGCTAAGGCAAAATTTGCCCTGAATGCACCACATATGCTTAGGATATTGCTTCTATTTCTGTTGTTATTTGTTAGGTTAATGTTAAATTATCTACTACTGCTTTATTGACTATGCCAAAACTTTTGACTGTGTGGATCACAACAAAGTATGGAAAATTCTTAAAGAGATGGGAATACCAGAACACCTTACCTGCCTCCTAAGATATCTGTATTTAGGTCAAGAAGCAACAGTTGGAACATGGCACGGAAGAACAGTCTGGTTCCGAATTAGGAAAGGAGTACCTCAAGGCTGTATATTGTCACCTGCCTATTTAACTTATATGCAGAGTACATTGTGTGAAATGCCAGGCTGGATGAAGCACAAGCTTGAATCAATATTGCTGGGAGAAATATCAGTAACCTCAGATATGCAGATGACACCACCTTTATGGCAGAAAACAAAGAAGAACTGAAGAGCCTCTTGATGAAAGTAAAAGAGGAGAGTGAAAAAGTTGACTTAAAACTCAACATTCAAAAAACTAAGGTCATGGCATCTGGTCCCATCACTTCATGGAAAATACATGGGAAAATGATGGAAACTTTATTTTCTTGGGCTCCAAAATCACTGCAGGTGGTGACTGAAGCCATGAAATTAAAAGATGCTTTCTCCTAGGAAGAAAAGCTGTGATCAACCTAGACAGCATATTAAAAAGAAGAGACATTACTTTGCCGACAAAGGTCTATCTAGTCAAAGCTATGGTTTTTCTTGTAGTCATGTATGGATGTGAGAATTGGACCATAAAAAAAAATCTGAGCTTGAAGTCAGGCAGGTTGATTCCTCTGTGGGAGAGGGTGATGGTGGGATGATTTGGGAGAATGGCATTGAAACATGTATAATATCATATATGAAATGAATAGCCAGTCCAGGTTAATGCATGATACTGGATGCTTGGGGCTGGTGCACTGAGACGACCCAGAGGGATGGTATGGGGAGGGAGGAGGGAGGGGGGATCAGGATGGGGAACACGTGTATACCTGTGGTATA
>SJYT01034585.1:25973-62620 GCA_006410635.1 Cephalophus harveyi
AACACGTGTATACCTGTGGTATACACCTGTGTGGATTCATGTTGATGTACGGCAAAACCAATACAATATTGTAAAGTAATTAACCTCCAATTAAAATAAATAAAATTTTTTTAAAAATCTGAGCACTGAAGAACTAATACTTCTGAACTATGATGTTGGAGAAGACTCTTGAAAGTCCCTTGGACTGCAAGGAAATCAAACCAGTCAGTCCTAGGGGAAATCAGTCCTGAATATTCATTGGAAGGACTGATGCTGAAGCTGAAACTCCAACACTTTGGCCAACTGATGTGAAGAACTGACTCATTGGAAAAGACCCTGATGGTAGGAAAGATTGAAAGCAAAAGGAGAAGGGGATGACAGAGGATGAGATGGTTGCATGGCATCACCTACTTGATAGACTTGAGTTTGAGCAAGCTCTGGGTGTTGATGATGGATAGGGAAGCCTGGTGTACAGCAGTCCATGGGGGTCACAAAGAGTCAGACATGACTAAGTGACTGAAGTGAACTGAATATTAAACTTTGTTTGGATGGTGAAAATGCAGACTAGGGCTAAGCTACACAAAACCAAGACCATTTGTACACAATTTGCTGAAGATTATTTGAAAAGTCTGTAGATTGTGAGGATGATGTGTCAGGCTTCAAGTTGCAAGATATCAAATAATAAATAGCTTGATCTAATACTGTCTCAAACTAGATATGCTGCTGCTAAGTTGCTTCAGTCGTGTCCAACTCTGTGCGACCCCATAGACGGCAGCCCATTAGGCTCCTCCGTCCCTGGGATTCTCCAGGCAAGAACACTGGAGTGGGTTGCCATTTCCTTCTCCAATGCATGAAAGTGAAAAGTGAAAGTGAAATCGCTCAGTCATGTCCGACTCTGTACGACCCCATGGACTGCAGCCTACCAGGCTCCTCCATCCATGGGATTTTCCAGGCAAGAGTACTGGAGTGGGCTGCCATTGCCTTCTCCACAAACTAGATATAAGACACTCCAAATAGTTAATTATTTAGCACAAAATATATTTTAAGTCTTAATGTGGGTAATACAAGCTCCATTCATAGATGAAAGAAATAAGATCAGCATTCTGTAAAATTAATTCTTTTTAGTTTTCCCATTTCTAAACATTGTTATATATTACCCTGAACAAATTTGTGTTTATAAGACACTTCTCTGTAAGTAGAACTCACAGAATTGCATTGGAAACATATATACAATGGAAATAATGTGTCGGTAATTTTTCTTATATAAACTTAGTCAAGATTACTCCACCTACTTTGACCTCGGCTAATATGTCTCACTTCATTCGGTCTTTCTTTTTGTGGTTATGTCATATGATTGTGTATATATATTTTAAATCTTTCTACCATTACTATTGGGACATACACGCTATCGTTTTCTCTGTGTCTACATATCTTGTCAGAAAACCTGAGACACCCTCTCCCTCTCCCACCCTACTAAACCCTCTTACAGTAACTTTGTACATATTATAGTATATACTTTGTTTAGTGGTCAGGTCCAAGCTACGTACTATGACCTACGAACCCCGACCACGTGACTCTGTTGGGTCTCCCTACCATGTCCCTCCCTCCTCCCTCCGGGGTTCAGGATGGGGAACACATGTATACCTGTGGTGGATTCATGTTGATGTATGGCAAACCAATACAATATTGTAAAGTAATTAACCTCCAATTAAAATAAATAAATTTATATTTAAAAAAATTAAAAAAAGAAATAAAAGGAATCCAGATCAGAAAAGAAGAAATAAATCTGTCACTGTTTGCAGATGACATGATACTGTACATAGGAAATGCTAAAGACAGTATCAGAAAATTACTAGAGCTAATCAGTGAGTTTAGCAAAGTTGCAGGATACAAAATCAATACACAGAAATCACTTGCATTTCTATATACTAACAATGACAAATCAGAAAGAGGAATTAAGGAATCAATCTCATTCACCATTGCTACAAAAAGAATTAAATATCTAAGAATAAATCTACTAAGGAGACAAAAGAACTGTACACATAAAATTATAAGGCAATAATGAAAGAAATCAAAGATGACATAAACAGATGGAGAGATATTCCACATTCCTGGGTAGGAAGAATTAATATTGTGGAAAATGACTATGTTACCAATTACAGTCTACAGATTCAATGTGATACCTATCAAATTACCAATGGTGTTTTTCACAGAACTAGAACAAAAAAGCTCACCATTTATATGGAAACACAGAAGAACCCCAATAGCCAAAACAGTCTTGATAAAGAAGAATGGAGCTGGTGGAATCCACTTTCCTGACTTTATATTGTACTACAAAGCCACAGTCATCAAGACAGTATGGAACTGGCACAAAAACAGAAATATAGACCAATGGAAAAGACAGAAAGCATAGAAATAAACCCATGCACCTTATTCTTGACAAAGGAGGCAATAATATACAATGGGGCAAAGACAGCCTCTTCAATAAATCATGCTGGGAAAATTGTACAGCTATTTGTAACATAATAAAATCTTTATAACATCATACACAAAGATAAACTCAAAATGGATTATAGACCTAAATGCAAGACCAGAAGCTAGCAAACTCTTAGAGGAAAACATAGGCAGAACACTTTCTGACATAAATGAAAGAAAGATCCTCTATGACACACCTCCTAGAGTAACAGAAATAAAAACAAAAACAAGTGGGACCGATAAAACTTAAAAGCTTTTGCACAGCAAAGGAAACTGTAAGCAAGGGTGAAAAGACAACCCTCAGAAGTGGAGGAAATAATAGCAAATGAAACAACTAACAAAGGATTAATTTTCAAAATATACAATCAGCTCATAAAACTCAATGCCAGAAAAACAAACAACCCAATCAAAAACTGGGAAAAAGGACTAAACAGACACTTTTGCAAAGACACCACTGGCTAACAAACACATGAAAAGGTGCTCACCATTGCTCCTTACTGGAGAAATGCAAATCAAAACTACAATACAGTATCACCTCACACTGGTCAAAATGGTCATCATCAAAAAGTCTACAAACAATAAATGCTAGAGAGGGTGTGGAGAAAAGGGCTCTTGCAGTGTTGGTGGGAATGTAAATTGATACAGCCACTATGAAAGATGGTATGGACATTCCTTAAAAAACTATAAATAAAACCACCACAGGGCCCAGCAATCTTACTCTTAGGTGTATACGATAAGGAAACCAAAATTGAAAAAGACACATGTATTCCAATGTTCATTGCAGCACTATTTACAATGGCTAGAACATGGAATCAACCTAGAAGTCCATTGACAGATGAATGGATAAAGAAATTATGGTACATATACACAAAAGAATATGTCTCAGCCTTAAAAAGGAAAGCATTTGATTCAGTTCTAATGAGGTGGGTGAACCTAGAACTTATTATACAGAGTCAAGTAAGTCAGAGGAGAAAGATAAATATTGTGTTGTAATGCATATATATGGAATCTAGAAAAATGGTACTGAAGAATTTATTTATAGGGCAGCAAATCAGCCCTGGGATTTCTTTGGAAGGAATGATGCTAAAGCTGAAACTCCAGTACTCTGGCCACCTCATGCGAAGAGTTGACTCATTGGAAAATACTTTGATGCTGGGAGGGATTGGGGGCAGGAGGAGAAGGGGACGACAGAGGATGAGACGGCTGGATGGCATCACTGACTCGATGGATGTGAATCTGAGTGAACTCCGGGAGTTGGTGATGGACAGGGAGGCCTGGTGTGCTGAGATTCATGGGGTTGCAAAGAGTCGGACATGACTG
The DNA here is from genome assembly GCA_006410635.1 of Cephalophus harveyi. NCBI lineage: Eukaryota > Metazoa > Chordata > Mammalia > Artiodactyla > Bovidae > Cephalophus > Cephalophus harveyi. The sequence continues at coordinate 29,748 of SJYT01034585.1, forward strand.
AGCAACTGAACTGAACTGAATGGAGAAACAGACATAGAGAACAGACTTATGAACATGTAAGAGGAGAGGAGAGGGTGAGATGTATGGAAAAAGAAACATGGAAACTTACATTACCATATGTAAAATAGATAGCCAACAGGAATTTGCTGTATGGTACAGGAAACTCACACAGGGGTTCTGTATCAACCTAGATGTGTAGGGTGGGGAGGGAGGTTTAAAAGGGAGGGGACATATGTATACCTATGGCTGATTCATGTTGAGGTTTGACAGAAAACAACAAAATTTGTAAAGCAATTATCCTTCAATATAAAATAAATAATTAAAAAACAATATAAAAAGGCCTACTTGCTTGTCTTATAGATTCTGTTTTAGGAACAGGATTCAGGGTCGGTACACATTTAGGGGTAACTGAAGACCACTGCTGTATTCTTGCCTTGAGAATTCCATGAACAGTATGAAAAGGCAAATAATTATGACACTGAAAGATGAACTTCCCAGGTCAGTAAGTGCCCGATGTGCTAATGAAGAAGGGTAGAGAAATAACTACAGACAGAATGAAGAGAGAGAGCCAAAGTGAAAACACTGCTCAGTTGTGGATGTGACTGATTATGGAAGTAAAGTCTGATGCTGTAAAGTTTTGCATACAAACCTGGAATGTTAGGTTCATGAATCAACGTAAATTGGAAGTGGTCAAACAGGAGATAGCAAGAGTGAACATCAACAATTTAGGAATAAGTTCAGTTCAGTTCAGTCGCTCAGTCGTGTGCCGCTGTTTGCAATCCCATGGACTGCAGCACGCCAGGCCTCCCTGTCCATCACCAACTCCTGGAGTTTACTCAAACTCATGCCCATTGAGTCGGTGATGCCATCCAACCATCTCATCCTCTGGTGTCCCCTTCTCCTCCCTCCTTCAATCTTTCCCAGTATCAAGGTATTTTCAAATGAGTCAGCTCTTCTCATTAGGTGGCCAAAGTATTGGAGTTCCAGCTTCAACATCAGTCCTTCCAATGAATATTCAGGACTGATTTCCTTTAGGATGGAGTGGTTGTATCTCCTTGCAGTCCAAGGGACTCTCAAGAGTCTTCTCCAGTGAACTAAAATTGACCAAAATGGGTGAAATTAATTCAGATGACTATTCTACCTACTACTGTGGGCAAGAATCCCTTAGAAGAAATCGAGTAGCCCTCATAGTCAACAAAAGAGTCCAAAATGCAGTACTCGTGTGTGATCTCAAAAATGTCAGAATGATCTTTGTTCATTGCCAAGGCAAGCCATTCAATATAAGATTAATTCAAGTCTATGGCCTAATCACTAATGCTGAAGAAGCTGAAGTTGAATGCTTCTATGAAGACCTCCAAAACATCTATGACGATCTACAAGAAATTTTAGAACTAACACCAAAAAAACTTGTCTTTTTCATCATCAAGGACTGGAATGCACAAGTAGGAAGTCAAGAGATACCTAGAGTAACAGGCAAGTTTGGCCTTGGAGTACAAAAAGAAGCAGGGCAAGGTCTAACAGAGTTTTCCAAGAGAATACACTGGTCATAGCAAACACCCTCTTCCAACAACACAACAGAGGACTGTACACATGGACATCACCAGTCAATACCAAAATCGGATTGATTATATTATTTTCACCCAAGGATGGAAAAGCTCTATACAGTCAGCAAAAACAAAACTGGGAGCTGACTGTGGCTCAGTTCATGAACTCCATATTGCCAAATTCAGGCTTACATTGAAGAAAGTAGAGAAAACCACTAAACCATTCAAATATGACCTAAATCAAATGCCTTATGATTATATACTTTGAAAGTGACAAATAGATTCAAGGGATTAGATCTGATATACAGAGTGTCTGAAGAACAATGAACAATGGACGGACATTCTTGACATTGTATAGGAGGCAGTGATCAAGACCATCTCCAAGAAAAAGAAATGCAAAAAGACAAAATAGTTGTCTGAGAAGGCCTTACAAATAGTGGAGAAAAGAAGAGAAGCTAAAGGGGCAAAAGAGAAAAGGTAAGATATACCGATTTGAATGCAGAGTTTCAAAGAATCGCAAGGAGAGATAAGAAAGCCTTCTTTAGTGATCAATGCAAAGAAATAGAGGAAAGCAATAGAATGGGGAAGGCTAGTGATCTCCTCAAAAGAATTAGAGATATCAAGGGAACATTTCATGCAAAGATGGACACAATAAAGGACAGAAGGTATGGACCTAACAGAAGCAGAAGATACTAAGAACATGTGGCAAGAATACACAGAACAACTACACAAAAAAGACCTTCATGACCCAGATACCCACGATGGTGTGATCCCTCACCAAGAGCCGGGCATCCTGGAGTCTGAAGTCAAGTGAGTGTTAAGAAACATCACTCGAAATAGAGCTAGTGGAGGTGATGGAATTCCAGCTGAGTTGCTTCAAGTCCTAAAAGAAGATGCTGTTAAAGTGCTGCACTCTGTATGCCAACAAATTTGGATAAGTCAGCAATGGCCACAGGACTTGATGGGGTCAGTTTTCATTCCAATCGGCAAAAAAGGCAATGTCGAATTTTCAAGCCATGGCACAATTTTACTCCTCTCACATACTAGCAAAATAATGCTCAAAATTCTCCAAGCCAGGCTTATACAGTACATGATCTGTGAACTTCCAGATGTTCAAGCTGGGTTTAGAAAAGGCAGAGGAACCAGAGATCAAATTTCTGATATTCAGTGGATCATTGAAAAAGCAAAAGACCTCCAGAAAAATATCTACTTCTGCTTTATTGACTTTGCCAAGCCTTTGACTGTGTGGATCACAATAAACTGTGGAAAAGTCTTAAAGTGTTGGGAATACCAGACCACCTTACCTGCCTCCTGAGAAATCTGTATGCAGGTCAAGAAGCAACAGTTAGAACTGGACATGGAACAACAGATTGGTCAAAATTGGGAAAGGAGTATGTCAAGGCTGTATATTGTCACCCTGCTTATTTAACCTATATGGAGAGTACATTATGCGAAATTCTGGGCTGGATGAAGCACAAGCTGGAATCAAGATTGCTGGGAGAAATATCAATAACCTCAGATATGCAGATGATACCACCCTTATGGCAGAAAGTGAAGAGGAACTAAGGAGCCTCTTGATGAGAGTGAAAGAGGAGAGTGAAAAAACTGGCTTAAATTTAACATTCAAAAAACTAAGTTCATGGCATCCGGTCCCATCACTTCATGGCAAGTAGATGAGGAAGCAATGGAAGCAGTGTCAGACTTTATTTTCTTGTGTTCCAAAATCACTGTAGATGGTGACTGCAGTTATGGAATTAAAAGACACTTGCTCCTTGAAAGAAAAGCTATGACCCACCTAGACAGCATATAAAAAAGCAGAGACATTACTTTGCCAGCAATAGTCTGTCTAGTCAAGTTTATGGTTTTTCCAGTAGTCATGAATGGATGTGAGAGTTGAACCATAAAGTTGAACTCCAAAAAATTGATGCTTTTGAATTGTGGTGTTGGAGAAGACTCTTGAGAGTTCCTTTGACCACCAGGAGATTAATCCAGTCAATCCCAAGGAAAATCAGTTCTGACTATTCATTGGAAGGACTGATGCTGAAGCTCCAATACTTTGGCCACCTGATGGGAGGAACTGACTAATTGGAAAAGACCCTGATGGTAAGAAAGATTGAAGGTAGGAAGAGAAGGGGACAACAGACGATGAGATAGTTGGATGGCATCACTGACTCGATGGGCATGAATTTCAGCAAGCTTTGGGAGTTGGTGATGGACTGGGATCCCTGGTGCGCTACAGTCCATGGAGTCGCAAAGAGTTGAGCATGACTAAGCAACTGAACTGACTGACTGACTGAAGACCTGTCAGAGCATGTAGGCCATGGATCATGTTTGTGTCCTCTTCCTATCTCACTACAACCTCACTACAACTCACAGGTTTCCTCCTAAAACTGAGTTTATACAATTATCTGAAGACTAATTCTTGTGACTCCTTCCCAAGGGATACCTCTAGATCACCTGGCTTTGGTGGCCAATGGGGCTTATGTTTGCATTTCCACAGAACAATATGTATTTGAACTCTTTTAAAGCTGCACATGAGGGTTTGGCTTCCAATCAGCATAAATTTTTTACTGACTGATATCCTCAACTTAGGGATACTGACTATCCCAAAGGTCCTGGCACACCTTCAACTTGTTGTTTGGCTGCTAAGTTGATTCCAACTCTTTGTGACTCTATGGACTGAGGCATGCCAGGTTTCCCTGTCCTCCATTGTTTCCAAGAGTTTGCTCAAACTCACGATCCCATCTAATCATCACATCTTCTGTTGCCCCTTTCTCCCCTTGTCCTCATTTTCCCCCAGCATCAGGGTGTTTCAAAAATAGTTGACTCTTCACATCAGTTGGGCAAAGTTTAGGAATTTCAGCCTCAGAATCAGTACTTCCAATGAATGAATATTCAGGTTTATTTCCTTTAGGATTGGCTGGTTTGATCTCCTGGCCATCCAAGGGACTCTCAGGAGACTTCTCCAACACCACAGTTTAAAAACATCACTTCTTGGAGAAGGAAGTGGCAACCCACTCCAGTAATCTTGCCTGGGAAATCCCATGGACAGAGGAGCCTGGTGGGCAAAGAGTCAGACATGACTGAGGGAGGGGTAGACACTCGCTAGAGGCCCCAGAGCTTTTGATGGCAGAGCCAGCACTGTGGCTGAGGACTTCTGGCTCCCAGGCCTCTGTCACCAGGTAGTGGCACAGAAAATTAGAGTCTAAAATATGCCTGAGGGCTTTCCTGGCGGCTCAGTGGTAAAGAATCGCCCCCTTGCCAAAGCAGGGGATGCGAGTTCCATCCCTGGTCTGGGAAGACCGCACGTGGCAGAGCAGCTGAGCCCATGCATCACAGCCACTGGGCCAGGGCTCTCGAGCCTGGGAGCAACAGTACTGAGGTCTGTGGGCACCAGAGCCTGTGCTGCACAACAAGAGGAGCCACTGCAGTGAGAAGTCCATGCCCCTCCACTGGAGAGCAACCCCTGCTCGTCACAGCAAGAGAAAAGCCCACACAGCATGAAGACCCTGCACAACCATAAATAAAAACATTAAAAAAATAAAAACATCATTTCTTTGCACTCAACCTTGTTTATGGTCCAACTCTCAAATCTGTACATGACCACTGGAAACACCATAGCCTTGACTGTACAAACCTTTGCTGACAAAGGTATGTCTCTGATTTTTAATACATTGTCTAAGTTTGTTATAGTTTTTCTTCCAAGGATCAAGCATCTTTTAATTTCATGGCTGCAGTCACCATCTTCAGTGATTTTGGAGTCCAAGAAAATGAAATGTGTCACTATTTCCACATTTTCCCCATCTATTTGCCATGAAGCGTAGGGTTGAATGATAAGTTTTATATACTACACAATTTGAATCCTTCAAGACTGGAAGAGGTGGCTGTTTGATCCTGTACATAGAAATCAACAAGGAAAGTCAGGGAAAGTGAAGGAATAATGAAATAAGTTCCAAGTGAAAGAATAAGATAACTCAAGGGAAAAAAGAAACCTTAATTAAATAAAAATATGTAATTTACATATTAAAGTGTTAAAAGTGATGATCATGAAGATGCTTACTAAAATCAGAAGGAGAATGGATAAGCACAGTAAGAACTTCAACAAAGATATAGAAAATATGAGAAAGTACTAAGCAAAAGTTGCAGAGTTGAAAAAAATGCAAACGTTTTACTGAAAAGTAAAATACTAGAGAGATTTGACTGAAGAGTACATAAAGAAGAGTAAAAGATCAGTAAATTCAAACAAAGGGCACAGGAACTCAACCAATCAGGGCAGCAAAAGAAAGAAAGTAAGAAAGAAAAACACACTTGGTGCCTAGGTCGTGGGGTCTCACAGAGAAGAGACAATTCTCCTTGGCTGCTGGGACAGTTGAAAGGGCTGGAGAAGCCTAAATTTCACTCATGAAAAGTGCATGGGTGCTGATTTACCAACAGTGGAGAGAGCCTGCACTACCAGATGCCACACTCCCCAATCCAAGTCAGGTGAACACCCTGGCTCACTCATTCAACAGCACAGCTTTGTGCTGGAACTGTGCCATCTGGACCCTAGGAAAAGACTACCAATGAAGAGATGGCCTGGGGGCCCAGTGTGTGGTCCATGTGAGACCTCAGAGGCCATTGTCAGTATTTCCCGTGGTGGTACCTCCAGAATCATGGTGACCAGAGTGCCATGGTGATCTCACAGCCTATTAAGTCCTCCAGCCCCACTCACTCCACACTAGAGCTTGGTGCTTGATCTGAAGCAGAAAGGTCTTGGGATCTAGGGATACGAAAGGCCTTGGGTGTGGTCCAGGTAAAGGATCAGTGTCCATTATTTGCAGTTACACAGGTAGGACCTCGGGAGCCACTGCAAACATCATATTGCAGTCTGTTTCCTAGCTGAGCAAGTGATCTGGCCTCATCCACTCCACACCAGAACTTGACACCTCATCTGGAGCGGACAGGTCCTAGGAGAAGACTGTCACAGAAGTAACCCGGATCTATGAGGGCATTTTAATTTCTGTAGCCACAATCCTCAGCCCCCATGTAACGATTGACCCAGTCTTGCACATTCTACACCACAGCCTTGCACTAGATTTGGAACCACCACTGCAGGGGAAGAAATGCAAACTTGAGCTGTATCTGAGTGGAGCCATGATTGCCTATAAAGATGGTGTGTCAGACTCCTATAAGTGCACTGGCCTCACTTGCTTCAGCACTCCTCTCCTCTGAGGTAAGACACACAATAAAGAGGGATAATGCCTGATGAAGGCTGCTCCTGGGGGTTTCTGATCTAAGGACAGAAGAGCAGACCCCACCCCTGAAAAGGTGATTACAGCCTTGGAGGAGGGAGGAAGTCGTGGCTCCTGTACTGCATAAGTTTTAGATCTTCCAACACTAAGCAAAGCCCCTTTCAAGGTGATAGTGGCCAGCATACACTGAATAAAGACGTGGCTGGCATCCATATCAAAATAAGGTCCCACACCAAAGACACTGGACACACAGAGTCTACACAGAAAAGTTCTCACATAAAAACATCCCTTCAAGACCACAACCAATAACTATTTCTCCTAAATTCATAGAGACAGATAAAGTTAGGTAAAACAAAAAGGTAGAGGAATGACTTCCAATTAAAAGAGCAAGAAAATTTCCCTGAAAGAATAAATAATGAAATAGAGATTACCAATCTATCAGACACTGAGCTCAAAAAGGTGGTATTAAAATTCTAACTGAATTAAGAAAGATTATTGTAACAAGGAACTAGAAACTATAAAGATGAATCAATCAAAAATAGACAATTCAATTATCAAAATAAAAACCAATCTGAAAGTAATAAATAGCAGAATAAATGACATGGGTGAATGAATAAGTGATCTGGAACTTACAATAATGGAAATCACAGAATCAGAACAGCAGACACAAAGACAATGAAAAAAGCAAAAGAAAGTAACATACAAAATTGATGGGATAATATAAAATGTTCTAACCTATACAAAATAGGGATTCTAGAAGGAACATAAAGAGAGGGGAATTGAAAATGTATTTGAAGAAATTTTGGATGAAAACTTCCCAGATCTAAAGAAGGAAACAGATATCCAGATACTAGAAACATAAATGGTTCCAAACAAGATGAACCCAAACAGACTCACACCAAGATATATAACAATTAAAATGGTAAACTTTTAAAAAAGAGAATTCTATGGGCAGTTATGGAGAAGGCAATGGCACCCCACTCCAGTACTCTTGCCTAGAAAATCCCATGGACAGAGGAGCCTGGTGGGCTGCAGTCCATGGGGTCGCTAAGAGTCGGACACAACTGAGCGACTTCACTTTTCACTTTCATGCATTGGAGAAGGAAATGGCAACCCACTCCAGTATTCTTGCCTGGAGAACCCCAGGGATGGGGGAGCCTGGTGGGCTGCCATCTATGGGGTCGCACAGAGTCGGACATGATTGAAGCGACTTAGCAGCAGCAGCAGCATGGGCAGTTAAGAGAAAAATAAAGAGTCAGTAACAAGGGAACCCCCATAAGGTTATCAGCTGATTTCTCTGTAGAAACTTTGCAGACTAGAGGGAGTAGCATGATATATTAAAGGTGCTAAAAGGATAAAATCTGCAACCTAGGACACTCTACCCAGCAAGAATAAAATTTAGAATAGAAGAAATTAAGAATTCCCCAGACAAACAAAAATTAAGCAATACTAAGCCTACCCTAAAAGAAATATCGAAGGATCTTCTCTAAATTAAAAAAGAAGCAAGAATCCATAGAAAATTACAATAGAAAAGGCAAATATATAGTCAGAATTGAAAATCACTTAATTAAGTTGTTACAAAATTAAAAATAATAAAAAATTGTAAAAGCAATTGTAATTATAATAGCTGGCAGTTGGCTCTGGTTACTCCCAAGTGTTACTTTCACCAGGCCACCAGCACAGATCCACTGAAGTCAGATCCTTGGACTGTAGTAGTTGTGCACCTTGATCTGCTGTGGGGACTATGGAGGCAGGTAAGACTTTGGGCTGGTCCAACCCCGTGTGTACATGCCCATGAAGCCCATAGCTGCTAAAGCCAGATGCATCCTACCTGCAGAACTTGTCCTTTCAGATGTTTCACTAGTACTGAATTTAAATGCAACTTCATGGTTCACATGGTCACAAGGAGAAATTTCAGCTCTTCTTTCTTACTCACAAGGCCCCTGGGGCTCAGCTGTAGTTTCAGCCCCACTTCTGTATGTGTTCCCCCAACCAGAGTCTGCTTCAGAGATTCCTGGGGCACACAAGCTCCTCAGGCAGGAAGGAGCCAAGGCAGAAATCAGAGCCAGTAGGCCACCCCTGTGGTAGGATACTAAAGTAGCATTTGGAATGGGTGAACCCTTCAGGCAGAGATAAGGAAATTAGGCCGAGTGTGCTACCCAGGTGGCAGGGTGCTAGGGCAATGATTGAAATGTGTAAGACCCTCAGGTGTTGAGCAGGGGGAATGGGCTGCACAGGTGGAGTGGTGTTGGTAAAGCAATTGGAACTCATGTGCCCATAATGTGGTGATCAGGGTGAGTGTGTTGCTCAGGCAGGCAGAGAAGGTGATGGAAGAGGTGCATTAGCCAACTCTGTTTGGATCCCTCCTGAGTGTTCGTGAAGCTAGGTAGTGATAGATGAAGAGAGAGGCTGCAATGGTTTCCCTGCCCTTTGCGCATCACTTGACAATAGTTCTTTGAATCTGTGGCAGCTTGGGCTTCCTCCATGATCATTCTCAGTTGTGGAGCTACTCACTCCCATTCCTTTCAGGCTATCTACTCACAGCCAACAGCAGTCCTCTCCCTGAGTCTGCTCTCCTAACCTTATGTTCCAGCACACGGCACTTGTGTGCACTGATAGACACCCATCTCAGGCTGGGGTATGCAGGGCTGTGACAGAGACCATCGGCAAAGGTCTCACTCTGCCCTGCCTGTCTCTAACCAGTTGTTAGGCTCTTTTTCAAGCCCCTGAAGCTCCTCTTCTCTCTCAGCTGATCTCCCCACCAGTGAACAGGCTTCTCCAGATGTGGGAACATCTCTTCAACTTCAGTTCCTTCACAGGGTTGCAGTCCCATTCTACTTCTTTTTCTCTTCCTTTTCTCTTCTTCTTTCTTTTGTCCTACCCAGTTATGCACTTGTCCTTTTAGGTGTCTGAGGTCTTCTGCTCATGTTTCAGTTCAGTTCAGTTCAGTCGTTCAGTCGTGTCTGACTCTTTGCAACCCCATGAATTGCAGCATGCCAGGCCTCCCTGTCCATCACCAACTCCTGGAGTTCATTCAGACTCATGTCCATCAAGTCAGTGATGCCATCCAGCCATCTCATCCTCTGTCATCCCCTTCTCCTCCTGCCTCCAATCCCTCCAAGAATCAGAGTCTTTTCCAATGAGTCAACACTTCACATGAAGTGGCCAAAGTACTGGAGTCTCAGCTTCAGCATCATTCCCTCCAAAGAAACCCCAGGGCTGATCTCCTTCAGAATGGACTGGTTGGATCTCCTTGCAGTCCAAGGGACTCTCAAGAGTCTTCTCCAACACCACAGTTCAAAAGCATCAGTTCTTTGGCACTCATGTTTTCTTCACAGGCCAACTCTCACATCCATACATGACTACTGGAAAAACCATAGCCTTGACTAGACAGACCTTTGTTGGTAAAGTAATGTCTCTGCTTTTTAATATGCTGTCTAGATGGGTCAAAACTTTTCTTTCAAGAAGTGAGCATCTTTTAATTTCATGGCTGCAGTAACCATCTGCAGTGATTTTGGAGCCCCCCAAATAAAATATATCACTGTTTCCACTGTTTACCCATCTATTTGCCATGAAGTGATGGGACCGGATGCCATGATCTTAGTTATTTGAATGTTGAGCTTTATGTCAACATTTTCACTCTTTTCTTTCACTTTCATCAAAAGACTCTTTAGTTCTTCTTCGCTTTCTGCCGTAAGAGTGGTGTCATCTGTATATCTGAGGTTATTGATATTTCTCCCAGCAATCTTGATTTCACCTTGTGCTTCATCCAGCCCAGCATTTCTCATGATGTATTTTGCATATAAGTTAAATAAGTAGGGTGACAATATCCAGCGTTGAAGTAGTCCCTTCCTGATTTGGAACAAGCCTGTTGTTCCATGTCCAGTTCTAACTGTTGCTCCTGACCTGCATATAGGTTTCTCAAGAGGCTGGTCAGGTGGCCTGGTATTCCCATCTCTTTAAGAATTTTCCACAGTTTGTTGTTATCCACACAGTCAAAGGCTTTGGCATAGTCAATAAAGCAGAAGTACATGTTTTTCTGGAACTCTCTTGCTTTTTCAATGGTCCAACAGATGTTGGCAAGTTGATCTCTGGTTCCTTTGCCTTTTCAAAATCCAGCTTGAACATCTGGAGGCTCATAGTTCATGTACTGTTGAAGCCTGGCTTGGAGAATTTTAAGCATTACTTTACTAGCGTGTGAGATGAGTGCAATTGTGCAGTAGTTTGAGCATTCTTTGGCATTGCCTTTCTTTGGGATTGGAATGAAAACGGACCTTTTCCAGTCCTGTGGCCACTGCTGAGTTTTCCAAATTTGCTGGCCTATTGAGTGCAGTACTTTCACAGCATTATCTTTTAGGACTTGAAATAGCTCAACTGAAATTCCTTCACCTCCACTAGCTTTGTTCATAGTGATGCTTCCTAAGGCCCACTTGGCTTCACATTCTAGGATGTCTGGCTCTAGGTTGGTGATCACATCATCATGGTTATCTGGGTCATGAAGATCCTTTTTGCATAGTTCTATGTATTCTTGCCACCTCTTCTTAATATCTTCTGCTTCTCTTAGGCCCATACCAGTTCTGTCCTTTTTCGAGACCATCTTTGCATGAAATGTTCCCTTGGTATCTCCAATCTTCTTGAAGAGGTCTCTAGACTTTCTCTTCTATTGTTTTCTTCTATATCTTTTCATTGATCACTGAGGAAGACCTCTCAATGATCAAGATCTCGCCTTGTTATTCTTTGGAACTCTGCATTCAAATGGGTATATCTGTCCTTTTCTCCTTTGCCTTTCACTTCTCTTCTTTTCACAGCTATTTGTAAGGCCTCCTTGGATAATCATTCTTTGTTTTTGCATTTCTTTTCCTTAAGGATGGTCTTCATCCCTGCCTCCTGAACAATGTCACAAACCTCTGTCCATAGTTCTTCAGGCACTCTGTCTATCAGATCTAATCCCTTGAATCTATTTGTCACTTACACTGTATGATTGTAAGGGATTTGATTTAGGTCATACCTGAGTGGTCTAGTGGTTTTTGGGTAGTCTTCTCTGATTTTCATCCCAGCTCCATTTTCCTGAGTGGAGGTGGGATCTTTGTCCTTATTTAGCTTAGATCAGAAATGCCATGGCCTTGGTGCAGATGAGTACTTATTATCACTAAGGCTAATATTATCATAATGAGAGCACAAAGAGCAAAAGATTACATACATTTGAATGCAGGAGATTCCTGCTTTCTCCCAGCTTTCTTTGTCTGCTTGTTTGCTTGCTCAGTCAGTTCAGTTGTGTCCAACTCTGCAACCTCATAGTCCACAGCCCGCCAGGCTCCCCGTCCATGGGATTCTCCAGGCAAGACTACTGGAGTGGGTTGCCATTTCCTTCTCCTGTGATAAAGTATGAAGTGAGTGAAGCTATTTGAACCCTTATTACCCAGTTTCCTTTCAGTCTGAAGTTTCCTGCTTTTCTTTGTCTACCTATGAATCCCTGTTGTTTATAAGATGTGTGATTTCCTGCCCCTATTTATCTGCTCATACCTAGCTACCTGTCTGCTGTTAACAATCAGTGGCAGTGTCTAAAAATTCCTGAAAGATATGATTGTATTTCATTTTCATCAATTCACAGTCACTTTTTTAAATGGCCATATGTCCCTCTCAGGAAGATTTGGAGAAAGACTGGCAATAAAAATTTTAGAGAGTTTAGAAAGATTATTCCTCAAGGGGACCAAGCCTCTCTTTCATTCGAGGAATTTTGGGCTTATAAATAGGTTAAAGCCTGGGAATTCATTGTGGGGCCCCAAAACTCTGTTTTTGTGGCATAAGTTAGATTTCTGTTCATTAGTCCTAGAACTTTTTTATTTCTTGGCTTATACAAATTAAGCAAGAATTTTATAGACTGCCCATCTATTTCTTTTCTAGAGACACCACAATCAGCTCTACAACACCATATTTTCCTGTGAGTCAAACTATTCTGTTTACTTTTTTGGCTCTATTTTCCTTTTTGTTAACCATGCCCACATTCTTGGCAATTGAGTACTTGCTGTAACCTGGTCCCTGACACAAAGGGCAACCACAGAGCTCTTCAAGGATGCTGGGGCTTCCTTCATATATGTATTTCTCATAGATATGTTGAAAGGTTAGTCTTCTGTACTCTCCTAGAGTAGGTGAACAAGTTTTATATGATAATCCATGGTAACATTCTAATCTCATTAAGTCTTTGGATTCTGTCCTCTACAGTATACCAGGGAAGTTTATCATTTCAGCTTAATTTAGTAGTTCACTGTTGGATTAATGCCAGCCAACCAAATAACTGACCAACCAACCAAATTCTTAGTGTTATTTCTAAGTTCTCAAGCTAAAACTCTGAATCTGTCGACTAAAAAAGATATAGTCACAATCTGAAAGTGGAGAGTTATTTTATTTGGTGGGAATGTTTAGGACTCTGAGCCTGGGAGACAGCATCTCAGTAGCTCTGAGAAAACTGCTTCAAGGAGGGAAGAGGGCAAGTCAGGCTATATACAAGTTTCCAAAAAAGGGAGCATGCAGTCTGACATCAAAGATAAGGTATCAATTTATGGAATTTAACATTCTATGTATGGGAAGATGCAAGCCTCTGGGCTCACTGAATTCATTCCTTTCATATGGCCTCAGCTATCTGGTGCCAATTCTCTTGCCTTGTTCACCTTGCTTCTTGCATTCCCCCAGCTCCTCAGCAATCACCATGAGGGAGTGGTGGCATCCACTGAATTGCAGTTTGGGGAGCCCTCATTCACATTTGGAGGCCAGAAATTGCTGATGGCTGTGACATTCCTTGTTTATTAATATGGCAGGATATATTTTTATTTCACAAATCTATTCTAGAATCTCTGCTTAGTGGACTCCTATCAATACATTCAGTCTGATACATCTTTATATTTCTTCAATGATTATTCTACACACATCCATTTTCACACATATCCATCAGATTTCTGTCTGCATCACTTGGAAATATTATGCAATTATTTTGATGTGTATCATATCTTCTCATGGGTCACACTTTCACTTTGAACTGGTGGCTCAGATGGTAAAGAATCTGCCTGAAATGCAGGAGATGCGGTTTTGATCCCTGGGTTGGGAAGATCTCCTGTGGAAGGAAATGGCAACCCACTCCAATATTCTTGCCTGGAGAGTTTCATGGATGGGGGAGCCTGACAGGCTACAGCCCATGGGATTGCAAAGAGTCAGACACGACTGAGCAACTAACACTTTCACTTTGACTTTTAAGACTTGAGTTTAGCTGTAGATGTGGAAGCAAAGAAGATTGATGGGTAGATATTGAAGAGAATAAGTAGTGCCTTGCAAGACAACTACACTAGAAGCAGCCATTACAGATCCTTCAGCCAAAGGGGAAATAACATCAGGGAAGGATAGGGGGCCTGCTTCTACTCTAAAGTATATTCAGTAGAATTTAGGGGTTTGATATTCCCAGCTTCACTGGGTTCTTTCCATATGTTTCCATTCCTTCTGGCCGTTGATTTACTTTAATAGAAGATACTCTGTAATGCTGGGGACTTAATTTGTGTTGTAACTTAGTGAATTGCAGATTGCAACTCTGTTTTGCCTTAAAAGTCTAAGCTTTGTTGCTACAGAAGATGGAGATTTCTTTCTGGTCAGATAATGAAGCCTGTGGGGTCGTTAGTATAAAGCTTGAGCTGCAAATTTGTAGCAGGGAACTGATCTTTTTTCTTTTCCAATTCTTATAGCACAGTTAGAATTAGCCAGTCAATTCTCATACTCCTTAGCTCAACCAAAATGTTCTAAGGAAATAACTACATGGCCACCCAGAAACTCAAATCATATAATAATTTGTTTAGGAGGATCCAATGATATTGGGGCTTCCCTGGTGGCTCAGAGGTTAAAGCGTCTGCCTCCAATGCGGGAGACCCAGGTTTGATCCCTGGGTCGGGAAGATCCCCTGGAGAAGGAAATGGCAATCCACTTCAGTATTCTTGCCTGGAGAATCCCATGGACGGAGAAGCCTAGCAGGTTACAGTCCACGGGGTCACAAAGAGTCGGACACGACTGAGCGACTTCACCTTCAATGATAATATTTTGTGCTTCTCTATTGCCATATTATGCCACAGCCTCTTTACAACTGAAAAAAGTTATTAAAACATTTAATTCTAAGTGGACTGGGAAATTAAATTTCATAAAACCCAGAAGTAATTCAGAAATGTATTCTTAAGATGCTCCTCTAGAATCACTTCTATTGTCAGACAAGGTTTAAACAGTGAAATAGAATGAGTAGGAGATACAAATTAAGACATATATTGTAATAAATCATTTGTCTAATCTGGGAGTCTGGCTAGGCAATAGATCAGGATGTCAGAAAGGGTAACCTTGAGCACAAGCTGAAGCTGCTGTCCACAGGCAGAATTTCTTCAAGGAAGCCTCAACTCTGCTATAAAGATTATTCAATTGATTAAACTGAGCAAACCCAGATTACTTAAAATTATATCTCTTAATTAAAATTAGCTGATTCTGGATTTTTATCACTTCTACAGAATAACTTCACAGCAACAGTTACATTAATATGTGATTGAATAACTGGGCCCTTAGCCTAGCTAAGATAATACATAAAAAAGACTATCACAGCTACCAATTTCACTCTTTTCCATGGCAATGTCTGATTGTCCTAGCACCACTGCCTGAAAAACTGTTCCTTTCCCTTACCCTTTCTTGAGACATTTGTTGCAAGCCAATTGACCATAAATGTAAGGTCTTATTTCTGGATTTTTTTTTTTTACTTTGTCCACATGATGTGAAGAGTCCACTAATTGGAAAAGATCTTGATGCTGGGAAAGACTGAGGGCAGGAGGAGAAGGAGGTGGTTGGCAGATGATAAGATGGTTAGATAGCATCACCACTCAATGGACATGAAATTGAGCAAACTCCAGGAGATAGTGGAGGACAGAGGAGCCTGGACTACTAGAGTCCATAAGGTTGCAAAGAGTCAAACATGACTTAGTGACTGAACAAAAGCAACTATATTCCTTTGAGTTCTATGTAGTAAAATTTGAAATCAAGAAGTAGAAATCCTCCAATTTTGTTCTATTCCAAGTTTGGTTTGATATTCTGCATTCTTTGCATTTCCATTTACATTTAGGATAAGCTTGTCATTTCCGTTCAGTTCAGTCAATCAGTCATGTCCGACTCTTTGTGACCCCATGGACTGCAGCACACCAGGCATCCCTGTCCATCACCAACTCCAGGAATTTACTCAAACTTATGTCCATTGAGTAGGTGATGCCATGCAACCATCTCATCCTCTGTCATCCCCTTCTCCTCCCATCTTTAGTGCTTCCCAGAATCAGGGTCTTTTCAAATAAGTCAATTCTTCACATCAGGTGGCCAAAGTATTGGAGTTTCAGCTTCAGCATCAGTCCTTCCAATGAATATTCAGGACTGATTTCCCTTGAGATTGGCTTGTTGAATCTCCCTGCAGTCCATGGGGCTCTCAAGAGTCTTCTCCAACATCACAATTTACAAGCATCAGTTCTTTGGCGCTCGGCTTTCTTTATGGTCCAACTCTCACATCCATACATGACTGCTGGAAATACCATAGCTTTGACTAGATGGACATTTAATGCCAAAGTAACGTCTCTTCTTTTTAATATGCTGTCAAGTTTAGTCATAACTTTTCTTCCAAGGAGTAAGTGTCTTTTAATTTCATGGCTGCATTCACCATCTGCAGTGATTTTGGAGCCCCCCAAATAAAGTCTATCACTGTTTCCACTGTTTCCCCAACTATTTGCCATGAAGTGATGGAACCAGACGCCATGATCATAGTTTTCTGAATGTTGAGTTTTAAGCCAACTTTTCCACTCTCCTGTTTCACTTTCATCAAGAGGCTCTTTAGTTCGTCTTCACTTTCTGCCATAAGGGTGGTGTCATCTGCATATCTGAGGTTATTGAGATTTCTCCTAGCAATCTTGATTCCACCTTGTGCTTCATCCAGCCCAGCATTTCTTATGATGTATTCTGCATATAAGTTAAATAATCAGGATGACAATATACAGCTTTGATGCACTCCTTTCCTGATTTGGAACCAGTCTGTTGTTCCATGTCCAGTTCTAACTGTTGCTTCCTGATGTGCATACAGATTTCTCAAGAGGCAGGTCAGGTGGCCTGGTATTCCCATCTCTTTAAGAATTTTCCACAGTTTGTTGTGATTCACACAGTCAAAGGCTTTGGCATAGTCAATAAAGCAGAAATATATGTTTCTCTGCAACTCTTTTGCTTTTTTGATGATCCAGCAGATGTTTGCAATTTGATCTCTGGTTCCTCTGCCTTTTCTAAAACCAGCTTGAACATCTGAAAGTTCATGGTTCACGTATTGCTGAAGCCTGGCTTGGAGAATTTTGAGCATTACTTTACTGGCATGTGAGTGAGTGATTGAAGTCACTCAGTCGTGTCCAACTCTTTGCGACCCCGTGGACTGTAGCCTACTAGGCTTCTCCATCCATGGGATTTTCCAGGCAAGAGTGCTGGAGTGGATTGCCATTTCCTTCTCCAGGGGATCTTCCTGACCCAGTAATCGAACCCGTGTCTCCCACATTACAGGCAGACGCTTTACCGTCTGAGCCACCAGGTCCCTACCTTTTCTCTCCTTTATTGAGTCCATCTTTACATAAAATGTTCCCTTGTTATCTCTAATTTTCTTGAAGAGATCTCTAGTCTTTCCTGTTCTATTCTTTTCCTCTATTTCTTTGCACTGATCACTGAGGAAGGCTTTCTTTTCTCTCCTTGCTATTCTTTGGAATTCTGCATTCAAATGTGTATATCTTTCCTTTTATCCTTTGCTTTTCACTTCCCTTCTTTTCATAGCTATTTGTAAGGCCTCCTCAGACAGCCATTTTTTTTTTTTTTTTTTGCATTTCTTTTTCTTGGGGATGGTCTTGACTTCTATATCTTGTACAATGTCATGAACCTCTGTCCATAGTTCATCAGACACTCTGTCTCTCAGATCTAGTCAGTTTTCTCCATTTTCTTCAATTTCAATCTGAATTTGGCAATAATGAGTTCATGAACAGTCAGCTCCTGGTCTTATTTTTACTGACTGTATAGAGCTTCTCCATCTTTGGCTGCAAAGAATATAATCAGTCTGATTTTGGTGTTGACCATCTGGTGATGTCCGTGTGTAGAGTCTTCTCTCATGCTATTTTAAGAGGGTGTTTGCTATGACCTCTGCCTTCTCTTGGCAGAACTCTATTAGCCTTTGCCTTGTTTTAATCTGTACTCCAAGGGCCAACTTTGCCTGTTATTCCAGGTGTTTCTTGACTTCCTACTTTTGCAATCCAGTCTTCTATAATGAAAAGGACATCTTTTTTGGGTGTTAGTTCTAGAAGGTCTTGTAGGTTTTCATAGAACTGTTCACCTTCAGCCTCTTCAGCATTACTGGTCAGGGCATAAACTTGGATTACCTTGATACTGAATGGTTTGCCTTGAAAATGAACAGAGATCATTCTGTCATTTTTGAGATTGCATGCAAGTACTGCATTTTGGACTCTTTTGTTGACCATGATGGCTACTCCATTTCTTCTAAGGTATTCCTGACCACAGTAGTAGATATAATAGTCATCTGAGTTAAATTCACCCATTTCAGTCAATCTTAGTTCACTCATTCTTAGAATATTGGTATTCATTCTTGCCATCTCCTGTTTGACCACTTCCAATTTGTCACTTCTTGGCAAATAGATGGGGAAGCAATAGAAACAGTGAGATACTTTATTTCTTGGGCTCCAAAATCACTGCAGATGGTGACTGCAGCCATGAAATTAAAAGACGCTTGCTCTTTGGAAGAAAAATTATGACCAACCAAGACAGCATATTAAAAAGCAAAGACATAACTTTGTCAGCAAAAGTTCTTTTAGTCAAAGCTATGGATTTTCCAGCAGCTATGGATTTCCATGTATGGATATCAGACTTAGACTATAAAGAAAGCTGAGTGCCAGAGAATTGATGCTTTTGAACTGTAGTGTTGGAAAAGACTCTTGAGAGTCCCTTGGACTGCAACGAGATCATGCTAGTCAGTCCTAAAGGAAATTAGCTCTGAATATTCATTGGAAAGACTGATGCTGAAGCTGAAACTTCAATACTTTGGCCACCTGATGCGAAGAGCTGACTCATTTGAAAAGACCCTGATGCTGGGAAAGATTGAGGGCCAGAGGAGAAGAAGATGACAGAGGGTGAGATGGTTGGATGGCATCACTGATTTAAGGGACATGAGTTTGAGCAAGCTCTGATAATTCCTGATGGACTGGGAAGCCTAGTGCGCTGCAGTCCATGGGGTCACAAGGAGTCAGACACGGTTGAGTGACTGAACTGTCTGAACTGATATTTTATATCTATTAACACATGAGTGTTGTTGATATTTTTTGATATCTTCTTTTAAAGCCTTACAAAAGATTTAATTGATAAACACCATTATTTAAAATTATTAAGGTATTCAGAATTTGAGTGTATATTAATGTATAACAATAGGTTTTATATCTTCATTTGTTTTCATAGTACTAGTTATGACTGTTTATTTCACCTTGAAAAACTTCTTATAACATGTCTTGTATGGCAAGTCTGGTGATGATAAACTCTCAATTTTTTTTTTTTTGTTTGTTTGTTTTGGAAAGTCTGTTGTCGGTAGTGTTCATTTGATAAGTTGTGTCTAGTTCTTTGAATTCATGGACTATAGCACAACACGTTCCTCTGTCCTCTATTCCTTATCAGAACTTGCTCAAATTCATGTTCATTGAGTTGGTAATGCTATTTAACCATCTGGTCCTCTGCCACCTCCTTCTCCTTTGCCTTCAGTCTTTCCAAGCATAAAGGTCTTTTCCAGTGAGTCAGCTATTTGCTTCAGGTGGCCAAAGTATTGGAGCTTCAGCTTCAGCAACAGTACTTACAGTGAATATTCAGGGTTGGTTTCCTTTATAATTGACTTGTTTTACATCCTTGCTGTTGAAGGGTCTCTTAAGTCTTCTCCAGGACTAAAATTTAAAAGCATCAGTTCTTCGGTGTGCAGCCTTCTTCCTTCTTCATGGATCACAGCATTGTCTTGCTGAAGGGGCTTTCATAACTCAGTGAAGCTGTGTGCCATGACATACAGGACCACACAAGATGGAGTGGTCATAGTGAGGATTTCTGACATAATGTGGTTCACTAGAGGAGAAAATGGCAAACTACTCCAATATTCTTGCCTTGAGAACCCCATGAACAGTTTGAAAAGGCAAAAATATATGACATCAGAAGATGAGCCTCCTAGATTAGAAGTTATCCAATATGCTACAGGGAAAGAATTGAAGACAATTAAGAATGGCTCCAGAAAGAATGAAGCAGGTGGGCGAAACAAGAAATGACTCATTGTGAATGTGTCTAGTGGTGAAAGTAGAGTTTGATCTGTGAAGAAAAATACTGCATAGGAACCTGGAATGTTAGGTCCATGAATCAAGGCAAATTGGACATGGGCAAGCAGGAGATGGAAAGAGTGAACACCTACATCTTAAGAATTAGTGAACTAAATTGGACAGAAATGGGAAGATTTAATTCAGATGACCATTATATATATCAATAATCCTGCAGACAAGGATCCCTGAGAAGAGTTGGAATAGCCCTCAGTCACAGGATGTAAAATTAATACACAGAAATCTTGTACATTGTTAATGAAAGATCAGAAAGAATAATTAAAGAAAGAACTCTATTTGCTATTGCAACAGAAAAGGTAAAATACTGGGTTTATTAACCTACTTAAGGAAACAAAAGACCTGTATGCAAAAAACTATAAGACAATAATAAAAGAAATTAAAGATGACAAAAACAGAAAGATATACCATATTCTTAGACTAGAAGAATCAATACTGTGAAAATGACTGTACCACACAAAGAAATCTACAGATTCAGTGCAAATCTTATCTAAGTATCAATGGAATTTTTCAAAAAGGTAGAACAACAACAACAACAAAAAACAACAAACATTTTTTTCTACAATTTGTATAGAAATACAAAAGATCATACATGCCAAAAGAAATTTTGAGGAAAAAAAGCTGCAGCTGAAAGAATCAAGCTCCCTGACTTCAGATATACTACAAAGCTAAAATATTCAAGACCATATGATTCTGACACCAAAACAGAGATGTAAATCAATGAAAAAGGATAGAAAATCAAGAGAAAAAACTTATTCACTTACGGTCACCCAATCTTTGAAAAAAGACAGTCTCTTCAAAAGTGATGCTGGAAAAACTGAACAGCTACACATAAAAGAATGAAATTAGAACTATACTTAACACCACACACACAAAAAAACCTCAAAATGAACTAAATATAAGGTCAGGCACTATAAAAGTCTTAGAGGAAAGCATAGGCAGAACAGTTCAGTTCAATTCAGTCGCTCAGTCCTGTCTGACTCTTTGTGACCCCATGTACTGCATCACACCAGGCTTCCCTGTCCATCACCAGCTCCCAGAGCTTGTTCAAACTCATGTCCATCGAATAAGTGATGACATCCAACCATCTCATCCTCTGTCACTCCCTTCTCCTCCTGCCTTCAGTCTTTCCCAGCTTCAGGGTCTTTTCTAATGAGTCACTTCTTCGCATCAGGTAGCCAAAGTATTGAAGCTTCAGCTTCAGCATCAATTATTCTAATGAATAGTCAGGGCTTATTTCCTTTAAGATTGACTGGTTTGATCTCTTTGCAGTCCAAGGGATTCTCAAGAGTCTTTTCCAACATGGACAGATCATAGTGGAGAGTTCTGGCAAAACGTGGTCCACTGGAGAAGGGCATGGCAAACCACTTTAGTATTCTTACCTTGAGAACCCTGTGAACAGTATGAAAAGGCAAAAAGATAAGCAGAACACTCTGACATAAACTACAGGAAGATCCTTTTCTACCTGTGTGCTAGATTAATGAAAACAAAAATAAACAAACAAAAAACAGATGGGATCTAATTAAGCTTATCTTTTGCATAGCAAATGAAACTATAAAGACAACCATCAGAGTGGGAGAAAATACTTGGAAATGAATCAGCTGACAAAGAATTAATCTCCAAAATATGCAAGTAAGTCAAGCAACTTAGTGTATCAAAAAAAAAAAAAAGAGCCAACCAAAAAATGGATGGAAGTCTTAAGCAGCCATTTCTCTAAAGAAGACTCAAAGTTGGCCAACAAACACATGAAAAAATGTTCAATATCACTAATTATTAGAGAAATGAAAATTAAAACTAAATGAAGTGTCACTTCACATCAGTCAGAATAGCCATCAGGAATCCTACAAATGATAAATACTGGAGAAGGTGTGGATAAAAGGGAATCCTCTTGAGCTGTTGGTGGGAGTGTAAATTGCTACAGCCACTATGGAGAACAGTATGGAGAATAATTAAAAATTGAAAACTAGAACTACCATATGATTCAGCAACTCCCCTGCTGGATATATACTCTGAGAAAATCATAATTCAAAAAGACACATGTACCCCAATATTCATTGCAACACTATTTACAATAGCCTAGACATGGAAGCAACCTAAACGTCCATTGACAGATGAACAGATAAAGAAGATGTGGTACATATATACAATGGGATATTACGCAGTCTTAAAAAAGATTGAAATTGGTTCATTTGTAATGATGTGGGTAGAGGTACAGTCTATCACAAAGAGTGAAGTGAGTTGGAAAAAGAAAAGCAGATATAATATATTAATGCATATATATGTGATCTAGAAAGTCAGCACAAATAGTTTGCACAGCAGGAATAGAGATGAAGATGTAAAGAATGGACACAGGGACAAGGGAAGAGAACAGTGAAATGAATTCAGGGAGTAGGAATTGCATATATACATATCATTTGTTAAATAGTTAATTGGGAGCTGCCATATATAGCACAGAGAGCTAAGCTCAATGCTCTGAGATGGCTAAGAGGGGTAGGATGTGTGTTGGTTGAGAGGTTCAAGAGGGAAGGGATATACATATACATATAACTGATTCACTTCATTGTGTAGCAAAAACTAGCACAGCATTATAAAGCAATTACACTACAATAAAAACAAATAAAACTGAAATCATATTGGACATTTTTTTTTTTTTGCCACAGAACTATGAGATTAAAAATCAAGTACAGGAAAAAAAAACTGTAAAAAGCAGAAACTTGTAAAAATTAAACAATATGCTACTTAATAATCTGTAGATCACTGAAAAACATCAAATAGGAAATCAGAAAACACCTAGAAACAAGTGAAAATGCAGCAAAAGCAGTTCTAAGAAGGAAATTTGTAGCAATACAATCTTACCTTAAGAAACAAACAAACAAAAAATTCAAAGAAACAAACACAACCTAACATTATATGTAATGCAACAGGAGAAATACAAATATACATAAATCAATGTAAGTAGAAGGAAAGAAATCCTAAAGGTCTGAGCAGAAATAAATGAAATAGAGGAAAAATAAAAGAATTGCAAAGATCAGTGAAACTAAAAGCTGGTTCTTAGAAAAGATAAAGTCGATTAACCTTTATCCAAGTATATCAAGAAAAAAGGGAGAGGACTGAAATCAATAAAATTAGAAAGTACAAAGGAGAACTCACAGCTCACAGCACAGAAATACAAAGGATCATCAGAGAATACTACAAAAAAACTATATACAAATAAAACTGGAACAAGCAGTTAATTTCTTAGAAAGGTCCAACCTTCTAAGACTGAACCAGGAAGAAACAGAAAATATGCAAAGACCAGTCACAAGTAATGCAATGGGAAGTAATGAAGTAAAGTGATGAAAATGGAAACTGTGATTAAATAATGAAATGAAAACTGTGGTTTAAAATCTTCCAACAAACAAAAGTTAAGGACAAGATGACTTCTAAGGTGACTTCTAGCAAATACTTAGAGAAGTGCTAATACTTACCCATCTCAAAAACTTCTAGAGATGCAGAAGAAGGAACTATTTCAAGCTGATTATACATGGCCACTGTTAGCGTAATACCAAAGACAGACAAAAATATCACTAAAAAATAAAATTATAGACCAATCACACTGATGAAAGCAGATGGAAAAATCAACAAAATACTAGAAAATACATTAGAACAACACATTAGAAGGATCATATACCATTATCAACTGGGGTTTATCCCAGGCATACAAAGATTCTTCAATAAAGGCAAATCAAACAGTGAGATATACCATATTAACAAATTGAAGAATAAAAGCCATATGATTGATTGCATCAGGAAATGCAGGAAAAAGAAATGAAAATTAAAACTACAATGAAATATCACCTCATACTGGTAAAAAAGGCTATTATAAAATAATCTATAAACAATGCTAGAGAGGGTGTGGAGAAAAGAGAATCCTCCTAAACTGTTAATGGGAATGTAAATTGGTACAGCAAGCATGGTAAACAGTATGGAGTTCCTACAAAAACTAAAATGATAGCTACTATATGACCCAGAAAGCTCACTTTTAAACATATATCTGAAGAAAACCATAATTTGAAAGAATCCATGCATACGGATATTTATTGCAGCATTATTTACAATACCCAGAACATGGAAGCAATGCAGATGTCCATCAACAGAGATATGGATAAAGAAGATGTGGTACAAATTGGTTCAAGATGGTGGAGCACAAGGATGTGTGATCATCTCCTTCTGAAAGAGCACTGGAATCACAATGAACAGTTGAATAACCATTGACAGGAGGATGGTGGAACCCACCAAAAAAGATACCCTACATCCAAAGACAAAGGATAAGCTACAGTGAAACAGTAGGAGGCACAAAATGGAGATCAAGTCAAATCTCATATCTGTTGCGTGGGAAACTCACAAACTGGAGAACAATAATAACAAAGTGATATCAAAAGTGAAAGTGATGTCTCTCAGTCGTCTCCAACTCTTTGCGACCCCACGGGCTGTAGCCTGTCAGGCTCCTCCATCCATGGGATTTTCCAGGCAAGAGTGCTGGAGTGGATTGCTATTTCCTTCTCCAGAGGACCTTCCCGACCCAGGAATCGAACCCGAGTCTCCCGTATTGCAGGCAGACGCTTTACCATGGGAGCCATCAGGAAAGCCCAGCTTAATAATAACAAAGAAGTGTCCCAACTCCCATAAAGGTTCTGAGCCCCATGTCAGGCTTCCCAAACTGGGGATCCAAAAAAGGGACTAGAATTCCCAGGAAGTCTGACTTTGAAAGCCAGCGGGATTTGATTACAGGACTTCCACAGAACCGGGGAAAACAGAGACTCCATTCTTGGAGAGTACAAACAAAATTTTGTGTGCACCAGGACCCAGGGGAAAGAGCAGTGACCCCACAGAAGACTGAACTAGACTTATCTGCTAATGTTGAAAGGTCTCCTGTGGAGGAATTGGTTATCAAAATTTCACCACAGGTACAGGGACACTGGCAGCAGCAGTCCTTCAGGTGCTCCTTGGTGTGAGCTCTCTTGGAGGCCACCAGTATTAGACCTACCATATAACCTGTAGACTCCAGGGCTGGGTTGCCACAGGTCAATCAACCAGCAGGGAGGGAGTGCAGCCTGATACAGAATACAATTGGATCAAATTTTTTACTGAGCATGTCCCTGGACACCAGAGCAAGACCCAGTTTTCCCCACTGCCATTTCCTCCCATCAGGAAGCTTGTACAAACCTCTTAGCCTCATCCACCAGAGAGCAGACAGAAGAAACAAGTAGAACCACAATCTTGCAGTGGGTAGAAACAAAACCACATCACAGAAAGTTAACCAGGATGAAAAAGCAGAGGGTTTTGTCCCAGATGAAGGGACAATATAAAACTTGCCAAAACAAACAAATAAGTAGGGATAGGCAAGCTTCCAGAAAAAGAAATCAGAATAATTATAATGAAGATGATCCAGAATCTTGGAAAAAGAGTGGAGAACGGACAACAAATGTTTACCAAAGACCTACTGTTGCTGCTGCTGCTGCTGCTAAATCACTTCAAGAACTAGAAAACAAACAAATGGATATGAACAATATGCTAGAAGGACTCAATAGCAGAATAACTGAGGCAGAAGAATGGATAAGTGACCTAGAAGACAGAATGATAGGAATCACTGCACAAAACAGAATATAGAAAAAACGAATTAAAAAAAAAAAAAAAGAGGACAGCCTAAAAGACCTGTGTTGTTCAGTCGATCAGTTGTGTTGGACTGTTGGCAACCCCGTGGACTGCAGCACAACAGGTTTCCCTGTCCTTGACCATCTCCCAGAATTTGCTCAAATTCATATCCACTGAGTCAGTGATGCCATCCAGCCATCTAATCTTCTGTTGCCCTCTTCTCCTCCTGTCTTCAATCTTTCCCTGCATCAGGTTCTTTTACAATGAGTCAGCTCTTTGCATCAGGTGGCCAAAGTACTGAAGCTTCAGCTTCAGCATCAGTCCTTCCAATGAATATTTAGGGCTGATTTCCTTTGTGACTGACTGGTTTGATCTCCTTGCAGTCCAAGGGACTCTCAAGAGTCTTCTCTCGCACCACAGTTTGAAAGCATCAGTTCTTCAGCGCTCAGCCTTTTTTTATTGTCCAACTCTCACATACATACATGACTACTGGAAAAACCATAGTTTTGACTATATAGACATGTGTAGACAAAGTAATATCTCTGTTTTTTAATACACTGTTTAGATTTGTCATTGTATTTCTTTCAATGAGCACATGTCTTTTAATTTCATGGCTGTAGTCACTTTCCCGTGATTTTGGAGCCCAAGAAAATAGTCTTTCACTGTTTTTATTGTTTCTCCATCTATTTGCCATGGAGTGATGGGTCCAGATGCCATGATCTTTGCTTTTAGAATGTTGTTTTAAGCCAGCTTTTTCACTTTGCTCTTTCACTTGCATCAAAAGGCTCTTTAATTCTTCTTTACTTTTTGCCATAAAGGTGGTGTCATCTGCATATCTGAGGTTATCTTTACTTGTCCCTGCAATCTTGATTCCAGACTGTGTTTCATTCAGCCTGGCATTTCACATGATATACACTGCATATAAGTTAAATAAGTAAGGTGACAGTATACAGCCTTGAAGAACTCCTTTCCCAGTTTTGAAATAGTCCATTGTTCCATGTCCAATTCTAACTGTTGCTGCTTGACCTGCATACAGATTTCTCAGGAGGCAGGTAAGGTCTTCTTGTATTCCCATCAATTTAAGAATTTTTCCACAGTTTGTTGTGATTCACACAAAGGCTTTAGCATAGTCAATGAAGCAGAAGTATATGTTTTTTTTCTTGAATTCTCTAGCTTTTGCTATGACCCAATGGATGTTGGCTATTTGATGTTTCCTTTGCCTTTTGTACATCCAGCTTGTACATCTGGAAGATCTCAGTTCACATACTGTGGAAGCCTAGCTTAGAGGATTTGGAGCATTATTTTGGTAGCATGTGAAAGGAGTGCAGTTGTGCAGTAGTTTGAGCATTCTTTGCCACCACCCTTCTTTGGATTGGAATGAAAACTGACATTTTCCAGTCTGGTGGCCACTGCTGAGGTTTCTAAATTTGCTGGCATATTGAATGCAGCAATTTCACAGCATCATCTTTTAGGATATGAAATAGCTCAGCTGGAATTCCATCACCTCCACTAGCTTTGCTCATAGTGATGCTTCCTAAGGTCATCTTGTGTTTGTACTACAGGATGTCTGACTCTAGGTGAGTGATCACATAATCGTGGTTGTCTGGGCCATTAAGATATTTTTTTGTAGAGTTCTTTTTATTCTTGCCATCTCTTCTTAATATATTCTGCTTCTGTTAGGTCCATATAATTTCTGTCCTTTTTTGTGCCCATCTTTGACTGAAATTTTTCCTTGGTATCTCTAATTTTCTTGAAGAGATCTCTAGTCTTTCCCATTCTATGGTTTTTCCTCTATTTCTTTGCATTGTTCACTTCAAAAGGCTTTGTATTCTCTCCTTGTTATTCTTTGGAACTGCATTCAGGTGGCTAAACCTTTCCTTTCCTCCTTTGCCTTTCACTTCTCTTCTTTTCTCAGCTATTTGTAATGTCTCCTCAGACAATCATCTTGGCTTTTTTCCATTTCTTTTTCTTGGGATGGTTTTGATCACCGCCTCCTGTACAATGTTAAGAACTGCTGTCCATATTTCTTCAAGCACTCTATCAGATGTAATCCCTAGAATCTATTTGTTACTTCCACTGTATAATTGTAAGGGATTTGATTTAGGTCATACCTTAATAGCCTAGTGGTTTTCCTACTTTATTCAATTTAAGTCTGAAGTTTGCAATAAGGGGTTCATGATCTGAGCCACTGTCAACTCCTTGCCTTGTTTTTGTTGGCTGTATAAAACTTTTTCATCTTCGGCTGCAAAGAATATCAATCTGATTTCATTATTGACCGTCTGGTGATGTCCACATGTAGAGTTGTCAGTTATGTTTTTGGAGGAGGGTGTTCGCTATGACCAGTGTGTTTTGGCGAAGCTCTGTCAGCCTTTGTCCTGCTTAGTTTTCTTCTCTAAGGACAAACTTGCCTGTTACTCCAGGTATCTCTTGACTTCCTATTTTTCATTCCAGTCTCCTGTGATGGAAAGGACATCTTTTTTTGATATTAGCTCTAGAAGGTCTTGTAAGTCTTCATAGAACCATTCATCTTGAGCTTCTTTGATATCAATGGTTGGGGCATAAACTTAGATTACTCTGATATTGAATGGTTTGCCTTGGAAACGAAATAGAATCTTTCTGTCGTTTTTGAGATTGTACCCAAATACTGCATTTCCCATTCTTTTTTTTTTTTTTTTTTTTGGCTATGAGGGTTACTTCATTTCTTCCAAGCAATGCTTGCCCATATTCTTGCCCATGCTAGTAGATATAATTGTCATCTAATGAAATTCACCCATTCCTGTCCATTTTAGTTCACTGATTCCTAAATTGTTAATATTCACTCTTGCCATCTCCTGTTTGACCACTTCAAATTTACCTTGATTCATGGACCAATTTACCTTGATTCAGAGCCCTCTGGGGTAGCATTAAATACACCAATATTTAGATTATAGGGATCCCAGAAGGAGAAGAGAGAGAAAATATTTGAAGAGATAATAGCTGAAAACTTCCCTAACATGGGAAACAAAATAATCAACCAAGTCTAGGAAGTGCAGAGAGTCTCAGACAGGATAAAACAAAAAAAAGAACAGACTAAGACACATAGAAATCAAACAGACAAATGTTAAAAATTAGATAAACAAAAGCAACAAGTTAAAAACAAGAGATAGCATACAAGGGAACTCCCATAAGTATATCAGCTAGTTTCTTAACAGAAACTCTGCAAGCTAGAAGGGAATGCCATGACATATTTAACATTATGAAAGGGCAGAATCTGTAACCATGAATTCTATCAAGATTCTTGTTCAGATTTGATGGATAAATCAAAAGCTTTACAAACAAGCAAAAGTTATGAGAATTCAGCACCACCAAACCAGCTCTACAACAAATGCTAAAGAAACTACTCTAGGTAGGAGACACAAAAGAAGGAAATGATTTATGAAAGATAAACTCAAAACAATTAACAAAATGTAATGGAATCATCAGTTCAGTTTAGTTCAGTCATTCAGTCATGTCTGACTCTCTGTGATCCCATGGACTTCAGCACACCAGGCTTCCCTGTCCATCACCAACTCCCGGAGCTTGCTCAAACTCATGTCTATAGAGATGGTGATGCCATCCATGGCATCACCAACTCAATGCTATCACTGATGTCAATAGGATCATACGTATTGAAAATTACTTTAATGTAAATGGATTAAATGCACCAACCAAAAGACATAGACTGCCTGGGAGGTTACAAAATTAAGACATGTATATATGTTGTTTATAAGAGACCAACCTCTGACCTAGGGACAAACAGAATGTAAATAAGGGGATGGGAGAAGTTGTTCCATGAAAGTGAAAATCAAATAAAGCTTGAGTAGCAATACTCATATAAAACAAAATAGACTTTAAAACAAAGACTCTTATATAAAGTCTTTTTATAAAGATAGAAAAAGAAGGACACTATGCAATGATCAAGGTTTCATTCTAAGAAAATATATGAATTATAAATCTATATGTATCCAACATAGGAGCACCTCAAATGTAAGGCAAATACCAACAACCATAAAGGTAGAAATTTACAGTAATATAATAATAGTGGAGGACTTTAACATCCCAATTTAATCAGTGGACAGGTCATTGAGACAGAAAATTAATGAGGAACCACTAGCCTTAAATGACACTTTAGCCCAGATGAACTTGATTGATATTTATAGAGCTTTCCATTCAAAAGAAGCAGACTACATACACATTCTTCTCAAGTACACATGGAACATTCTTCAGAATTGACCACATGCTGGGTCACAAGGTGAGCCTTGGCAAATTCAATAAAACTGAAATCACATCAAATATCTTTTCTTATCATAGTACTATGAGATGAGAAGTAAACTACAAGAGAAAAGCTATAAAAATTCAGATATGTGGCAGTTTGGTACTAAACAATCAATGGATCACTGAAGAAATTAAAGAGAAAAATTAAAAAATACTAGAAACAAATGAAAATGAAAGCACAATGATCAAAACCTATAGGATGAGCAAAAGCAGTTGTAAGAGGAAGTTTATAGTAATGCCATCTTACTTTCAAAAACAAGAAAAATCTCAAGTAAGCAACTTAATACCTAAAACAACTAGAGAAAGAACAAGCAAAACCTAAAGTTAGTAGGAGAAAAGAAATCATAAAGATCAGAGCAGAAATAAATGAAATCGAGAGAACTAAAACAAACGCAAAGATCAAGTAAAATCAAAAGTCTGTTCTTTGAAAAGATAAAAAAAATCAATAAACCTTCATCCATATTCAAGGAAAAAAAAGGGGGAGAAGACTCAAATCAGTATTAGAAATTAAGAAGGAAGAGTTACAACTGATACCACAGAAATACAAAGAAAAACGGAGCTGGAGGAATCAGGCTCCCTGACTTCAGATTACTACAAAGCTGCAATTATCAAAACTGTTTTACTAACACAAAATTAAAAATATAGATTAATAGGACAGGACAGAAAACCCAGGAATAAACCCATGCACCTATGGCCAATTAATCTATGACAAAGGATGCAAGACTACACAATGTTGGAAAGATAGTCTCTACAACAAATGATGCTGGGAAAACTGGATAGCTACATGTAAAAATTGAAATTAGATAATTTTTAATGCCATACACTAAAATACACTGAAAATGGATTAAAGACCTAAATATAAGACCAGATACCATAAATCTCATTGAGGAAAACATAAGCAGAATACTCTCTGACATAAATTGCAGCAATATTATTTTTGATCCATCTCCCAGAATAATGGACCCCAAAACAAAAATAAACAAATGAGGCCTCAGTTCAGTTCAGTTCAGTTGCTCAGTCGTGTCTGACTCTTTGTGACCCCATGAATCACAGCATGCCAGGCCTCCCTGTCCATCACCAACTCCCGGAGTTCACTCAAACTCACGTCCATCAAGTCGGTGATGCCATCTAGCCATCTCATCCTCTCTTGTCCCCTTTTCCTCCTGCCCCCAATCCCTCCCAGCATCAGAGTCTTTTCCAATGAGTCAACTCTTCACATGAGGTAGGTGGCCAAAGTACTGGAGTTTCAGCTTTAGCATCATTCCTTCCAAAAATCACCCAGGGCTGATCTCCTTTAGAATGGACTGGTTGAATTTCCTTGCAGTCCAAGGAACTCTCAAGAGTCTTCTCCAACACCACAGTTCAAAAGTATCAATTCTTCAGTGCTCAGCTTTCTTAACCTCAAAAGCCTTTGCACAGCAAAAAACAAAGGAAATTGTAAATGAGTGAAAAGACAGCCCACAGACTGGAAGAAAATATTTGCAAATGATGTGACCAACAAAAATTAGTCTCCAAAATTTACAAACAGCCCATGATGCTTAAAAGCATCAAAACAAACAACCCAATCAACAAATGGGTAAAAGACTTAAAAAGACGTTTTTCCAAAGAAGACTTACAAATGGCCAAGAGGCACATGAAAATATGTTTAACATTGCTAATTGTTAGAGAAATGCATGTCATAACTAAAACAAGGTAACACCTTACACTAGCTAGAATGGCTATCATAAAAAAATCCACAAAGAATAATTGTTAGAGAGGATGTAGATAGAAGTGAGCCTTCCTACACTTTTGGTAGGAATGAAAATTGTTACAGCAACTTTGGAGAAACAGTTGAAGGTTCCTTAAAAAAAATAGAGTTGCCATATAACTTTCAATCCGTCTCCTGAGCATAAATACAGAAAAAAAAAAAAACATGATTCAAAATGATACATGCACCACAATGTTCACTGCAGTACTGTTTACAATAGCCAGTACATGGAAACTACCTAAATGTCCATCAACAGAGGAATGAGTCAAAAGAATGTGGTACATATATAAAATGGAATATTGCTCAAGCATTAAAAATGAATTAATGTCATTTGCAGCAATGTGGATAGACCTAGAGATTGTTATACTGAATGAAGTAAGTCAGAGACAGAGAAATATCATATGACATTCCTTATATGTGAAATCTAAAAAGGAAATAATACAAACCAACAAGGACCTACTGAACAGCACGTGGAACTCTGCTCAATGTTATGTGGCAGCCTGGATGGGAGGGCAGTTTGCGGGAAAATAGATACATGTATATGTATGGCTGAGTCCCTTCTCTGTTTATTTGAAACTATCACAACATTATTAATAGGCTATATCCCAATACAAAATAAGATTTTTTTAAAGAATATGCAGTACATGTATACCATGGAATGTTCAGTTCAGTCAGTTCAGTCGCTCAGTCGTGTCCGACTCTTTGTGACCCCATGAATCGCAGCACGCCAGGCCTCCCTGCTCATTACCATCTCTCGGAGTTCACTCAGACTCACGTCCATCGAGTCCGTGATGCCATCCAGCCATCTCATCCTCGGTCGTCCCCTTTTCCTCCTGCCCCCAATCCCTCCCAGCATCAGAGTCTTTTCCAATGAGTCAACTCTTCACATGAGGTGGCCAAAGTACTGGAGTTTCAGCTTTAGCATCATTCCTTCCAAAGAAATCCCAGGGCTGATATCCTTCAGAGTGGACTGATTGGATATCCC
>SJYT01034585.1:64635-133659 GCA_006410635.1 Cephalophus harveyi
ACTTCAGCTTCTTCAGCATTACTGGTTGGGGCATAGACTTGGATAACTGTGATATTGAATGGTTTGCCTTGGAGACGAACAGAGATCATTCTGTCATTTTTGAGATTGCATCCAAGTACTGCATTTCGGACTCTTTTGTTGACCATGATGGCTACTCCATTTCTTCTGAGGGATTCCTGCCCGCAGTAGTAGATATAATGGTCATCTGAGTTAAATTCACCCATTCCAGTCCATTTTAGTTTGCTGATTCCTAGAATGTCGACGTTCACCCTTGTCATCTCTTGTTTGACCACTTCCAATTTGCACAGCCATAAGAAAGGAATGAAATAGTAACATTTGCAGAGACGTGCATGGACTTTGAGGTAGTTGTACAAAATGAAATAAGTCAGAAAGAGAAAAACAAATGTATAAAATCACTTACATATGGAATCTAGAAAAGTTGTACAGATGAACATATTGGCATAGAGAGAATAGAGTCACGGATGTAGAGAACAAACTTATGGCTACCAAGAGAGAAAAGGGGAACAAGCTGGAATATTTAGATTGACATATATATACTATGTGTATAAAATAGGTAACTAATGAGAACCTACTCTTTACCACAGGGAACTCTACTCAATGTTCTGTGGTAACCTAAAAAGGAAAGAAATCTAAGAAGTGGATATTGTATATGTATAACTTATTCATTTTGCTGTACAATAGAAACAAACACATCATTGTAAAGCAACTATACTGCAATACATTTTTTTAAAAGACTAATTTTATTTTTTCTTATTGGAGAACACCAGTATTCGTGATTTCCTTTAACTTTTATTTATTTGGGATTGTCTTAATTTTCCCTCATTTTGACAGATGATTTTTCTGGATATTTTATTCTGTAAGCTGTTTTTTCTTCATTCTCAAAATTCAGGGCTTTTTTTTTTTCCCCCGTTAGCATGTCTTTTGTGCTTGAAAAACTTTATTTTGCAGTACTTTTAGAGCACGTCAACTTAATTTACTTCATCTGCATATTTGCAAAAGATATTTTGCTGACATTCATGGTTTTAGATGGAAAATCTCTTGCCATTTGAACTACTGTTACTCTATATATGATGTATTCCTTCTGAGTCCTTTGATATTTTATTGTAATCTTATTTTTTTACAAGGTTGATTATAATGCTCTTGTATGTGAATTTATTTGCATTTAGCCTATTTAGGGTAAACTCAGTTCTAAAATTCATAGATTTATGTCGTGCATGAAATTTGTAAAACTTTCAGCCATTTTTGGTGAATACTTTTTCTCACTTGTGGACTTTTTTAGCATTCTAGTGCACAGCCTAGATATATAGGAATTAACACACACACACATACACACACTAAACTGTGTGTCATGTTTTTCCTTGAGACTTGACATCTTTAAACACCATTTCTTATTTCTTCCACATTTTGGAGTATTTGGAAACAATATATATGTTTTAGTCAGAATTTTTTGCCACAGTCATGCTTTTAAAGATGATGGCTTTCTGAAATAGGATAGAGATAATGCTCAAATAGAGGGTTGGCTAAATTTTAAAATTAGGATGGTAGAAATCAAATTATTTGAAGGTTGTATTTGGTTGTTTTAGCAAACAATGAAGTTAAAAGTATCACCTAGATTGTGTGCATAGGCAGATTGCAGAGTGATCATATAACATTATCCAAAGTAGGACACTTTTCAAATGAAAGGACATGCCATTATTTATTTATTGTACTGGGATAACAGGTGTAAATTAGGACCTTTACAGGCAAATCAGAATATATGGGTTGGTTATTCTGGCAGAAAAGGAGAGTGTCTTTTGGAGAATTTTTTTTTGTTTCTGGTTTTAGTTTTTTAAATATAAATTTATTTATTTTAATTGGAGGCTAATTACTTTACAATATTGTATTAGTTTTGCCATACATCAACATGAATCCACCACGGGTGTACACGTGTTCCCCATCCTGAACCCCCCTCCCACCTCTCTCCCCATACCACCCCTCTGGGTCATCCCAGTGCACCAGCCCCGAGCATCCTGTATTCTGCATCGAATCTGGACTGGCAATTCGTTTCACGTATGATATTATACATGTTTCAATGCCATTCTCCCAAATCACCCCACCCTCTCTCTCTCCCACAGAGTCCAAAAGTCTGTTCTATAAATCTGTGTCTCTTTTGCTGTCTCGCATATAGGATTATCATTACCATCTTTCTAAATTCCATATATATGCGTTAGTATACTGTATTGGTGTATTTTCTTTCTGGCTTACTTCACTCTATATAACAGGCTCCAGTTTCATCCACCTCATTAGAACTGATTCAAATGTATTCTTTTTAATGGCTGAGGAATACTCCATTGTGTATATGCACCACAGCTTTCTTATCCATTCATCAACTGATGGACCTGTCTCTTATACACATCTTAATCATAAGGGATTTGATTTAGGTCATACATGAATGGTCTAGCGGTTTTCCCTACTTTTTTCAATTTACGTCTGAATTAATAATAAGGAGTTCATGATCTGAGCCACAGTCAGCTCCTGGTCTTGTTGACTGTATAGAGTTTCTCCATCTTTGGCAGTTGCTTCCATGTCCTGGCTATTATAAACAGTGCTGCAATGAACATTGGGGTACATGTGTCTCTTTCAATTCTGGTTTCCTCAGTGTGTATGCCCAACAGTGGGATTGCTGGGTCTTATGGCAGTTCTATTTCCAGCTTTTTAAGGAATCTCCACACTGTTCTCCATAATGGCTGTACTAGTTTGCATTCCCATCAATAGTGTAAGAGTGTTCCCTTTTCTCCACAGCCTCTCCAGCATTTATTGCTTGTAAACTTTTGGATTGCAGCCATTCTGACTGGCATGAAATGATACCTCATTGTGGTTTTGATGTGCATTTCTCTGATAAAGAGTGATGTTGAGCATCTTTTCATGTGTTTGTTAGTCATCCGTATGCCTTCTTTGGAGAAATATCTACTTAGTTCTTTGGCCCATTTTTTTTATTGGGTCATTTATTTTTCTGGAATTGAGCTTCAGGAGTTGCTTGTATATTTTTGAGATTAGTTGTTTGTCAGTTACTTCATTTGCTATTATTTTTCTCCCATTCTGAAGGCTGTCTTTTCATCTTGCTTATAGTTTCCTTTGTTGTGCAGAAGCTTTTAATTTTAATTAGGTCCCATGTGTTTATTTTTGTTTTTATTTCCAATATTCTGGGATGTGGGTCACAGAGGATACTGCTGTGATTTATGTCGGAGAGTGTTTTGCCTATGTTCTCCTCTAGGAGTTTTACAGTTTCTGGTCTTATGTTTAGATCTTTAATCCATTTTGATCTTATTTTTGTGTGTGGTGTTAGAAAGTGTTCTAGTTTCATTCTTTTACAAGTGGTTGGCCAGTTTTCCCAGCACCACTTGTTAAAGAGATTGTCTTTAATCCTTTGTATATTCTTGCCTCCTTTGTCGAAGATAAGGTGTCCATAGGTGTGTGGATTTCTCTCTGGGCTTTCTATTTTGTTCCATTGATCTATATTTCAGTCTTTGCCAATACCATACTGTCTTGATGACTGTGGCTTTGTAGTAGAGTCTGAAGTCAGACAGGTTGATTCCTCCAGTTCCATTCTTCTTTTTCAAGATTGCTTTGGCTATTTGAGGTTTTTTGTATTTCCATACAAATTGTGAAATTATTTTTTCTAGCTCTGTGAAAAATACCGCTGATAACTTGATAGGGATTGCACTGAATCTGTAGATTGCTTTGGGTAGTATACTTATTTTCACTATATTTATTCTACTGATCCATGAACATGATATATTTCTCCATCTATTAGTGTCTTCTTTGATTTCTTTCACCAGTGTTTTATAGTTGTCTATATATAGGTCTTTTGTTTCTTTAGGTAGATATATTCCTAAGTATTTTATTTTTTTCATTGCAATGGTGAATGGAATTGTTTCCTTAAATTCTCTATTTTCTCATTATTACTGTATAGGAATGCAAGGGATTTCTGTGTGTTGATTTTATATCTTGCCACTTTACTATATTGATTGATTAGCTCTAGTAATTTTCTGGTGGAGTCATTAGGGTTTTCTATGTAGAGGATCTGGAGAGGGCAATGCAACTCACTCCAGTACTATTGCCTGGAAAATTCCATGGATGGAGGAGACTGGTAGGCTGCAGTCCATGGAGTCGCTAAGAGTCGGACACGACTGAGTGGCTTCACTTTCAGTTTTCACTTTTATGCATTGGAGAAGGAAATGGCAGCCCACTCCAGTGTTCTTGCCTGGAGAATCCCAGGGACGGGGGAGCCTGGTGGGCTGCCGCCTATGGGGTCTCACAGAGTCGGACATGACTGAAGCGACTTAGCAGCAACAGGAGCATGTAGAGGATCATGTCATTTGCAAACAGTGAGAGTTTTACTTCTTCTTTTCCAATCTGGATTCTTTTTATTTCTTTTTCTGCTCTGATTGCTGTGACCAAAACTTCCAAAAGTATGTTGAATAGTAGTGGTGAAAGTGGGCACTCTTGTCCTTTTCCTGACTTTAGGGGAAATGCTTTCAATTTTTCACCATTGAGGATAATGTTTGCTCTGGGTTTGTCATACATAGCTTTTATTATGTTGAGGTATGTTCCTTCTATTCCTGCTTTCTGGGCAGTTTTGATCATAAATGGATGTTGGATTTTGTCAAAGGCTTTCTTTGCATCTATTGAGATAATCATAGGGCTTTTATTTTTCAATTTGTTAATGTGGTATATTACATTGATTTGCAGATATTGAAGAATCCTTGCATCCCTGGGATAAAGCCCACTTGGTCATGGTGTATGATCTTTTTAATGTGTTGCTGGATTCTGATTGGTAGAATTTTGTTAAGGGTTTCTGCATCTATGTTCATCAGTGATATTGGCCTGTAGTTTTCTTTCTTTTTTTTTTTTTTTTTGTGACATCTTTGTCAGGTTTTGGTATAAGGGTGATGGTGGCCTCATAGAATGAGTTTGGAACTTTACATTCCTCTGCAATACTCTGGAAGAGCTTGAGTAGGATAGGTGTTAGCTCTTCTCTCAATTTTTGGTAGAATTCAGCTGTGAAGCCATCTGGACCTGGCTTTTGTTTGCTGGAAGGTTTCTGATTATAGTTTCAATTTCCATGCTCGTGATGGGTCAGTTAAGATTTTTTATTTCTTCCTGGTTTAGTTTTGGAAAGTTGTACTTTTCTAAGAATTTGTCCATTTCTTCCACGTTGTCCATTTGTTTGACATATAATTGCTAATAGTAGTCTCTTATGATCCTTTGTATTTCTGTGTTGTCTGTTGTGATCTCTCCATCTTCATTTCTAATTTTGTTGATCTGATTTTTCTCCTTTTGTTTCTTGATGAGTCTGGCTAATGGTTTGTCAATTTTATTTATCCTTTCAAAGAACCAGTTTTTGGCTTTGTTGATTTTTGATATGGTCTCTTTTGTTTCTTGTGCATTTATTTCTGCCACTAATTTTTAAGATTTATTTCCTTCTACTAACCTTGGGCTTCTTCATTTCTTCCTTTTCTAGTTGCTTTAGATGAAGAGTTAGGTTATTTTTTGACTTTTTTCTTATTTCTTGAGGTATGCCTGTATTGCTATGAACCTTCCCCTTAGTACTGCTTTTACAGTGTCCCACAGGTTTTTGGGTTGTTGTGCTTTCATTTTCATTTGTTTCTATGCATATTTTGATTTCTTTTTTGATTTCTTGGTCATTCAGCAACGTGTTGTTCAGCCTCCATATGTTGGAATTTTTAATAGTTTGTCTCCTGTAACTGAAATCTAATCTTAATGCATTGTGGTCAGAAAAGATGCTTGCAATGATTTCAATTTTTTTTTGAATTTACAAAAGCTAGATTAATGGCCCAGGATGTGAACTATCCTGGAGAAGGTTCTGTGTGTGCTTGAAAAAAAGGTGAAATTCATTGTTTTGGGGTGAAATGTCCTATAGATATCAATTAGGTCTAACTGGGCCATTGTATCATCTAAAGTTTGTGTTTCTTTGTTAATTTTCTGTTTAGTTGATCTATCCATAGTTGTTAGTGGGGTATTAAAGTCTCCCACTATTATTGCATTATTGTTAATTTCCCCTTTCATACTAGTTAGCATTTGTCTTACATATTGTGTTGCTCCTATGTTGGGTGCATATATATTTATAATTGTTATATCTACTTCTTGAATTGATCCTTTGATCATTATGTAGTGTCCTTCTTTGTCTCTTTTCATAGCCTTTATTTTAAAGGCTATTTTATCTGATATGAATATTGTTACTCCTGCTTTCTTTTGTTCTCTATTTGCGTGGAATATCTTTTTCCAGCCCTTCACTTTCAGTCTGTATGTGTCCCTTGTTTTGAGGTGGGTCTCTTGTAGACAACATATATAGGGGTCTTGTTTTTGTGACCATTCTGTCAGTCTTTGTCTTTTGGTTGGGGCATTCAACCATTTACTTTTAAGGTAATTATTGATAAATTTGATCCCATTGCTATTTACTTTATTGTTTTGGGTTCTGGTTTATACACCCTTTTTGTGTTTCCTGTCTAGAGAAGATCCTTTAGCATTTGTTGGAGAGCTGGTTTGGTGGTGCTGAATTCTCTCAGCTTTTGCTTGTCTGTAAAGCTTTTGGTTTCTCCTTCTCTGGTGGCTCAGAGGTTAAAGTGTCTGCCTGGAATGCAGGAGACCCGGGTTCGATCCCTGGGTTGGGAAGATCCCCTGGAGAAGGAAATGGCAACCCACTCCAGTACTCTTGCCTGGAGAATCCCATGGAGGGAAGAGCCTGGTAGGCTACAGTCCATGGGGTCGCAAAGAGTTGGACATGACTGAGCGACTTCACTTTCTTTCTTTCTTCATATTTGAATGAGATCCTTGCTGGGTACAGTAATCTGGGCTGTAGGTTATTTTCTTTCATCACTTTAAATATGTCCTGCCATACCCTCCTGACCTGAAGAATTTCTATTGAAAGCTCAGCTATAAGTTATCCTTATGGGAATCCCCTTGTGTGTTATTTGTTGTTTTTCCTTTGCTGATTTTAATATTTGTTCTTTGCTAATTTGATTAATATGTGTCTTGGGGTGTTTTGCCTTAGGTTTATCCTGTTTGGGACTCACTAGGTTTCTTGGACTTGGGTGATTATTTCCTTCCCCATTTTAGGAAAGTTTTCAGCTATTATCTCTTCAAGTATTTTCTCATGGTCTTTCTTTTTGTCTTCTTCTTCTTCTGGGACTCCTATGATTCAAAAGTTGGGGCGTTTAACATTGTCCCAGAGGTGTCTGAGCTTATCCCCATTTCTTTTAATTAGTTTTTCTTTTTTCCTCTCTGATTCATTTTTTTTCTAACTTTCTGTCTTCTACCTCACTAATCCTATCTTCTGCCTCCATTATTCTACTATTTATTCCCTCCATAGTGTTTTTCATCTCATTTATTGCATTATTCATTATATATTGACTCTTTTTTATTTCTTCTAGGTCCTTGTTAAACCTTTCTTGCATCTTCTCAATCCTTGTCTCCAGGCTATTTACCTGTGATTCCATTTTGTTTTCAAAATATTTTTTTTTTTAATTTTTATTTTTTTAAATTTTATTTTACTTTATTTTACTTTACAATACCGTATTGGTTTTGCCATACATTGACATGAATCCACCATGGGTGTATATTAGCTCCCAATCCCGAATCCCCCTCCCACCTCCCACCCCACATCATCTCTCTGACTCATCCCTGTGCACCAGCTCCAAGCATCCTGTATCCTGTACCGAACATAGGCTTGTGCTTCGTTCTTACATGTTAGTTTACATGTTTCAATGCCATTCTCCCAAATCATCCCACCCTCTTCCTCTCCCATAGAGTCCAAAAGTCCTTTCTATACATTTGTGTCTCTTTTGCTGTCTCACATACAGGGTCATCACTGCCATCTTTCTATATTCCATATATATGTGTCAGTATACTGTATTGGTGTTTTTCTTTCTGGCTTACTTCACTCTGTATAATAGGTTCCAATTTCATCCATCTCATTAGAACTGATTCAAATGAATTCTTTTTAATGGCTGAGTAATACTCCATTGTGTATATGTACCACAGCTTTCTTATCCATTCATCGGCTGATGGACATCTAGGTTGTTTCCATGTTCTGGCTATTATAAACAGTGCTGCAATGAACATTGGGGTACATGTGTCTCTTTCGATTCTGGTTTCCTCGGTGTGTATGCCCAGCAGTGGGATTGCTGGGTCATAAGGCAGATCTATTTGCAGTTTTTTAAGGAATCTCCACACAGTTCTCCATAGTGGCTGTACTAGTTTGCATTCCCACCAGCAGTGTAAGAGGGTTCCCTTTTCTCCACACCCTCTCCAGCATTTATTGCTTGTAGACTTTTGGATCGCAGCCATTCTGACTGGTGTGAAATGGTACCTCATTGTGGTCTTGATTTGCATTTCCCTGATAATGAGTGATGTTGAGCATCTTTTCATGTGTTTGTTAGCCATCCGTATGTCTTCTTTGGAAAAATGTCTGTTTAGTTCTTTGGCCCATTTTTTGATTGGGTCATTTATTTTTCTGGAGTTGAGCTGCATAAGTTGCTTGTATATTTTTGAGATTAGTTGTTTGTCAGTTGCTTCATTTGCTATTGTTTTCTCCCATTCAGAAGGCTGTCTTTTTACTTTGCTTATAGTTTCCTTTGTTGTGCAGAAGCTTTTAATTTTAATTAGATCCCATTTGTTTATTTTTGCTTTTATTTCCTGTATTCTGGGAGGTGGATCATAGAGGATCCTGCTTTGATTTATGTCGGAAAGTGTTTTGCCTATGTTCTCCTCTAGTAGTTTTATAGTTTCTGGTCTTACGTTTAGATCTTTAATCCATTTTGAGTTTATTTTTGTGTGTGGTGTTAGAGAGTGATCTAGTTTCATTCTTCTACAAGTGGTTGACCAGTTTTCCCAGCACCACTTGTTAAAGAGATTGTCTTTACTCCATTGTATATTTTTGCCTCCTTTGTCGAAGATAAGGTGTCCATATGTGTGTGGATTTATCTCTGGGCTTTCTATTTTGTTCCATTGATCTATATTTCTGTCTTTGTGCCAGTACCATACTGTCTTGATGACTGTGGCCTTGTAGTAGAGCCTGAAGTCCGGCAAGTTGATTCCTCCAGTTCCATTCTTCTTTCTCAAGATTGCTTTGGCTATTCGAGGTTTTTTGTATTTCCATACAAATCTTGAAATTATTTGTTCTAGTTCTGTGAAAAATACCGCTGGTAGCTTGATAGGGATTGCATTGAATCTGTAGATTGCTTTGGGTAGTATACTCATTTTCACTATATTGATTCTTCCAATCCATGAGCATGGTATATTTCTCCATCTATTAGTGTCCTCTTTGATTTCTTTCATCAGTGTTTTATAGTTTTCCATATATAGGTCTTTAGTTTCTTTAGGTAGATATATACCTAAGTATTTTATTCTTTTCGTTGCAATGGTGAATGGAATTGTTTCCTTAATTTCTTTTTCTACTTTCTCATTATTAGTGTATAGGAATGCCAGGGATTTCTGTGTGTTGATTTTATATCCTGCAACTTTACTATATTCATTGATTAGCTCTAATAATTTTCTGGTGGAGTCTTTAGGATTTTCTATGTAGAGGATCATGTCATCTGCAAACAGTGAGAGTTTTACTTCTTCTTTTCCAATTTGGATTCCTTTTATTTCTTTTTCTGCCCTGATTGCTGTGGCCAAAACTTCCAGAACTATGTTGAATAGTAGCGGTGAAAGTGGGCACCCTTGTCTTGTTCCTGACTTTAGGGGAAATGCTTTCAGTTTTTCACCATTGAGGATAATGTTTGCTGTGGGTTTGTCATATATAGCTTTTATTATGTTGAGGTATGTTCCTTCTATTCCTACTTTCTGGAGAGTTTTTATCATAAATGGATGTTGAATTTTGTCAAAGGCCTTCTCTGCATCTATTGAGATAATCATATGGCTTTTATTTTTCAATTTGTTAATGTGGTGAATTACATTGATTGATTTGCGGATATTGAAGAATCCTTGCATCCCTGGGATAAAGCCCACTTGGTCATGGTGTATGATCTTTTTAATGTGTTGTTGGATTCTGATTGCTAGAATTTTGTTAAGGATTTTTGCATCTATGTTCATCAGTGATATTGGCCTGTAGTTTTCTTTTTTGGTGACATCTTTGTCAGGTTTTGGTATTAGGGTGATGGTGGCCTCATAGAATGAGTTTGGAAGTTTACCTTCCTCTGCAATTTTCTGGAAGAGTCTCAGTAGGATAGGTGTTAGCTCTTCTCGAAATTTTTGGTAGAATTCAGCTGTGAAGCCGTCTGGACCTGGGCTTTTGTTTGCTGGAAGATTTCTGATTACAGTTTCAATTTCCGTGCTTGTGATGGGTCTGTTAAGATTTTCTATTTCTTCCTGGTTCAGTTTTGGAAGTTTGTATTTTTCTAAAAATTTGTCCATTTCTTCCACGTTGTCCAATTTATTGGCATATAATTGCTGATAGTAGTCTCTTATGATCCTTTGTATTTCTGTGTTGTCTGTTGTAATCTCTCCATTTTCATTTCTAATTTTATTGATTTGATTTTTCTCTCTTTGTTTCTTGAT
Source organism: Cephalophus harveyi (assembly GCA_006410635.1). Classification (NCBI taxonomy): domain Eukaryota; kingdom Metazoa; phylum Chordata; class Mammalia; order Artiodactyla; family Bovidae; genus Cephalophus; species Cephalophus harveyi. Next base: position 75,220 of record SJYT01034585.1, read on the forward strand.
GAGTCTGGCTAATGGTTTGTCAATTTTATTTATTTTTTCAAAGAACCAGCTTTTGGCTTTGTTGATTTTTGCTATAGTCTCTTTTGTTTCTTTTGCATTTATTTCTGCCCTAATTTTTAAGATTTCTTTCCTTCTATTAGCTCTGGGGTTCTCCATTTCTTCCTTTTCTAGTTGCTTTAGGTGTAGAGTTAGGTTATTTATTTGACTTTTTTCTTGCTTCTTGAGGTGTGCCTGTATTGCTATGAACTTTCCTCTTAGCACTGCTTTTATAGTGTCCCATAGGTTTTGGGTTGTTGTGTTTTCATTTTCATTCGTTTCTATACATATTTTGATTTCTTTTTTGATTTCTTCTGTGATTTGTTGGTTATTTAGAAGTGTGTTGTTCAGCCTCCATATGTTGGAATTTTTAATAGTTTTTCTCTTGTAATTGAGATCTAATCTTAATGCATTATGGTCAGAAAAGATGCTTGGAATGATTTCGATTTTTTTGAATTTATCAAGGTTAGATTTATGGCCCAGGATGTGATCTATCCTGGAGAAGGTTCCGTGAGCACTTGAGAAAAAGGTGAAATTCATTGTTTTGGGGTGAAATGTCCTATAGATATCAATTAGGTCTAATTGTTCTATTGTATTATTTAAAGTTTGGGTTTCTTTGTTAATTTTCTGTTTAGTTGATCTGTCCATAGATGTAAGTGGGGTATTAAAGTCTCCCACTATTATTGTGTTATTGTTAATATCTCCTTTCATACTTGTTAGCATTTGTCTTACATATTGCGGTGCTCCTATGTTGGGTGCATATATATTTATAATTGTTATGTCTTCTTCTTGGATTGATCCTTTGATCATTATGTAGTGGCCTTCTTTGTCTCTTTTCACAGCCTTTGTTTTAAAGTCTATTTTATCGGATATGAGTATGGCTACTCCTGCTTTCTTTTGGTCTCTATTTGCATGGAATATCTTTTTCCAGCCCTTCACTTTCAGTCTGTATGTGTCCCTTGTTTTGAGGTGGGTCTCTTGTAGGCAGCATATATAGGGGTCTTGTTTTTGTATCCATTCAGCCAGTCTTTGCCTTTTGGTTGGGGCATTCAACCCATTTACGTTTAAGGTAGTTATTGATAAGTATGATCCCGTTGCCATTCACTTTATTGTTTTGGGTTCGGGTTTATACGCCCTTTTTGTGTTTCCTGTCTAAAGAATATCCTTTAGCATTTGTTGGAGAGCTGGTTTGGTGGTGCTGAATTCTCTCAGTTTTTGCTTTTCTGTAAAGGTTTTTATTTCTCCTTCATATTTGAATGAGATCCTTGCTGGGTACAGTAATCTGGGCTGTAGGTTATTTTCTTTCATCACTTTAAGTATGTCTTGCCATTCCCTCCTGGCCTGAAGAGTTTCTGTTGAAAGATCTGCAGTTATCCTTATGGGAATCCCCTTGTGTGTTATTTGTTGTTTTTCCCTTGCTGCTTTTAATATTTGTTCTTTGTGTTTGGTCTTTGTTAATTTGATTAATATATGTCTTGGGGTGTTTCGCCTTGGGTTTATCCTGTTTGGAACTCTCTGGGTTTCTTGGACTTGGGTGATTATTTCCTTCCCCATTTTAGGGAAGTTTTCAACTATTATCTCCTCTAGTATTTTCTCATGGTCTTTCTTTTTGTCTTCCTCTTCTGGGATTCCTATTATTCGAATGTTGGAGCGTTTCATATTGTCCTGGAGGTCTCTGAGATTGTCCTCATTTCTTTTAATTCGTTTTTCTTTTTCCCTCTCTGATTCATTTATTTCTACCATTCTATCTTCTATTTCACTAATCCTATCTTCTGCCTCCGATATTCTACTATTTGTTGCCTCCAGAGTGTTTCTGATCTCATTCATTGCATTATTCATTGTATATTGGCTCTTTTTTATTTCTTCTAAGTCCTTGTTAAACCTTTCTTGCATCTTCTCAATCCTTGTCTCCAGGCTATTTATCTGTGATTCCATTTTGATTTCAAGATTTTGGATCATTTTCACTATCAATATTCGGAATTCTTTCTCAGGTAGATTCCCTATCTCTTCCTCTTTTGTTTGGTTTGGTGGGTTTTTCTCCTGTTCCTTAACCTGCTGGGTATTCCTCTGTCTCTTCATCTTGGTTATATTGCTGCGTTTGGGATGGTCTTTCTATATTCTAGAAGTTTGTGGAGTTCTCTTTATTATGGAGTTTCCTCACTGTGGGTGGAGTTGTATCAGTGGCTTGTCAAAGTTTCTTGGTTAGGGAGGCTTGTGGTGGAGTTCTGGTGAGTGGAGCTGGATTACTTCTCTCTGGAGTGCTATGAAGTGTCCAGTAATGGGTTGTGCGATGTCAATGCTTTGGAGTAACTTTGAGCTGCCTGTATATTGAAGTTCAGGGGTGTGTTCCTGTGTTGCTGGAGAATTTGTGTGGTATGTCTTGCTCTGGAACTTGTTGGCCCTTGGGTCGTGCTTGATTTCCGTGTAGGTATGGAGGAGTTTGATGAGCTCCTATCGATTAATGTTCCCTGGATTTAGGAGTTCTTTGATGCTCTTGGGATTTGGACTTAAGTCTCCTGCTTCTGGTTTTCAGTTTTATTTTTACAATAGCCTCAAGGCTTCTCCAGATATACAGCACCAATGATAAAACATCTAGGTTAAAGATGAAAGGGTTCTCAGCATTGAGGGAAACCCAGAGAGGTTCACTGAGTTACTTGGAGAAGAGAAGAGTGAGGGACTAGTTAGAGGTGACTGGGATGAGATGTGGTGTGATCAAAAGAAGAGAGAGCAAGCTAGTCAGTAATCACTTCCTTATGTGAGCTTCACAGTCTGGACTGATCAGAGGTGTTCACGAAATTATACAGGGAAGAGGAGAGGGAGGAAGTAGAGGAAGGTGGTCAGGAGGATTAAAGAGAGATATGAAAAGGAGAGAGACAGATCCAGCCAATAACCAGTTCCCTGAGTGTTCTCCACCGTCTGGAACACACAGAGATTCACAGAGTTGGGTAGGGAAGAGAAGGGGGCAGGAAGAGGTAGAGGGCACCTGGTGGAGAAAAAGGAGGATCCAAAGGAGGAGAGAGTGGTCAAGCCAGTAATCTTGCTCTCGGGTGAAATTGGATACTGAAGATTGGGTTTTTAAATGTACAAAATTGACAACAAATACCAAAAAGCAAAGGTTAAAAAAATTTGGAGTAGAGATTGGATTTTCAAATTTACAATATTAAAGAAAGGGAGCAGACGAAGAAGAAAAGTAAAGAAAGAAAGAAAGAAAAGAAAAGAAAAAAAGAAAGCAAAAGGGGAAAAAAAAAAAAAAAGCCACAAGAGTTATTAAAAAACAACATCAACCACATAAAGACTATATACGGCGTTTGCTTTAAAAATAGGGTCTCTCTCTTTGTGAAAAGTAATGATATGTTATAAAAATAAAAATTATAGAAATAGAGGATTTAAAATTTAAGAAAGTTAAAAAAACACAGAAAAAAAAGGAAGAAAAAAAATTCATGCACTAACATCAACTAAAAAAAAAAAAAAAAAAAAAAAAAAGAATGCTTCAGTCGCGCTGTGGAGAGGGAGGGATATTGCATACAAATGCTACTGGCGTGTGCTTGTAGTGTCTTATCCGCGCTTTTCTTTCCCCTGCTCACTGCGCACACCGCTTAGGCTCTAAGTTGCTCTGCGGGGTCCCATCTATGGCCAGCCCTAGGCTCTCCAGTCTAAGCCGCTCAGGGTCGGCGTTCAGGTAGCCTTCAGAGGCGCATATTTGGCTGGGTCTGTGTTCTGTGCGCTTCCCAGGTCCGAGAAGCTCAGGAATTTGGCGAGCGCGATTGCTGCGACTAGTCGCCTTTCCCTGCTGCTCAGTCCTCTGGGTGCACTGCTGGCGTTCCCTCTCACGGGTACGATGACCGTCCAGAACCCCCCAGAAGTCTTAGTTAGCAAATAAGCCTGCTTGCATTTTGGTAGGTAATGACTCTCTTGGGCCGCGATTGCCCCCTTCCAGCCCTTAAGCCTCTGTCTGCCTGTCACCGGAGGGGGATGGTCTGCAGCCGGCTATTTCCGTTCCGTCCTTTGTTCTGTGCGCGGTCCTGGCGGTGTCTTATGTTTGGGCGTTTCGCGTGTTAGCTATTCCACAATCTGGATTGCTAGCCCAAGTTAGTTCGCTTTGGTCTCTCGTGGGCCTTCTGGACGCGCGCTGGGCGGGCGTTCCGGCCCGAGTCTTTGCAGTCCGCGCCTCCCGCGGCCCGTTCTTACCAAGTGCTGCAGTCCGCGGTGCCCGCCTCTCCCAGCCCAGCCCCCAACTTGTTAGTGGCAGATGCTGGACGCGCGCGGGGCGGGCGTTCCGGTCGAGTCTTTGCAGCCCGCGCCTCCCGCGGCCCGTTCTTACCAAGCGCTGGAGCCCGCGGTTCCCGCCTCTCCCAGCCCGGTCCCCAACTTGTTAGTGGCAGATGCTGGACGCGCGCGGGGCGGGCGTTCCGGTCGAGTCTTTGCAGCCCGCGCTTCCCGCGGCCCGTTCTTACCAAGCGCTGGAGCCCACGGTTCCCGCCTCTCCCAGCCCAGCCCCCAACTTGTTAGTGGCGGATGCGGGCGTCTGCGCTGTTTTTCCGCTGGGAGAGTTACTATTGGGCTCGTAATCTGTTGGTTTTAGTTAGTTATTTTTCCCTTCCTGTTATGCTGCCCTCTGCGCTTCCAGGGTTTGCCCCAGGCTCGGCAGCGAGAATGTTTCCTGGTGTTTGGAAACCTCTCTTCTTACGAGTCTCTTCCCGCGACGGGATTTCCTTCCCGGGACGGAGCTCCCTCCCTACCTCCTTTGCCTCTTTTTTTCGTCTTTTATAGTTTTCCCTACCTGTTTTTGAAGCCAATGATCTGCTTTTCTGGGTGTCTGATGTTCTCTGCCAGCATTCAGACGTTGTTTTGTGGAGTTTACTCAGCGTTGAAATGTTCTTTTGCTGAAATTGTGAGGGAGAAAGTGATCTCCCCGTCCTATTCCTCCGCCATCTTAGGACCGCCCCTCCTGTTTTCAAAATATTTTGGATCATTTTCACTATCATTATTCGGAATTCTTTATCAGGTATATTCTCTATCATTTCCTCTTTTGTTTGGTTTGGTGGGCATTTCTCCTGTTCCTTTAACTGCTGGGTGTTCCTCTGTCTCTTTATCTTGTTTATATTGCTGTGTTTGGGGTGGCCTTTCTGTATTCTGGCAGTTTGTGGAGTTCTCTTTATTGTGGAGTTTCCTCACTGTGGGTGGGGTTGTACAGATGGCTGTCAAGGTTTCCTGGTTAGAGAAGCTTGTGTCAGTGTTCTGGTGGGTGGAGCTGGATTTCTTCTCTCTGGAGTGCAAAGAAGTGCACAGTAATGAATTATGAAATGTCAGTGGTTTTGGAGTAACTTTGGGCAGCCTATATATTGAAGCTCAGGGCTGTGTTCCTGTGTTGCTGGAGAATTTGCCTGATATGTCTTGCTCTGGAACTTGTTGGCCCTTGGGTGGTTCTTGGTTTCAGTGTAGGTATGGAGGTGTTTAATGAGCTCCTGTCAATTAATGTTCACTCTAATCAGGAGTTCTCTGGTCTTCTCAAGATTTGGTCTTAAGCCTCCTGCTTCTGGTTTTCAGTCTTATTTTTACTGTAGCCTCAAGGCTTCTCCTTCTATGCAGCACACTTGATAGGACATCTAGGTGAAAGATGAAAAGTTTCTCCACAGTGAGGGACACCCAGAGAGGTTCACAGTGTTACATGGAGAAGAGAAGAGGGAGGGGGGAGATAGAGGTGACACGAATGAGATGAGGTGGAATCAAAAGAGGAGAGAGCAAGCTAGGCAGTAATCACTTCCTTATGTGCGCCCCACAGTCTGGACTGCTCAGAGATGTTCACAGAGTAATACAGAGAAGAGAAGAGGGAGGAAGGATACAGATGTGGCCAGGAGGATAAAGTGGGGAATCAAAAGGAGAGAGACAGATCCAGCCAGTAATCAGTTCTCTAAGTGTTTTCCACAGTCTGAAACACACTAAGAGATTTACAGCGTTGGGTAGAGAAGAGAAGGGGGAGGGAGGAGATCATGGAGACCTGGTGGAGAAGAAGGAGAGTCCAAAGGGAGAGAGAGCAGTCAAGCCAGTAATCTTGCTCCCAAGTAAAAATGGGTACTGAATATTGGGTTTTTAAAGGTACAAAATTGATTACAAATACCAAAAAGCAAAGATTAAAAATCTAGAGTAGAGGTTGGATTTTCAAAAATTCAATATTAAAAATAAAGTCACAAAATTATAAAATATATATATATATATATATGAAGTTTGCTTTAAAAATAGGGTTTTTTTTTTAAAGTGGGGAATCAAAAGGAGAGAGACAGATCCAGCCAGTAATCAGTTCTCTAAGTGTTTTCCACAGTCTGAAACACACTAAGAGATTTACAGCGTTGGGTAGAGAAGAGAAGGGGGAGGGAGGAGATCATGGAGACCTGGTGGAGAAGAAGGAGAGTCCAAAGGGAGAGAGAGCAGTCAAGCCAGTAATCTTGCTCCCAAGTAAAAATGGGTACTGAATATTGGGTTTTTAAAGGTACAAAATTGATTACAAATACCAAAAAGCAAAGATTAAAAATCTAGAGTAGAGGTTGGATTTTCAAAAATTCAATATTAAAAATAAAGTCACAAAATTATAAAATATATATATATATATATATGAAGTTTGCTTTATAAAATAGTCTCTTTTTTTTTTTCAAAGTAATAGAAGGTTATAAAAATGAAAATTAAAGGAGTAATGGAGGACTTAAAATTGAAAAAAAAAGAATGATACTAAAAATATATCTAGGACTTTCTCTGATGTTTTTGTGGGCACGGTGGGGTCAGTTCATTTTCAGATAGTTCCTTGATCCCGCTTATATTTCTCAAGATCTATAGGCCCCTTCCTATGTGGTCGGTACTAACTACAGGGTTTTAATCTATTGCACCTGTCACTTCCAAGGAGGATCCCTCTTTTTTAGCTTCTTCTGTTTGCTGGTCTCTTCAGTGTCTACTTTCTGCCCTGACACAAGGGGGCAGTGGTGGACACTTTTTTATGCTTACTTGTTCAGTTGTGCTGTGGGGAGGGAGGGACACTGCAAACAAATAACACTGGCATGTGAGGAGTACGTCAAGGCTGTATATTGTTACCCTGCTTATTTAACTTCTATGCAGAATACATCATGAGAAACGCTGGACTGAGAGGCCTGGCGTGCTGCAATTCATGGGGTCACAAAGAGTTGGACACGACTGAGCGACTGAACTGAACTGAACTGAACTGTGCTCACAGTGTCAGCCACACTGGGTTTGCCCCCGCTAACGGCGTGTGTGCTTTCCCTGTAAACATTGCTTAGGCTCTAGGTTGCTCTGCCGGGAACTGTCTGAGCCTGGCCCTGGGTTGTATGCACTTCCCAGGTCTAAGCCACTCAGGTTCAGGTACTCAGGTAGTCCTCAGAGGTGCAGAATCGGTTGGGCCTGCGTTTTTTGCCCTTCCCAGTTCCGAGCAGCTCAGGTGACCAGGTGTTTGGCGAGTTTGTTCACTGTGACTTATCACCTCCCCCATCCCTGCTGCTCAGTTTTCTGGGTATACAACCGACGCACCTTCTCAGGCAGATGTTGGCCATCAAAATCCCAAGAAGTCTTAGTTAGCAACGAACTTTGCAGTTTGGTAGATAATGCCCCTCTGGGGCCATGATTGCCCCCTTCCGACTCTGGCTGCCTGTCACCAGAGGGGAATGGTCTGCAGCCAGCTAGCTTTGCTCAGTCCTTTGTTCAGTGAGTGGGCCTGATGGTGTCTTACTGCTGCTAAGTTGCTTCAGTCATGTCTGACTCTGTGCGACCCCATAGACGGCAGCCCACTAGGCTCTGCCTTCCCTGGGATTCTCCAGGCAAGAATACTGGAGTGGGTTGCCATTTCCTTGTCCAATGCATGAAAGTGAAAAGTGAAAGTGAAGTTGCTCCGTCATGCCCGACTCTTCACGACCCCATGGATTGCAGCCTACCAGGCTCCTCCATCCATGGGATTTTCCAGGCAAGAGTACTGGAGTAGGTTGCCATTGCCTTCTCTCTTAGGTTAGGGCTTTTTGCATAGCTCTAGTCAGTCCTTTGTTCTGTGAGCGGGCCTGGCAGTGTCTTAGGTTAGGGCTTTTCTTGTGGTTGCTATCCCACAGTCTGGTTTGCTAGCCCAAGTTAGTTCCTTCAGATTGCCCTTGGGGCATTCAGGCCCAGTCCTTACTCTAAGCAATGCAGCCCACGCCTCCCTGCCCAGCCCCCACTTGCTAGTGGTGGATGCAGGAGTCTGTGCTACTTCTCTGCTGGGGGAGTTATCATTGGGCACATAATCTATGGGTTTTAATTGTTTATTCATTTTTCCTCCTGGTTATGTTGCCCTCTGTGGTTCAAAGACTTGCCAGAGACTTGCAGTGAAACTCTTTCCCGGTGTTTGGAAACTTCTCTCTTTTTTAAGACTCCCTTCCTGGGACAGAGCTCCATCCCTACCTCTTTTTGTCTTTTATATTTTTTCCTACCTCCTTTCGAAGACAATGGGCTGCTTTTCTGGGTGCCTGATGTCCTCTGCTGGCATTCAGAAGTTGTTTTGTGGAATTTACTTATCGTTCAAATATTCTTTTGATGAATTTGTAGGGGAGAAAGTAATCTCCCCATCCTGTTCCTCCACCATCTTAGAACCGCCTCTGGGGAAATTTTATACTTTGTTTTTAAAGTTTTAATTTGAAGCAATGATGAAACATACAAATAGTCTAATAGGCACTTAATTTATATACATATGTGTGTGTGTGTGTGTGTGTGTGTGTAGAGTTCAGGAAATGGATGTAGGTTTGAGCTACAAATTTGGGAATCATGAGCTTATATCCAATAGTTGAAGATATAGAAGTAGATAAGGTAGTCTAGAGAAAGCAGGTAGACTGACGAAAAGGCTGAGGGCAACATCCAGGCAACACTATGATTTATGGAATTATCAGAGGGAGGTTAAGAAAAAGATAAATAGTAGTCAGAAAAAGAGGAGTTAAAAACGTGAAATGACAGAAGCCAAGGGAAGAAAGTCTTTCAAGAACAGGAAGTAATTGGCAGAACCAAATGCTGAGCACAAGTCAGATATTATGAGGTTATATATGAATTTACTGTATTTAGCAGAGAAAATATCACTAGGGATTTTTATGAGAAAAAAAATTTGAAATGAATTAGATTATGGCTTTCAGTTCAGTTCAGTCGCTCAGTCATTTCCAACTCTTTGCAACCCCATGAATTGCAGCACACCGGGCCTCCCTGTCCATCACCAATTCCCGGAGTTTACCCAAATTCATGTCCTTTGAGTCAGTGATGCCATCCAACCACTCCATCCTCTGTCGTTCCCTTCTCCTCCCACCCTCAATCTTTCACAGCATCAGGATCTTTTCAAATGAATCAGTTTTCTGCATCAGGTGGTGAAAGTATTGGAGTTTCATCTTCAACATCAGTACTTCCAATGAACACCCAGGACTGATCTCCTTTAGGATGGATTAGTTGGATCTCCTTGCAGTCCAACAGACTCTCAAGAGTCTTCTCCAACACCACAGTTCAAAAGCACCAATTCTTCAGCACTCCGCTTTCTTCACAGTCCAACTCTCACATCCATACATGACTACTGGAAAAACCATAGCCATGACGAGACAGACCTTTGTTGGCAAAGTAATGTCTCTGTTTTTTATTTATTTTTTATTTTTAATATAAATTTATTTTAATTGGAGGTTAATTGCTTTACAATATTGTATTGGTTTTACCATATAACAACATGAATCTGCCACATGTATACACGTGTTCCCCATCCTGAACCCTCCTCCCTCCCCATACCATCCCTCTGGGTCGTCCCAGTGCACTAGCCCCAAGCATCCAGTATCATGCATTGAATCTGCTTTTTAATATGCTGTCTAGGTTGGTCATAACTTTTCTCCCAAGGAGTAAGCATCTTTTAATTTCATAGCTGCAATCACCATCTGCAGTGATTTTGGAGCCCCAAAAAACAAAGCCAGCCACAGTTGCCACAGTTGCCACTGTTGCCACTGTTTCCCCATCTATTTCCCATGAAGAGATGGACCAGATGCCATGATCTTCGTTTTCTGAATGTTGAGCTTTAAGCCAACTTTTTCACTCTCCTCCTTCACTTTCATCAAGAGGCTGTTTAGTTCTTCTTCACTTTATGCCATAAAAGTGGTGTCATCTGCATATCTGAGGTTATTGATATTTCTCCTGGCAATCTTGATTCCAGTTTGTGCTTCTTCCAGCCCAGCGTTTCTCACGATGTACTCTGCATATAAGTTAAATAAGCAGGGTGACAATATACAGCCTTGACCTACTCCTTCCCCTATTTGGAACCAGTCTGTTTTTCCATGTCCAGTTATAACTGTTGCTTCCTGACTTGCATACAGATTTCTCAAGAGTCAAGTCAGGTGGTCTGGTATTCCCATCTCTTTCAGAATTTTCCACAGTTTATTGTGATCCACATAGTCAAACGCTTTGGCATAGTCAATAAAGCAGAAATAGATATTTTTCTGGAACTCTATTGCTTTTTTGATGATCCAGCAGATTTTGGCAATTTGATCTCTGGTTCCTCTGCCTTTTCTAAAATCAGCTTGCACATCTGGAAGTTCACGGTTCTTGGCACAGGAGAGGTCGAGAGGATCTACCCCATGTCCAAGGTCAGGGGCGGCAGCCAAGAGGAGCTCCCTGCATCCCACGTCAGGGGTGATGGCCGAGAGGAGCTACCCCACATCCAAGGTATGGAGCAGTGGCTGAAATTTGCTGGAGTAGCCGTGAAGAGATACCCCAAGGTATCCAAGGTAAGAGAAGCCCAAGTAAGACTGTAGTACTGATAGAGGGCATCAGAGGGCAGACAGACTGAATCCGCAATCACAGACAACTCGCCAATCTGATCACATGGACCACAGCTTGTCTAACTCAATGCAACTAAGCCATGCCATGTGGGGCCACCCAAGATAGACAGGTTATGGCTTTGATCACTGCTAAATTATAACTTTATTTAGATGGAGTGAAAATTGTAATTGGCCATTTATGTTTTAAAATGAACTACTCCTGAAAGCAGGTTTCAGTAAACTAAAAATAATAAGAAGGCCCGAACATTAGGTGTGTAATAGGTATGAATGCATTATCAAAAATTGAGAAAGGAGCAGCATAAAGAGTATATGCCAGACCTAAAACCAGTTTTCTATACTCCCTATAGCTTGCTATACTCTCTTATGGCAGAAAGCAAAGAGTAATTAAAAAAAAAAAAAAAAACTATCGATGAAGGTGAAAGAGGAAAGAAAAAAGCTGGCTTAAAACTCATCACTCAGAAAACTAAGATCATGACATCCGGTCCCATAACTTCATGGCAAATAAATGGGGAGCCAAAAGAAAGAATGATTGGATTTCATTTTTTTGGGCTTCAAAATCACTACAGACTGTGACTGCAGCCATGAAATTAAAAGATGCTTGCTCCTTGGAAGAAAAGCTGTAACAAACCTAGACAGCATATTAAAAAGCAGAGACATTATTTGCAGATAAAGGTCCATATAGTCAAAGCTATGGTTTATCCACTAGTCACATGTAGGTGTGAGAGTTGGACCATAAAGAATGCTGAGTGCTGAAGAATTGATGCTTTTGAGCTGTTGGAGAAGGCTCTTGACAGTCCCTCAGACTGCAAGAAGATCAAACTAGTCAATCCTAAAGGAAATCAGTCCTGAATTTTCATTGGAAGGACTGATGCTGAAGCTGAAGCTTCAATACTTTGGCCAACTGATGTGAAGAACTGACTCATTAGAAAAGACCCTGAAACTGGGAAAGATTGAAGGCAGGAGGAGAGGGGGATGACAGAGGATGAGAGGGTTGGATGGCATCACCAACTCAATGGACATGCATTTGTGCAAGCTTTGGGAGATGGTGAAGGACAGGGAAGCCTGGCATGCTGCAGTCCACAGGGTCACAAAGATTCAGATATGACTGAGTGACTGAAAAACAACTCTAGCTTGAAACTTAGGATCCTTAAACTTTGCATGTTAGATTCTATAATGAATTAGCCTCTATGCATTCAGAATCTTTATTCAATCCTATGGGATACTTGAGTGGTGAATGTACTCTTACATATTCTGAGACAGCTTTCCAAAGTAAGTATGGTGGTACCCTTGCAGTGTCCCCTAGATACCATTTCATGTGTAACTACTATATCCCCAACTGTAATCAACATATTGACAAGTCTCTACCCAGTGTGGCAGCATCCAGACTTGGGGAATAATGTGGACTAACAAGTGTAAAACGACTGTAGAAAAATTCAAATCTGAATAGAATTAAATGTTGAATAAAATGATATAGTAGGAAAATTATGATGAACAGGGCAAGAACTGGATTCAAAACCTACTTATTTTGGAGTTTTCTGGGTGTCATTGGGCAAAGTCTTTCACTTTCAGGGCTTCAGATTATTCATTTTTAGCACAAAAGTCATATCTAGATGATCCTTAGGTTCTGTTATGGAACTATGATTCTCTGACTCTTCTGTTTAGCTGAAGAAGTTATAAGCAAAATGTAAGAAAGGAAAAGTTAACAAAAAACTTAACACATGAGGTGTCATATTGCTAAATAAATGAACAAGTATTGAATAAATCTTGCATAACCCAGGACCAAGAAGTATTCCAGTCACACAGGCTAGTCTGTTTTTGCCCCAATCCCTTTATTCTTTCTTTCATACAACTTTACCCAAAGCACAGTCTTTCCCATTGACTTTATAGAAGGACGGCCACAGACATATGTGACTGCTAAATACTAATGATAATAGTTGCTATAAATTAAGTGCTGACTGTAAGCTAGGTACTTGCAATAAACCTGTTGTTATTTCCATTTGAAAAGAAGGAAACTAAGGTACATGGAGGTTAAGAAACTTACCCACAATTAGTATGTGACAGAGTCAGTATTCAAAATTAGACAGTTTAACACTGAATTCTATCATCTTCTTCAAGATGCTAAATTACCAATGAAATGTTATTCATTTGGTTCCTTAATAGACTACATTCAGGCATTCTTGTGGCCTTGAGAGACAGGGTAGTGGGCCAGGGGAGAAAAGAAAACATTTTATTTCACTCCGTGGGCATAAAATACTAATTCTTATGTTTTCCTGCAGTCATGTGACAAAAGTAAATAAAGAACTTAAAGTTACCACAGAGTGTTAGATTCTGTATATAACACTGGGGTTTTTCTGTAAAGTTAGCCACTGCTTTCCTTTCCTGGGTCTTATTTTCCAATGTCACCCTCCTTGAGTGTAAAAGGAGACAGACAAACACTACAATTCAATGTAGGCAGCCCACTCCAGTACTCTTGCCTGGAAAATCCCATGGGCGGAGGAGCCTGGTAGACTGCAGTCCATGGGGTCGCGAAGAGTCAGACGCGACTGAGCGACTTCACTTTCACTTTTCAAGTTCATGCCTTGGAGAAGGAAATGGCAACCCACACTAGTGTTCTTGCCTGGAGAATCCCAGAGACAGGGGAGCCTGATGGGCTGCTGTCTATGGGGTTGCACAGAGTTGGACACGACTGAAGTGACTTAGCAGCAGCATAAGGTTTCGTGTTACTCTCATCAAGAAACGGTAAGCTTTAGAGCAGAGCTGGATTTACACAGGTACAAAATAATTTATTAGTAAATAGTGATGGCTCGAGAGGTGCAAAAAGATCCCTTGCCCCATTTATCTTTTAATTGTAACATTACTGTTTGAAATTCTATCATTCAATTCTTTTTTAAAATATAAATTTATTTATTTTAATTGGAGGCTAATTACTTTACAATATTGTATTGGTTTTGCCATACATCAACATGAATCTGCCATGGGTGTACACGTGTTTCCCATCCTGAACCACCCTCCCACTTCCCTCCCCATACCATCCCTCTGGGCCATCCCAGTGCACCAGCCCCAAGCATCCTGTATCATGCATCAAACCTGGACTGGCAATTCATTTCACATATGATATTATACATGTTTCAATGCCATTGTCCCAAATCGTCCCAGCCTCACTCTCTCCCACAGAGTCCAAAGACTGTTCTATACATCTATGTCGCTTTTGCTGTCTCGCATACAGGGTTATCATTACCACCTTTCTAAATTCCATATGTATGTGTTAGTATACTGTATTGGTGTTTTTCTTTCTGACTTACTTCACTCTGTATTATATGCTCCAGTGTCATCCACCTCATTAGAACTGATTCAAATGTATTCTTTTTAATGGCTGAGTAATACTTCATTGTGTATATGTACCACAGCTTTCTTATTTAAACAAACTTATTTTTCCTTTAATCCTTTACCCCTTAAGTACAAATACTGTTTTAAGCTATAGCCAGTAACTAATATTTCAATGTTAATTGCTTCATTGCATTATTGATTCTATTTCTAGAAAGAGAATATAGCAGGAAGGCTGTGAAAGGCTTTCAGAGAAACCTTCATTAAGAATATACAACTTAAATATAACTTTGATGGGTGAGTATTATTTTGGGGAGCAGATACAATGGGGTAGATATAGTACAATGAAATTAAAAGCTTCACGAGGGAAGAATATGCCTGTCTATATATCACCTTATCATCATTACCTAAAGCAATGTCTAACATATTAAAACCATGTTAAAATGTTACATTAATTAAATAATATTTAGTATATTTAGAGAGAAAGTTGCATTCCAAGGCCCAGAAGGGGGTTGTTTTGCACTGGAATTATACAAAGTAAGCTAACCAAGAGAAGGGCCCCAAGTCCTATGTGTACTTCAAAGAATGTCTGCTATAGGTGGAGGAGAATAGGAAAGGATAAATTAGTGTAATAAAACATTTCCTCTGTGACAGTCTACAGGGATGGGATGGGGTAGGAGTTGGGAAAGAGGTTCAAGAGGGAGGGGACATATGTATACCTTTGGCTGATTCGTGCTGATGTATGGTAGAAACTAACACAATATTTTTATGTAGTTATCTTCCAATTAAAAAATAAAATAATTAAAATAAGACAAAAAAGTTCTTATGGATGCCCGTCCGTGTTTCCCCTGAACCCACGACTCAACTGTTCCATGCTTTTTCCTGCCATTAAGTGTATATATCTTTGGGTAGGTTCATATAGAACTTTCTTTTCTCATCATGGAGGCAGCCAGGTCAAGTAGAAAGATTATTAGAGTGAGAGGGTGATTTCTAGCTACATTTCAAAGTCAACTAGGGTGTTCTTTATCCTCAGGCAAGTTACTTTACCACTTTGTGCCTGTGCCTTACTAAATGAGATCATGAATATGAAGATTCAAATTATTTTACAAGTTTTCTGTGAGTAGAATCCTCCATCACTGGGGCCAATGTGTTGGGCCATGAAGAAGCAGGTAATTTCTTATTGCTAATCTTTCTGGAAAGGTAATGCTCTGAAACCATCTCTGCTGGCTTAATTTCTAGAAAGAAACATGAGATTCAGACAAAACCAATGGAGCAAAATAGTGGTGAGATTATTCTGTATCCAAGGCTTTGTTATCTAAAACCAGCACCTGTGTCTAGCAAGCACTGACAAACAGAGGTGGAAAGCATTCATGGTCCTGTAGTTGGAAAAAAGAGGATGTGGTCTTCAGTCTAGAAGGATTACCATTTACCTAAAAGATATTTGCAGAGGTAGTATTTCAAAAAGGGCTAAAAACTTTAAATGAAATAAATGGAGCTTGATACTCATAAAACAATTTTAAGAGTCATAGTCCCTAGACAAAATAGTCTAACTATGGGCCTATGAAGGGAAACTGGGGAAATCCTCAAGAGGCCAGTGACTAAGCCATGGGTGCTTGCAGTGGGATTTCAAGAGTAAGACTCTCTGCCCACTACTGGTGTCATCTCTGTTTCAGTGAAGTTTAAAGAAAATGTTTGTGAAGGGATCCACACTCATGGATTGAACCCATGTCTTTTATGTCTGCTGCATTGACAGGCAGTGTCTTTACCATTAGTGCCACCTGAAAAGCCCCAAGTTTGTTAGATTTTTCTCAAAAATCCATTGTGGTGGATAAAAGGCTTTTTTAAACTTAACTTTTCATAAATAGTATTAAGAGAACTGCAGACTTTTAAACATAGGAATCCTGATTGTTTTCTAAAAAATAAACATAATGCAATATTTTTTTCATTCTGTTTGTTTTATTTTACTATCACTTTCTTCTATGTGGTCAAGATGGGAGAAATAATAGAAGGTAGACAAATAGAATAGATTACATTGCACAGTTATGAAAGCTAGGTCACAAACTTGTCTGTGAGTTTCCTCATCTAGGATGAAAAAGCTATAGTTCAGTCGCTCAGTCGTGTCCGACTCTTTGCGACCCCATGAATCGCAGCACGCCAGGCCTCCCTGTTCATCACCATCTCTCGGAGTTCACTCAGACTCACATCCATCGAGTCAGTGATGCCATCCAGCCATCTCATCCTCGGTCGTCCCCTTCTCCTCCTGCCCCCAATCCCTCCCAGCATCAGAGTCTTTTCCAATGAGTCAACTCTTCGCATGAGGTGGCCAAAGTACTGGAGTTTNNNACCATTTCTGTCCTTTATCGAGCCCATCCTTGCATGAAATGTTCCCTTGGTATCTCTAATTTTCTTGAAGAGATCTCTAGTCTTTCCCATTCTGTTGTTTTCCTCTATTTCTTTGCATTGATCACTGAAGAAGGCTTTCTTATCTCTTCTTGCTATTCTTTGGAACTCTGCATTCAGGTGCTTATATCTTTCCTTTTCTCCTTTGCTTTTCGCCTCTCTTCTTTTCACAGCTATTTGTAAGGCCTCCCCAGACAGCCATTTTGCTTTTTTGCATTTCTTTTCCATGGGGATGGTCTTGATCCCTGTCTCCCGTACAATGTCACGAACCTCATTCCATAGTTCTTCAGGCACTCTATCTATCAGATCTAGGCCCTTAAATCTATTCCTCACTTCCACTGTATAATCATAAGGGATTTGATTTAGGTCATACCTGAATGGTCTAGTGGTTTTCCCTACTTTGATTAATTGACTTACTCTGTTTGGGCTGCTAAAACAAAATCCCATAGTTTGGGTGGCGTATGCATTTATTTCTTACAGTTCTGGAGGTCGATACTTCTATGATCAAGATGTCATCAGTTTTGGTGTCTGGTGAAAGCCTACTTCCTGGCTCATAGATGGCCATCTTCTCACTCATAGAAGGGGCCAGGGAGTTCTTTGGGTCTCTTTTACAAGGGCATTAATCCTCTAATGACTTAATCACCTCCCAAAGGCCCCTCCTTCAAATACCATCTCATTGTGGATTAAGTTTGAACAGATGAATTTGGAAGTTACATAAACACTTAAACATTCAGTCTATAGCATTAATTAGATGATTCACAATATTGGTGAGGATACCATATATTATTTTTCTCTGATAACACAGTGTTTTAGGGCAGTGGTTTTCAGTATGTGGTCCATGGATCACATGGGAACTTATTAGAGATATATTTTGGGGCCTTACACCAGACGCTAAAGCTGAAACTCCAGTACTTTCGCCACCTCATGCAAAGAGTTGACTCATTGGAAAAGACACTGATGCTGGGAGGGGTTGGGGACAGGAGGAGAAGGGGATGACAAAGGATGAGATGGCTGGATGGCATCACTGACTCAATGGACATGAGTCTGAGTGAACTCTGGGAGTTCGTTATGGACAGGGAGGCCTGGTGTGCTGCGATTCATGGGGTCGCAAAGAGTCAGACACAACTGAGCGACTGAACTGAACTGAACTGGACACCAGATCTACTGAAACAGAAACTTTGTGGATTGTACAGCTTTCCAGATAATTCTGAGGCATGGCCAAGTTTGTGAAGAACTGTGTTAAGGTAGGAATCATAAATTCTGTCTGGCTGATTTGTGCCTACGTAGAGGTAGTTACTTTGAGCTAGACCTTAAAGAATAAGTCAGATTTTTGTATGCCATATTTCTTCCTCTAGCTAAAAATAATTTGATACATTTTTAAAACTAACAAATTTGCTATTGTGATGTTATAGGAAATAGCATTAGCTTTGTAGTTTCATATAGTTTACCTTTGTGCAGAATGATTTGGCATTACATATTAAAAACCTAGAAATTCCACTTTTAAGACTTTATTCAAAGGAAATAGTTACTCAAATGTACAAAGATGAGGATACAGTTATGTTTGCCAGGCATTATTTCTAACAGTGAAAAAATGGTAATCTGCCTCAATGCTACTAAATAAATTATAACACATAAATCTGATGCAATTCTAAGTAACCATTTGTGCGGAGAGAGCAAATTAGTCAAGATGGTGTGTTCAGGCTCTCTTGCCCTATGTTTTGTAAATAATGACTATGTAACAGCTGAGATCATTTATAGCATTGTACATGTATGTCATGAGGTTTATGTAACAGGTGAGATCACTTATACCACTGTGTATGCACATCACTAGGTACTCCTTTGGTCACAGGCTACTTTGTGCAGTAGGTATATATGAACTCCACCTAGAAAGCAGTGGCATTATTGCTGTATCATGGCTGTGTCTGTTGGGTCACCCATGACAGGAGAGAATATAACATGTCTATTGCTACAGCTTTGGCATCAGCCAGGAGAGAATAATGTTATGGCTGCTGAGCAGCCAGGAGAGAGGTTGTGTTGTGTTAGGTTATGCTATAGCTGCTGCTATGGCTGCTGCCTCAGCCAGGAGAAAATAAACATATCTGTAGTTCTTCTGGCTCCTCGTGTCTCCTTCCAGCCTCTTAGCTTGCTCCTTACCTACCCTGGGTTCAACGAAGAGTATGTATGGACAGTGTGAACAGCGAGACAGTTGGCATCAGGAACAGGATCAACTATAAAACTAGCGAAGTCAGCATGATGAAGAGCAATACACCATTATTTAATGGTGCATTTAGATGTCTATTTATTGACAAGACACTACATTTAAAATTTTTTTATTGGAGTATATTTGCTTCACAATGTTGTATTAGTTTCTGGTGTACAACAAAGTGAGTCAGTTGTATGTATACATATATCCCTTCTGTTTTAGATTTACTTCCCATTTAAGTCATCACAGAGCATTGAGTAGTTCCCTGTCCTATACAGTAGGTTCTTATTAGTTATCTATTTCATACATAGTAGTGTATATATGTTAATCACAATCTCTCAATTAATCCCACTCCCCCTTACCACTCCCCTTTGGTATCCATAAGTTTGTTCTCTACATCTGTGATTCTATTTCTGCTTTGCAAATAAGTTCATCTGTGCCATTTTTTTCTAGATTCCACATATGTGTTCATATAAAATATTTTTCTCTTTTCTGTTTTTCTCTTACTTCACTCTGCATGGCAGTCTCTAGGTCTATTTATGTCTCTGCAAATGGATATTTCATTCCTTTTAGTACCTGAATATTGCATTATATATATGTACCACCTCTTCTTTATCCATTCCTCTGTCAAAGGACATTTAGGTTGCTTCCACGTCCTTGCTATTGTAAATATTGTTGCAATGA
Organism: Cephalophus harveyi; assembly: GCA_006410635.1. Lineage (NCBI taxonomy): Eukaryota > Metazoa > Chordata > Mammalia > Artiodactyla > Bovidae > Cephalophus > Cephalophus harveyi. Next base: position 94,684 of record SJYT01034585.1, read on the forward strand.
ACATTGGGGTACATGTATCTTTGTGAATTATGATTTTCTCCAAGTACATGTTCAGGAATTAGATTGCTGGGTCACACGGTAGTTCTAATTTTAGTTTCTTTGAGGAACCTCCATACTGTTCTCCATTAGTGGCTATACCAATTTACATTCCCACCAACAGTGTAAGAGGGTTCCTTTTTTCCACACTCTCTTCAGCATTTATTGTTTGTAGATTTTTTAAAATTATGACCATTGTGGCCAATGTGAGATGATACCTTATTGCAGTTTTGATTTGCATTTCTCTAATAATTAGTGATGTTGGGCATCTTTTTCATGTGCTATTTTTGCCATCTTTATGACAGGGCACTACAATCATAGCAACTATGATTGAATACAAACTATGATTATAAAACAGTATATGTATATGAGTTAAAGTGGTAAAAATATCTTTATATACATCAACTTACAGATTTACAGCCACAGAATAAAATGTAAATGGTTATATACTAAAATGTTTGCATTGGAATTGTTTGTGGTGGATAGGTATATATTTTGATTTGTTTTTGCTTACATCTATTTTCTAAAGTAAGGGATTCTCTGGTGGCTCAGTGATAAAGAATCTGGCTGCCAGTGCAGGAGCTACAGGAGATGTGGGTTCAACCCGGAGTCAGGAAGACCTGTTGGAGGAGGAAATGGCAACCCACTCGAGCATTCTTGCCTGGAAAATCCCATGGACAGAAGAGCCTGTGGTGGATTTGCAAAGAGTCGGACATGACTAAGTGTGCATGCTCACACACAAACACACATTTTCTAATGTAAAATTCTATTCTTTGTGTGGGCTTCCCTGATAGCTCAGTTGGTAAAGAATCAGTCTGCAGTGCAGGAGACCCCAGTTCGATTTCTGGGTTGGGAAGATCCTCTGGAGAAAGGATAAGCTACCCACTCCAGTTTTCTTAGACTTCCCTTGTGGCTCAGCTGGTAAAGAAGGAGATCTGGGTTTGATCCCTGGGTTGGGAAGATCCCCTGGAGAAGAGAAAGGTTACCCATTCCAGTATTTTGGCCTGGAGAATTCCATGTACTGTATAGTCCATGGGGGTCAAAAAGAGTTGGACATGACTGAGTGACTTTCACCCACTTTACATTCCTTGTGTAAAGAAATAATACACATTTGAAAACACAGACTTTTAAGCAGACTTTATACACAGTTATTATTTTAGACTTGGAAATATTCATTCTGTTTAAAAAAAAAAACAAAAAACTGCATTTGTCCTGGAATAGCCCTTTCACTGTAACAGTATACTATCAAATTTAGTGTTCTAAACTCTGGCATTTGTTTGTTTCTGAAAGTTTGAAGTAGTAGAAATTTTCCAAAAATATGATTTTCTTCTTAGAAGTTCCTGGAGAATTAAATATTGTTCTGTAGATGGAGACAAGAGACTTTAGTCTAAATCTGCAATTAACTTAGAAACCAAACTATTTTCAGAGAATTATATGAGAAGTATGATGTCTAAAAAAATAAAATAAATTCAAATTCTCTAAAATGCCATTAAAAGGTGCTTCTGATATTACCAGGAAGTTATTGATGCTTTTATTCTTTATTATGATTTCTCCATTAATGAAATTTTAAAATAAATTATGTGTTAAAATATCAAAAGATATTTGAATGTTGGCATACTTATGACACCTGGTGGTCAAGTCAAACATCACAGCTAAATTCAAATTCTCCAGATACTTATTTCTATCTTCTGGGTAAGACATTTTGCCCCTGATTCATCCATTCATCTCGTGTTATTCAGTCATTCACTCAATAAACACTTAGTGGATCTCTAATATGTACAAGACAATTACTAGACACTTTATTATGGAAGAAAGGAAGAAACAAGAGAACATAGTTTTTATATGTCTGTGGTAGATTGTAGGCTATTCAAAGGGACATAATTAACTGCATGGAAAGGCAAATAATTGCAGCATGCCAGTGAGTGGGGTGCCATCTATGGGGTCACACAGAGTCGAACACAACTGAAGCGATTTAGCAGCAGCAGCAGCAGCAGTGTGTGAAGTGAACTAAATAAAATTATCAAAACTAGGGATACTCTGAGGTTGTAGAAGTGATCTGTGGTTTGGAGAGGTCAGGAGAATCTTTCTTGGAGGAAGTGAGCCTTACCTTTCTTGGGGCCTCAGTTTTCCCTTTTGTAAAATACTGGTAATATTTTATTGTTGCACAAGATTGCCGTGAAAGATCTATTAAGAGTGTATATAAAGTATAACACCTTGTCCAAAGTAGGCATTCAGCGATTGTTAACAATTATTATAACAAAACCAAAGTTGATCAGGGAAGAGTTCATGTATATTAACTGTTCCTTAAGTTTTATTTAAAGAATAATTTTGTTCTACCTTATATGGCTTTTTATTAGTTGAACACACCTGAAGGTGCATGTGCACACACACACACACCCCACACACACATATAGAACATAAGATCAATTATTTTAGTTAGTTCAGTGAATAAACAAACCACAAAAAAGATAGTATTGGCCTTTAGCTACATTTTGTTAAACTAACTGGTCAATTAAGCAAAACAATCAACTCAGTGGTGGGGGGCGGGGAACAACAGTACATTTAAAGTAGCTGTTTACTGGAATGAGCTGATTGATTGCAATCAACAATCAGTTAGTAAATACAGTTTATCAAAGAGCCCCATGTAGTCAACACAAATGAACCAAATAGGTTGTTTGGCACTGTATGAACTGTGCATGGGTGGACTGATTTTTACATTTTTTTAATTGGTTGTGTTTAGGCACTGTCCTTGACCCTATATTAATAGTTAATGTCAAGTCTGTTTTATTTTCCTTTTAATTTTATAAATGTGAAGCAAACTAACTACTTTTACAAGTGATGAAAATCACAAGCGAGTATTAAGAACACATTTATCTTTTTGTTCTGCAATCAAATGCATGTTATATTTCCTAAAAAATCAAACATAGGGGTTCCTAAACTGTCATTTTCATGGGTAAAGTAAGCTGTATTGTAGTCCCTTTTGACTAAAAGGAAAATGTTCTGATCCAAAGCCAAGTATAAGAACTATTTCGTATTTGGGATGGATATTTAACCTGGATAAGGGAAGATTTGAGAAATGACAGAATTGCTATCTTTAGATATTTCAAGAGTTTCATGCATAACAGGAAGTAGAATTTAGTTTTGGTAGGCAAAACTGGCTTGCCTACCACAAGGATGTGGATTTTTGGCTTAATAGAGGGAAGGATTTCTGACAAATATGATTGCTAGAAATGTAACTGTCCACATTAATAACATTTTCACTGAACATGCCCTAAGAGCTGAGGTAGAGGCAACCCCTTTTGCTACATCTACCACCAGATATCCTTTAGTCCTTAACACACTCTGGTAGTTGCTTGCAATGGTTGCAAGGATAGTCTCAATAAACATGAATGTCTGAAGTTACTGTAACTTTATTAATAAACACAGATCTCTAAAGTTACTGAAGCTTCAAGAAAGTGGAAAGTTATGTAAACAGAGCTAATTGTGCTCTTAGACAAATTCTGAAACAGACGATGGTTATCTGAGTTGCAATATTTTTTCCAAACACTTATCTTCCCAAAGCCTAGTGACCAGCCAGTTCTTTCCCAGGCCTTTACCCCACGTTTCATTTATAAATGTTCATAGACTCATTTCAACAGTCATCTAATCCCTGGTAAGTTTGCCATTCAAAATAGGCTGATGATAGGGAAACCTAGATCTCAAATTTTGACAATACAGATAGAATTGTAAAACCGAATGTAAAACAAGAATCTTAAAATATATGTTTAGGGACTATTTGTCAGTGAAGACTTGCTTGTTGCTTATCTCTGCAAGCTTGATTACTTCTTCTTTTGACTACTAAGGAAAAAATCTGACTGAGGCTATTGCCAATATAGTGTTTTTTGATACCCCAAAATATCTTCGACAATACTGTTATCCATTTGTAGATTGGCAAGCTATTTTCAGTTTACATAGAAAAGATCTTTTGAATTTATGAAAGTTCACGCTTGGATACCTCTTTGCTAGACAAGTTTATTTGTATACCCAAACATGGGCTGATATGCCCTTTACTACATTTATAGACTATTTTCTGCAGAAATACTCATTCTGATGCTTTCCCTAAGGAAGGAACACAAATCCTCAAGATGGGAACAACAGCACAAACAGTACAAGAGCAAAGTACACTGATCTTCAAATGTCATTTCAGTACTCCCTCTATGCAGCTACTTACATCCTAAGATTTATCCCTAGTCTACGGGCCAACAGTATAGCCTTGTGGGTTCTGTGTCACTTCATCAGCAAGAATAATAAAGCCATTATTTCCATGATCAACTTCTCTGTGGCTAATTGTACTCACGTGCTGTCCTTACCCTCTGGATTTATTATTAAATCAGCCACCATTGGCCTTTCCAGAGGACCCTTTGCTTTCTGTACTTATACCTGAAGTATCTCAATATCTATGCCAGCATTTGTTTCTTGACATGCAACAGCCTTCAGAGATACTTCTTTCTCCTCAAGCCCTTCAGGACCAGAGGCTGGAATAGGTACAATCTGGGCATCAGTGCTGCCATCTGAGTGATGTTGGGGACTGTCTGTTTGCCACTTCCAATTCTGAGAAATGTTGGATTAGACAACAACACTGAGCCCTCTGAGCCCTGACTTGCTGATTTAGGGCTTCAATACATTAGCATAGCATCTACCATTGGCATGATAACTGTAGTTGAACATGGAGAGTTTGTATTCTCTGTTGTAATTATTACTGTGCAGGGAGAACAGGAAAACTTTTATAAGAATTCCAAGTTCCCAATCAAACTACCAAAGAGAAAAAAGGCTTTATGGATGGTCCTGATGTGTGCGGTAGTATTCATTGTGTGTTTCATATCTTACTACCTCAACTTCCCATTCTTTATGGTGGTGAAGCAATAAAGTCTTTTAAAACTGCTCCTTTACTAAGACCACTCTATTTTTCCATATCATTTCCCTGTCTCTTGCAAATCTAAATTGCTGTTTTGATCCAGTTGTGTGTTATTTTAAGATCTCAGAATTTTCTGATGGATTTTCAGAAAGTGGTAGTTTGGTTCTTCAGTCATGTGTGAAATGCAAGGATGGTGCTTTGGAAATTCAGCATAGGAAAGAGGGTTTTAAAACTATCTCTCTTGAATTTTGGGATGCTTCCAAAGTAATGTGAGAAAAGAATTACTTTTAAAATTAAAAGAATGATCTATATGCTCTATCAATTTATCTATGTCACCTTGAAGATCTTTCTTTAAAAAAGTGTTATACTTATGTGCCTCAATGAAACGTGGCTCTCTTCCATTCATCCTCAAAATGATCATTCTGAAAAAAAAAATAATGTCTATATTTTCTGTCAAAACGGAAGCATTGTTCTATGGAGCATATATATGAGAAAATATATTTCCTTATAGAAAAGGATAAATAGCAAAATCAATTGTACACCTGTTCTTCAACAATGGGTACAAAATTTTCACCTTTTCTTGTAAGAAGCAAAATGCAAATTGAAAACAGATGGACATAGATGAATTGTCTACACATTTAAAAATGCACAGAAGAGCAACATAATCATAGCTTTATCCAAAAAAAAAAATATATATATATATATACAGAGGTGGAGTGGCCAAGGTGACAGAGTAGGAAGACACTGATCTCACCTTCTTCCAGAAGCACACCACAATTACAAATACTTACAGATCAATTATTGATGAGAACAACCTGAACACTAACAGAAAAGATAGTTTACAACTAAGGATGTAAAGAAGTAGCCACAAGATGGAAAGGAGGAGTGGACACACAGTATAGTCAAGAGTCATATCCCTGGGTAAGTGGCCCCCAAACGGGAGAATAATTGCAATTGCGGAGACTATCCACAAGGAATAAGGGTCCAAGCCCCACACTGAGCTCCCCAAGCCAGAGACCCTGTACTAGAAAGATAAGCCTTTATAATATTTGGCTTTCAAGGCCAGTGGGGTTTACTTTCAGGAAAACTTAAGTGCTGTGGGAAATAGAGACTCCCCTCTTAAAGGTCACACACAAAATCTCACAAGCTCTGAGATCCAGGACACAAGTAACAATTTGAAAGGAACTCGGATTATATTCACTTGCTGATCTTGGAAAGTCTCCCAGAGAAGGCAATTGGGACTCACTCTAGTGCTATAAACAGTGGTGGCAGCCATTTTTGGACTTGTTGTCCTGTTGTGGGTGAGGCTAGGTTTTGTGTGTTGTGGTGAACAGGATCAGTTCCAAGGGATCTTAGTGCTGTCCTGATGTAGGACCACCATCAGCAATGTTGGAAACACCATTTTGAGATCCTTTCTGTGGCAGGCTGGTTGTAGAACCTCCCCTTAGCTCCCTTGAAACTGGCCCTACTCACCACAACACCCAAAACCCAGCCTGACCCTCAATAGGACAATAGGTCTGTGAAGTCAAGACCTCAGAGCTAGAGTACTCAGTATCAAGCTTGACCTACCAGTGGGCCAGAACCAGCCCGGGGTCCAGCCTTACTTCTCAGCAGTGGGAATTAGGCCTAGGATGATTGGGTCCTAGGCCTCACTTGTGTGTGGACATCAATTCTGGGACCTTTGCACGCTGCACCCAGAGACCCCAGGATCTGGTGGGCCATAACTAGCCCCAGAACTCTTTTGTTCCTAGCTCTATCTACTATTGGGTGGATACCAACTCTAGGACTCCATCCCATAGCCAGAGACCCCAGGTCTTAGCTCTGTACATAATGTGCTGGTAGTATTTTTGGGGATCAAAACTTACCCACTATTGGGAAGGCAAGACATTAGGATACCCAGAGCACCAGATCCACCCATGAAGAGGTTGACACCAGCCCCAGGACAGCTTCAGCTTCTCAGCCACCTGCCTTCAGCCTTGGCGCAGCCCAACAGTAGGTGGATACTAGTTCTGGGATCCCAACCCTGCAGTCAATTACCTTATGACATGGCACCATATACCAGTGGACTGGCACCAGTTTGGGGACTCTCCTGGTCATGCAGCTAGCCATGGAAGGACCCTGCCCCACATACCAGAAGCCAGCAATCTCCACGCAAGGCAGGGCCTGGCAGCCAACTAGACTAGGAGACAGCCATGCTTACAAGTTTCTATAGTTGTCAGCTTATCATAGCAGAAAGACCCACATAACCCACACAGGGGCCACTCCAAAAGCATATATATAGCTCTGGTGACAAGAAGGAAGTATGCTGCTAAGCCCCATAGCATGTATCCTACATAAAGCCATTTCTCTAGGATAGGAAAATGTAAACAGCTTACCAGATACATAGGAATGAAAGCAAATTAGACAAAATAAAGTGACATAGGAATATGTTTCAAATGAAGGAACAAGGGGAAAAAAATCCCAGAAGAAGAACTAATTGAATTGGAGATAAGCAATTTACCCAATAAAGCATTCCTAGCAATAATCTTAAAGATGCTCAAAGAACTCAGGAAAAAAAAAAAAAAAAAAAATAGTTGGACACAGTTAGAACAGTAAAAAAAGAGTTAGAAATGATAAGCACAACTGAAAATCCATAATAGATGCAGAACACCAAAAACTGAAAAGAATCTAAGCATAACACTGAAGATAGTTACCAAATCACAAGGGAAGACAGCAAAAATAAAATAAAGGAACACAAAGGAATATGTCTATCAGGAATTACTTTAAATATAAATGGACTTTACTTTCCAATTAAAAGAGAAGAGTGGCTGAATGCATATAAAAATAAAGCCCATATATTGGGCTGAACAAAGAATTCCCTTGCAGCCTCAGAAAAACTTTATGGCCAACTCAATATATGCTACGACTTCCCTGGTGGCTTAGAGGTTAAAGTGTCTGCCTCCAATGCAGGAGGGGTTCGATCCCTGGGTCAGGAAGATGCCCTGGAGAAGGAAATGGCAATCCACTCCAGTATTCTTGCCTGGAGAATCCCATGGACAGAGAAGCCTAGTAGGTTACAGTCCACGGGGTCGCAAAGAGTTGGACATGCCTGAGTGACTTCACCTCACATAAGAGATTCACCTAGGTTTTCAAGACACACATGAACTGAAAATGAGAAAATGGAAAAACATATGTCATGGAGTGGAAATGGAAAGAAAGCAGAGGTAGCAATACTTTTATCAAACAAAATAGACCTTAAAACAAACACTATAATAAGACAAAGAAGGACATTACATAATGATAAAAGGATATATACAAGAAGAATATAAAACACTTGTAAATATATATGTGCCCAGCATAAGTACATAAATGCCTAAAGCAAATATTAACAGATATAAAGTAAGAAATTGACAATAACATAATAAACATAGGAAACTTTAACATCCCACCTACATCAATGGACAGATCATCCAGACAGAAAATCAATAAACACTGGCCTTAAAATTACAGAGTAGAACAGCAAGAGAGTAGAAATTATTTTCAGGTGCACATGAAACATTCTCCAGGAGAGATCACATGCTAGATGACAAAACAAGTCTTGGTAAATTTAAGAAAACTGAAATCATATCAACCATATTTTCTAACCACCATGCTATGAGACTAGACTAGAAATCAATTACATGGAAATAAACTGCAAAAATCACAAACATGTGAAGGCTTAAACAATGTGCAACTAAACTATCAATGGGGGGGGCAGTCCTAAGATGGCAGATGAATAGGACCAGGAGACCTCTTTCTCCCCCACAAATTCATCAAAAGAACATTTGAGCGATGAGTAAATTCCACAAAACAACTTCTGAATGCTGGCAGAGGACATCAGGCACCCAGAGAAGCAGCCCAGGGTCTTCAAAAAGAGGTAGGAAAAAATATAAAAGATAAAAAAAGAGAGACAGAAGAGGTAGGGATGGAGCTCTGTCCTGGGAAGGGAGTCTTAAAAAGAGAGGTTTCCAAACACTAGGAAACACTCTCACTGCTGAGTCTGTGGCGAGCCTTGGAACCACAGAGGGCAACATAGCTGGGAAGATAAATAAATAAATAATTAAAGCCCACAGATTACATGCCCAATGGTAACGCTTCCAGTGGAGAAGCAGCGCAGACACCTGCACCTGCCATTAACAAGTGGGGGTTAGGCAGGGAGGCATGGGCTGCATTGCTTAGAGTAAGTACCAGGCCTGAATGCCACGAGGGCAATCTGAGGGAACTAACTTTGGCTAGCAAACCAGACTGGGATAGCTACCACAGGAAAAGCCCTAACCTAAGACACTGCCAGGCCTGCATGCAAAACAAAGAACTGAACAGAGCTAGCCTACTGCAGACCATCCCCTTCCGGTGACAGGCAGCCAGAGCTGGAAGGGGGCAATCGCAGCCCCAGAGAGACATTATCTACCAAACTGCAAGCAGGCTTCTTTGCTAACTAAGACTTCTTGCGGTTCTGGATGGCCACCTGAGAAGGTGTGCCAGTTGTACATCCAGAAAACCAAGTGGCAAGGATGGGGAGGCAATAAGTTGCAGCGACCGTGTTCACCAAACACCTGATCACCTGAGCAGCTTGGACCTGGGAAGGGCACAAAATGCAGGCCCAACCAAGTCTGCACCTCTGAGGAATACCCGCGTGCCTAAACCTGAGCGGCTTAGACATGGGAGGTGCATGCAGCTCAAAGTCAGTCTCGGATGGCTCCCAGTGGAGCAACCTAGAGCCTGAGCAGTGTGGGCAGGGAGGGCACATGCACTGTGAGCTGGGACACGCCCAGCGTGGCTGAGACACTGAGAGCACACAGCAGTGTTATTTGTTTGCAGCGTCCCTCCCTCCCCACAGCTCGACAGAACAAGTGAGACTAAAAAAGTGTCCACCACCACCCACTTGAGTCAGGGCACAAAATTAGACACTGAAGAGACCAGCAAACAGAAGAAGCTAAAACAGAGGGAACCACCTTGGAAGTGACAGATGCAATAGATTAAAATCCTGTAGTTAGTAATGACTACATAGGAAGGGACCTATAGATCTTGACAAATATAAGCCAGACAAAGGAACTATCCGAAAATGAACTGACCCCACACTGCCCACAACAACACCAGAGAAAGTCCTAGATATATTTCTACTATTTTTACTATCATTTTTATTTTAATTAAAAAAAATTAAGCCCTCTATTACTACTTTAATTTTCATTTTTATAACCTACTATTACTTTGCAAAGAAAAAGAGAGACCCTATTTTTAAAGCAAACTTCATATATATATATATTTTTCATATATATATTATATATATAATATATATATATATATTTCTTCATATATATATATTTTTAACTTTATATATATATATATATATATTCATATATATATCCATTTTTACTTGGGAGCCAGATTACTGGCTTGACTGCTCTCTCCCGCTTTGGACTCTCCTTTTTCTCCACCAGGTCGTCTCTATCTCCTCCCTCCCCCTTCTCTTCTCTACCCAACTCTGTGAATCTCTTTGTGGGTTCCAGATGATGGAGAACACTTAAGGAACTGATTACTGGCTGGATCTGTCTGGCTCCTTTTGATTCTCCCCTTTATCCTCCTGGCCACCTCTGTCTCCTTCCTCCCTCTTCTCTTCTCTGTATTACTCTGTGAACATCTCTGAGCAGTCCAGACTGTGGAGCACACATAAGGAAGTGATTGCTGCTTAGCTTGCTCTCTCCTCTTTTGATTCTACCTCATCTCATTTGGGTCATCTCTAACTCCCTCCTCCCTCTTCTCTTCTCCATGTATCTCTGGGAACCTCTCTGGGTGTCCTTCACTGTGGAGAAGCTTTTCATCTTTAACCTTGATGTTTTATTAACAGTGCTGTATAGAAGGAGAAGTCTTGAGATTCCTGTAAAAATAAGACTGAAAACCAGAAGCAGGAGGCTTAAGTCCAAATCCTGAGAACACCAGAGAACTCCTGACTCCAGGGAACATTAATCTACAGGAACTCATCAAATGCCTCCATACCTATACTGAAACCAAGCACCACCCAATGGCCAAAAAGTTCCAGAGCAAGACATACCAGGCAAATTCTCCAGCAACACAGGAACACAGCCCTGAGCCTATATACAGGCTGCCCAAAGTTACTCCAAACCGACTGACATCTCATAACTCATGACTGGACACTTCATTGCACTCCAGAGAGAAGAAATCCAGCTCCACCGAACAGACACCCACACAAGCTTCCCTAAACAGGAAACCTTGAAAAGCCACTTGAAATGAGGATAAAGCTGCACTGGTTACCCTTTGTAGTAATTATGACACAAAATGAATATTAATGGAGGATATTCCTCTGAAAAATAGACTTTGTGAATCAAGGAGGGACTCAGGATCATTGTGTATCAGTGGGCCAGATAAAGTTAGATTTTGCTTGCAAGATTTTGCTTTTCAGGCCTGACAATTGTTTTAAGGCAAAAGCCACTCTCTAGCTTGAGTCACCTTATAGGCATTTGTCTGCTTTTTTATTTACACTTATATGCTATCCTCAGATGGAAGATGATAATATATAGATAATATAATGAGCTCATCTTTAGATTCTCATAGCATTTGCCCTCACCATAGTTTATGAAACTTTTGGGAAAATTGAGTATTCAGTAAAAGGTCTCCACCATTGACTGAAGAATCTTTGGCCATCCATTAGGTTGATGTGTAAGAAGCACAATGGTCTCCTATAAAAGGCCCATCAGCCTCTGCCCTCAGGCTCCACAGTCAACCCAGCAGTTATGCCATTGGGGCAGTAGATGCCTTGTGTATTTTGACCACAGAGGACATCACACTTGCTTGTTCTTTAATGCAGTTGCATGATCTCCCATCTCTTTCATTCAGCCATAACTTTGATGCAGCCGTCAGATTATATGAAAAACCTCACCTCTGGAGGATCCTAAGGGACCCTCAAGGACACTCCCCCCAAGGTTACTATAGTCAGACAGCATCAAGTTCCCTCTGGGGGTGAAAGTTTTTATGTGGGCAAATGCTACTGTCAAAAATTGGGTGTGCTTTCTGGCAATGTTCACTGTATAGAAATCCCTATATGTAAATCACATGTTAATTTATTAAATTTCAGTGAAAAGGAGGCATTGTGTATGATGAAATATAACTAGGGAGTCAGGCTGTCCAATGTGCAAACTGCAAGGCAGTTGATTTAGTTGGATTCACAGACTAGATGAGGGATAGAATACTATTGGTATGTGTGCAACTGAACAAATATTAAATTATGTTTTGAAGTCCATTTTCATTTCTGGAGCTGAGATATCATTTGCTATTGCTGTATACTTTATATTCCCAAGGACATCACCTCAGGGTTGCAAGCACTTTAAGGAGATTTTATGCTTATATCCATGTATTATATAGAAGAATAAAAATTGAGTTTACTTAAGAAAAAAAAAAAGAATCTTCATGACCCAGATAATCACAATGGTGTGATCACTCACCTAGAGCCAGACATCCTGGAATGTGAAGTCAAGTGGGCCTTAAGAAGTATCACTACAAACAAAGCTAGTGGAGGTGATGGAATTCCAGTTGAACTATTTCAAATCCTAAAAGATGATGCTGTGAAAAGGCTGCACTCAATATGCCAGCAAATTTGGAAAACTCAGCAGTGGCCACAGGACTGGAAAAGGTCCGTTTTCATTCCAATCCCAAAGAAAGGCAATGTAAAAGAATACTCAAACTACCACACAATTGCACTCATCTCACATGCTAGTAAAGTAATGCTCAAAATTCTCCAAGCCAGGCTTCAGCAATACATGAACCATGAACTTCCAGATGTTCAGGCTGGTTTTAGAAAAGGCAGAGAAAGCAGAGATTAAATTGCCAACATCCGCTGGATCATCAAAAGGCAAGGGAGTTCCAGAAAAACATCTATTTCTGCTTTAATGACTATGCCAAATCATTTGACTGTGTGGATCACAATAAACTGTGGAAAATTCTAAAAGAGATGGAAATATTAGACCACTTGACCTGCCTCTTGAGAAACCTGTATGCAGGTCAGGAAGCAACAGTTAGAACTGGACATGAAACAACAGACTGGTTCCAAATAGGAAAAGGAGTACATCAAAGCTGTATATTGGCACCCAGCTTATTTAACTTATATGCAGAGTACATCATGAGAAACGCTGGACTGGAGGAAGCACAAGCTGGAATCAAGATTTCTGGGAGAAAAATCAATAACCTCAGATATGCAGATGACACCACCCTTATGGCACAAGGTGAAGAAGAACTAAAGAGCCTCTTGATGACAGTGAAAGAGAGTGAAAAATTTGGCTTAAAGCTCAACATTCAGAAAACTAAGATCACTGAATCCAGTCCCATTACTTCATAGAAAATAGATGGGGAAACAGTGGAAACAGTGGCTGACTTTATTTTTCTGGGCTGCAAAATCACTGCAGATGGTGATTGCAGCCATGAAATTAAAAGATGCCTACTCCTTGGAAGCAAAATTATGACCAACCTAGACAGCATATTAAAAAGCAGAGACATTACTTTGCCAACAAAGGTCCGCCTAGTCAAGGCTATGGTTTTTCCTGTGGCCATGTATGGATGTGAGAGTTGGACTATAAAGAAAGCTGAGCACTGAAGAATTGATGCTTTTGAACTGTGGTGTTGGAGAAGACTCTTGAGAGTCCCTTGGACTGCAAGGGGATCCAACCAGTCCATCCTAAAGGAGATCAGTCCTGGGTGTTCACTGGAAGGACTGATGTTGAAGCTGAAACTCCAATACTTTGGCCACCTAATGTGAAGAGCTGACTCACTTGAAAAGACCCTGATGCTGGGAAAGATTGAGGGCAGGAGGATAAGGGGATTGCAGAGGATGAGATGGTTGGATGGCATCACCGATTTGATGGACATGGGTTTGGGTGGACTCTGGGAGCTGGTGATGGACAGGGAGGCCTGACTTGGGGAAGTTCATGGGGTCACAAAGAGTCAGACACGACTGAGAGACTGAACTGAACTGAGACAAGGATGTGATCCATGTGTTCAGTTTGGTTAGGTTTCTATGACTGTGATTTTCATTCTGTCTGTCCTCTGATTAATGAGGATTAAAGGCTTGTGGAAGCTTCTTGATGACAGGGCCTTTCTGTGGTTAATCTGGGTTTTGCTCTGATGGGTGGGACCATGCTCAGTAAATCTTCAAAGCAATTTTCTGTTGATGGGTGGGGCTGTGTTTCCTCCTTGCACTTTGGCCTGAGACCAAACTATGGTATGGGTAAAGGTGGTAAATGGCAACCTACTTCAAAACGATTTATGCCAGCATGCTGCGGCTCCCAGGATTATTGTATTCAGTGCCATTGCCCCTGAAGCAGGCCACCATTGAACCACACCTCTGCTTGAGGTCCTCGACACTCACATGCAAGTGGTTCAGCCCCTTGTGGGGTCACTGCTCCTTTCTCCTGGGTCTTGTAGTGCACAAGGTTTTCTTTGTGTCCTCCAAGAGTCTGTTTCCCTAGTCCTGTGGAAGTTCTGTAATCAAATCCCACTGGCCTTTAAATTCAAATTCCCTGGGTGTTCTCAGTCTCTTTGCCAGATCCCCAGTTTGAAAAATCTCTGCAAATTATTAATTTCCAAAATGTACAAATTAAGTCCTAGGGTTTAAGCCAGTAAATACCATTATAAGTAAATAATGGAATGTAATGGAATAAGTAATATTTATAACATCAGTTTGCAAGGAGACTTAATCATATGAAATCAAGACCAGACTGGTTCATTTTTCTGTTGTGAACTTTCAGTTCAGTTCAGTCACTCAGTCGTGTCCGACTCTTTGCGACCCCATGAATTGCAGCATGCCAGGCCTCCCTGTTCATTACCCATCTCCCGGAGTTCACTCAGACTCACGTCCATCGAGTCCGTGATGCCATCCAGTCATCTCATCCTCGGTCATCCCCTTCTCCTCCTGCCCCCAATCCCTCCCAGCATCAGAGTCTTTTCCAATGAGTCAACTCTTCGCATGAGGTGGCCAAAGTACTGGAGTTTCAGCTTCAGCATCATTTCTTCCAAAGAAATCCCAGGGTTGATCTCCTTCAGAATGGACTGGTTGGATCTCCTTGCAGTCCAAGGGACTCTCAAGAGTCTTCTCCAACACCACAGTTCAAAAGCATCAATTCTTCAGCGCTCAGCCNTATTCCCATCTCTTTCAGAATTTTCCACAGTTTATTGTGATCCACACAGTCAAAGGCTTTGGCATAGTCGATAAAGCAGAAGTAGATGTTTTTCTGGAACTCTCTTGCTTTTTCCATGATCCAGCGGATGTTGGCAATTTGATCTCTGGTTCCTCTGCCTTTTCTAAAGCCAGCTTGAACATCAGGGAGTTCACGGTTCACGTATTGCTGAAGCCTGGCTTGGAGGATTTTGAGCATTACTTTACTAGCATGTGAGATGAGTGCAATTGTGCGGTAATTGGAGCATTCTTTGGCATTGCCTTTCTTTGGAATTGGAATGAAAACTGACCTTTTCCAGTCCTGTGGCCACTGCTGAGTTTTCCAAATTTGCTGGCATATTGAGTGCAGCACTTTCACAGCATCATCTTTCAGGATTTGAAACAGCTCAACTGGAATTCCATCACCTCCACTAGCTTTGTTCGTAGTGATGCTTTCTAAGCCCTACTTGACTTCACATTCCAAGATATCTGGCTCTAGATTAGTGATCACATCATCATGATTATCTGGGTCGTGAAGATCTCTTTTGTACAGTTGTTCTGTGTATTCCTGCCACCTCTTCTTAATATCTTCTGCTTCTGTTAGGTCCAGACCATTTCTGTCCTTTATCGAGCCCATCCTTGCATGAAATGTTCCCTTGGTATCTCTAATTTTCTTGAAGAGATCTCTAGTCTTTCCCATTCTGTTATTTTCCTCTATTTCTTTGCATTGATCGCTGAAGAAGGCTTTCTTATCTCTTCTTGCTATTCTTTGGAACTCTGCATTCAGGTGCTTATATCATTCCTTTTCTCCTTTGCTTTTCGCCTCTCTTCTTTTCACAGCTATTTGTAAGGCCTCCCCAGACAGCCATTTTGCTTTTTTGCATTTCTTTTCCATGGGAATGGTCTTGATCCCTGTCTCCCATACAATGTCACGAACCTCATTCCATAGTTCATGGGCACTCTATCTATCAGGTCTAGGCCCTTAAATCTATTTCTCACTTCCACTGTATAATCATAAGGGGTTTGATTTAGGTCATACCTGAATGGTCTAGTGGTTTTCCCTACTTTCTTGAATTTCAGTCTGAAATTTATCTGCATAAAAACTCCAATTTTTAAGAATAACTATCTCTGTATAAACACAACCAAGAGTACTGCTAAGAGTTGTTTCCTCTCTTATTGTCAAATATCTGAAAAACATTGAATTTAAAATACTTTAAAATCAATGTATCATCCTGTGTTCTTGATATGCATTATTAAAATAAAAATACCAATAACTTTATCAATTGCTTAATACATACCAGAGACTTTACATACACTATTTTACTTACTTCATGTATCTGAAGGTGTTGAAAAATATTTGAATATGTGATGATATTTTATTTCTGTGATTCAATGTTATAACTATCATAAGGTGGTTGGTATTATTATCATGCGCTTTTACTGATAAAAACAGTAAAGCTCCATGTCTATGCTCTTCCTGTTATAAAATATTTGCTTCCTATGTTTTGGAATTAGGCACCCCTGGATCCAAATTTCAGCTTCACCACTTTCTGCTCAGGTATGCTGGGACATTAAGGCATCCAAATTAAATTTCTCCCTTTGTAAAATACTCTTAACAAAGGTTATTGTGGGTTTAGTTGAAATGGTATACCTGTACAATAATAAGTGGGCAATAAATATTACTGGCTTTCCTATTTACTTCTGTTATTCCTAGGTGATTTTTCAGTACATCTAACACAGTTAATGGAGAAAGCAATGGCACCCCACTCCAGTACTCTTGCCTGGAGAATCCCATGGATGGAGGAGCCTGGTGGGCTGCAGTCCATGGGGTCACGGAGGGTCGGACATGACTGAGCAGCTTCACTTTCACTTTTCACTTTCAAGCATTGTAGAAGGAAATGGCAACCCACTCCAGTATTCTTGCCTGGAGAAGCCCAGGGACAGTGGAGCCCGGTGGGCTGCCGTCTATGGGATCACACAGACTTGGACACGACTGAAGTGACTTAGCAGCAGTAGCAGCAACACAGTTAAAATTCCATTCACATGATTTTGAGAAGTGTCTTGGACTGAGTTTGAATATCTGGATGACTATAGCATGTAAAGGTAGAGTCCTGGAACTGAACATTTATTATAGTGCCTCTGAAATACTTCTAGCTGTGAGTCATACCTCACCAACCATTCTGCAAGCTCCTAGAAAACAGGAGTCTTGTCCTGTGCCTCTTTGAATTCTACCTGGAACTAGATACAGAGTTGAAAATATAGCATAATATTTGGGCAAAGGTTTATAAAGGGTGCTGTTACTACCTTTGACTGTATCATCTCAAGCAAATCATTTAACATTTCTGAACCTGATTTTTCATTTAAAAAAATGGAGAAAATAACATTGTGGGGTAATATCTTAGCAAGTTGGAGAATTTAAAGGTATTCAATGGGTAGCTAAATTTTAGGTCATGGGTTATGTTACTAATTTCTAGTGCTAGAATGAAGCCTAGGATTGTGACTGCTAGGGCTATTGTTTTTAGATAATAAGGCATGGTTATTTGGGGAACTGTTGTTGGGAGGATATTGTTGGAGATAAATCCTGTGAAAAGGCTTCCAATTAGCAGACGTTTAATTGAGTTAATTAGGAAGGGGTTATTTTCATTAATGATAATCAGGGTTGGGAATCGGGGTTGTCCTAGAAGTGCAAAGAAAATAATACGAGTACTGTAGATAGCTATGAAAGAGGTGGCGACTAGTGTTATTAAAAGGGCTCATGTGTTGGTATATGACATATTGGCGGATTCGATGATTAGGTCTTTAGAGTAAAATCTGGTAAGGAAGGGTATTCTTGTTAGTGTGAGACTGCCAATGATGAGGGCTCTTGTGGTAAATGGTATGGCTTTGAATAGGCCCCCTATTTTTAGAGTGTCTTGTTCATCATTTAAGCTGTGGATAATAGAACCAAAGCATATGAATAACATGGCTTTGAAGAAAGCGTGGATGCAGATGTGGAGGAATGCTAGGTAGAGTTGGTTAATGCCATTTGTTACTATTATGAGACCTAGTTGGCTGGATGTAGAGAAGGCAACAATTTTTTTAATGTCGTTTAGGGTGAGGGCACATATTGCTGTGGATAGCGTGGTGATTGCTCCTAGACATAGTATAATGGACTGGGCAAATTTGTTATTCTCTGTTAATGGATAGAAGCAGATTAGTAGAAAAATGCCCACTACTACTATTGTGCTTGAGTGAAGTAGTGCTGAGACAGGGGTTAGGCCTTCTATTGCAGAGGGTAGTCATGAGTATAGGCCAAATTGTGCAGATTTTCCAGTTGCAGCTAATACTAGGCCTATTAGGGGTAGGTTGGAGTTATCTGGTTTTAGCATGAAGATTTGTTGAAGATCTCAGGTGTTGAGATTAGCTAAGAATCATGCTATTGCTAAGATAAATCCAATATCGTCAATGCAGTTGTACAAGATTGCCTGTAGGGCTGCTGTGTTTGCTTCTGCTCGTCCATATCATCATCCGATAAGTAGGAATGATATAATTCCAACTCCTTCTCAGCCAATGTATAGTTGAAAGAGGTTGTTTGTGGTGACAAGAGTAAGTATTGTGATGAGGAATAAGAATAGATATTTGAAGAATTGATTAATGTTGAGGTCTGAGTGTATATATCATATTGACAATTCTATGATGGATCATGTAACGAATAGTGCTACTGAGACAAATATCATTGAGAAGTAGTCTATTTTGAAGCTGAGTGATAATTTAAGTGTTTGGATAGTCAGTCAGTGTCAGTTTGAAATATTTTTTTCTTGTCCTGTATGAATAAACATTATTGTGGGAATTACACTGGTAATGAAGGCACATGAGATGGTTGTTTTTATGTAGAGTGGGTAATTAGAGGTTTTGTAGGTGTCAGAGCTTGTTATTATAATAGGCACTGTTAGTAGGAGTAGGGTGGTTAATGTGAAGGTGGTTTATTACTTTTATTTGGAGTTGCACCAATTTTTTGGTTCCTAAGACCAACGGATAACTACCATCCTTTAAAAGTTTGAAAAAGCCATGCTGTTAGACATGGAGGCATAGAATTAGCAGTTCTCAAGTACTTTTTTGGTAAATAAGAAGATAATAGGCTTATATTNACTGTAAATAATGCATTTATTTATCTCCCAGCCCCATCGAGTATCTCATCATGATGAAACTTTGGCTCCCTCTTAGGCATCTGCCTAATTCTACAAATCCAAACAGGCCTATTCCTAGCAATACACTACACCTGTCTCTTATACACATCTGTAAATAAGAAGATAATAGGCTTATATTGTTAGATTCACAATCTAATGTTTTTTTAAACTATACTTTCAGTACAGGGGCCCTAGCATAATTTTTGGGTTTAGGGATAGAAGTAACAAGGGTAAGATGTGCAATGATATAAGTGCATTTTCTCATGTGAAGGAAGGTGAAATGTTGATATGATGGGTGTATTTCCCTTGTTGTGTTGTAATTAGTATGTAGAGGGAGTATAGAGCAGTAATTACTATATTCAACCCTATTAAAATAATTGTGATATTGGATCATGAAAAGGTTGATATTACTACAAACAGTTCTCCAATTAGGTTGATTGTTGGAGGTAGAGCTAGGTTAGTTAGGCTTGCTAGGAGTCATCAGGTGGCCATTAGTGGGAGAAACGTTTGTAGGCCTCGGGCTAGAATTATTGTTCTGCTGTGAATTCGTTCATAGTTGGAGTTTGCTAGGCAGAAAAGTATGGAGGATATAAGGCCATGGGCAATTACTAGGGCGGTAGCTCCTATGTAGCTTCAAGGTGTTTGAATGAGAATAGCTACAATGACAAGTGCCATATGACTAACAGAGGAGTATGCAATGAATGACTTTAGGTCCGTTTGGCGAAGGCAAATTGAGCTAGTCATGATTATGCCTCATAAGGATAATATGATGAATGGATATGCTATAAAGTCAGTTACTGGGTTTAGGAGTAATGTGATTTGTAGTATGCCATATCCTCCTAGCTTTAGTAGGATTGCTGCAAGGACTATGGAGCTTGCAATGGGGGCTTCTACATGGGCTTTGGGTTGTGAAAGGTGGAGGCCATATACTGGTATTTTTACTATAAAAGCCATTATGCATGCTAGTCATATGAAGACATTTGATCAGGAATTGGGCATTGATTGTACTCAGTATTGAAGTATTAGGAAATTTAAAGATCCTACTGTGTTTTGAATGTAAACTAGTGCAACTAGTAGGGGTAAAGAGCCTGCTAGTGTATAAAACAGGAAGTAGAGGCTGGCGTTTAGGCGTTCTGTTTGGTTCCCTCATTGGGTAATAATAATGAGTGTTGGGACTAGTGTTGCTTCAAATAGGATATAAAAGAAGATTAGTTCTATGGTGGTAAAGGTTATGATAAGGAATAGTTGTAACAAGATTAATATAGTAATAAATAGTTTTTTTTTTTTTTCGGGTTAGGTTTTCTTTTGATAGGTGGTGTTGGCTAGCTATTAATATCAGGGGAAGAAGTCATATAGTTAGAATTAATAGTGGTGTGGACAAAGAGTCAGAGAAAAAGACTAATGAAAAGTTAAGGCTATTATCACTGAACTGATTTATGAGAAGTAGACTTGTGAGGCTGATTAGCAGGCTATGTATTGTAGAATTAATCCAGGTTATGTTATTTTTTGATAATCAGGTTAGGGGTATAAGTATTACTGTGGGAACAATATATTTTAGCATTGTAGTAGGTTAAGGTTTTATACGTAGTCAGTGCCATATGTGTTTGATACCATTACTAGTAGAGATAGGCCTAGTGCTGCTTCACAGGCTGCAAAAACTAGTAAGATAATGGACATTATACTGGCTAATGTAAAATGTGAGTTTGAGATTATTAGGGTGGCCTTAGCAAATAGGGATAATATCATTCCTTCTAGGCATAAAAGGGATGATATTAGGTGTGATCGATATATTAACAGTCCTGCAAGAGATACTTTGAACGCTATTATGATATTTATATATACAAGGGACATTTGGTAATTATGAATTTAATCATAATCTAATGAGTCAAAATCATTTATTTTGTTTTAAACTAAATACCATATTCGGTTCATTTTAGTCCTTTTTGGGTTCATTTTTAGGCTAGGCTTACGACTACTAGGAGGATTAGGAAGAGGGCTATGGTAAGCATTGTGTTTAGGTTGGTTGTTTGTGAGGCTCATGGTAGTGGTAGAAGTAGTGCAATTTCTAGGTCAAATAGGAGGAATGCAATGGATACTAGAAAAAATTTTATGGAAAACGGAAGGTGGGCTGATCCTATGGGATCAAATCCACATTCATATGGGCTTGTTTTTTCTGAATATACATTTAGTTGGGGGAGTCAGAATGTGATAGTAACAAGTAGTGTGGCAAGTATAAGATTGGTTAGGAGGACTAATATTAGGGTAATTATTCTTTTTCTGGTTAGACCGAAACTAACTGATTGGAAGTCAGTTGTGCTGATTAATACTAAAAGCATATGAGCCTCATCAATAGATAGAAACATAGAGGAAAAGTCATACTATGTCTGTGAAATGTCAATATCAGGCAGCAGCTTCAAAGCCGAAGTGGTGGTTAGAGGTAAAGTGAAATTCTAATTGGCAGAAGAAGCAGATGATTAAGAAAGTGGATCCAATAATGACATGGAGGCCATGGAAGCCTGTGGCCATGAAGAAGGTTGAGCCATAAACTCCGTCTGAGATAATAAAGGGTGCTTCATAATATTCTGAGGCTTGTAGTAATGTAAAGTACACACCTAGTGCTATGGTAATAAATAGGGCATGTAACATGTGGCTGCAATTCCCTTCTATAAGGCTGTGGTGGGCTCAGGTAATGGAGACTCCTGAGGCTAGAAGAATGAAGGTGTTGAGTAATGGGACTTCTAGGGGATTGAGTGGGTGAATACCTGTTGGGAGTCAGAAGCTGCCTAATTCAGGTGTAGGGGCAAGGCTTGAGTGGTAGAATGCTCAGGAAAATCCAGTAAAGAATAAGACTTCAGAGATAATAAAGAGGATTATTCCATAGCGAAGGCCTTTTTGAACGGTTGGGATATGGTGTCCTGGAAAGGTACTCTCTCAGACAATATCTCGTCATCATTGATATATTGTGAGCATATTTGTTGTTAAGCCAAGCATTAGTAACGTTGTTGAATTGAAGTGAAATCATATGATTAGGCTGGATGTTATTAAAAGGGCAGATAAGGCCCCTGTAAGGGGTCAGGGGCTTGGGTTTACTATATGATAAGCATGGGTTTGGTGTGTCATTATGTGTTGTCATGCAGGTATAGGCTAACTAGGAAGGTAAGTACGTAGGCTTGAATTATAGCTACTGAGAATTCAAGAATTGTTAGTAGAACTAGACTAATAAATGTAATAAGAGCTGTTGTAGTGCTAATACTTATTAGTGCGAGTGTGGCTCCTCCAATTAGGTGAATTAATAAGTGTCCTGCAGTGATATTAGCTGTTAATCATATGGCAAGGGCTACTGGTTGAATGAAGAGGCTAATAGTTTCAATAATAACTAGCATTGGGATTAATGGGGTTGGTGTTCCTTGTGGTAAGAAATGGGCAAGTGATGCTTTAGTTTTGTTGCAAAAGCCTGTAATTACAGGTCCTGCTCATAGAAGGATGGCCATGCCTAAATTTATTGATAGCTGTGTGGTCAGTGTAAATGAGTGAGGTAATAGATGTAGTAGGTTTGTTGATCCAATAAGTAGGATTAAGGACATTAGTATGTCCATGTTTGCCCTTTGGAGTTGTGGATACCCATCATTTGTTTTGATACAAGTTGAAGCATTCATTGTTGAAGGGAGACGAGGCGGTTGTTCACTAGTCAATTTGATGTTGGGAATAATAGACTAGGAAACAGAACAATGAGCATGACTAGGGGGAGGCCCAGGATTATAGGGGTAACGAAAGAGGCAAATAGATTTTCGTTCATTTTGTTTCTCAAAGGGTGCTTTGTTTTGGTGTTTTCATTGATGTTAATTCTGGGTTGTAGTAAAAGTTGTGTTTTGAAATTTTTAGTTGAAAGATAATAAAAAAGACTAGGAACATTGATAGAATTATTGTAAGTCACATTAATGTGTCTAGTTGTGGCATATCACCAAGGAGAGTGCTGTGGTCTCAGTCTCTAACTTAAAAGGTTAGCTTCTTAGTGATTTTATAGTATTGATGCAGATCATTTTTCAAAGTATTTTAGTGGGACTAGTTCAAGGACAATTGGCATGAAACTATGATTTGACCCGCAGACCTAATCTGACTAGAAAATATTTTACCAAAGACCACTTCACTAATCCAAATAAAGACATCCACTATGGTTACAAGCCAAAAAGGCCTAATTAAATTATATATTCTCTTTTTTCTAGTCACAATCCTCGTCAGTACAATCTTATTTAGTTTCCATAAGTACTCTCCATAATAACTACACAATACCAATTAACAAAGATCAACCAGTCACAATAACCAACCAAGTACCATTACTATATAAAGCCACAATTCCTATGGCCTCTTCACTAAAAAATCCAGAAATAACTCAATCCCCTAGACCATAAAATTTAAATACAACCTCCACCTCCTCATCCTTCAATACATAATAAACCATCAGAAACTCTCTTAAGAAGCCAGTAATAAATGCCCACAAAACAGTCTTATTAGATACCCAAATCTCAGGATACTGTTTCATGGCTATAGCCATTGTATAACCAAAAACCACCATTATACCCCCTAAATAAATTAAGAAAACTATTAGACCCAAGAAAGACCCACCAAAATTTAATACAATACTACAAACAACCCCACCACTCACAATCAAACCTAGTCCCCGATAAGTAGGTGAAAGTTTTGAAGAAAACCCTACAAAACCAATCACAAAAATAATACTCAAAATAAACACAATGTATGTTATCATTATTCTCGCATGGAATCTAACCACGACTAATGATATGAAAAACCATTATTGTCATTCAACTACAAGAACACTAATGACCGACATTCGAAAGTCCCATCCACTAATAAAAACTGTAAATAATGCATTTATTTATCTCCCAGCCCCATCGAGTATCTCATCATGATGAAACTTTGGCTCCCTCTTAGGCATCTGCCTAATTCTACAAATCCAAACAGGCCTATTCCTAGCAATACACTACACATCTGATACAATAACAGCATTCTCCTCCATCACCCACATTTGTTGAGATGTTAATTATGGCTGAATCATCCGATATATACACGCAAATGGGGCATCAGTATTTTTCATCTGCCTGTTCATACATGCAGGATGAGGTCTATATTACAGAACATATACTTTCCGAGAAACATGAAACATTAGAGTAATTCTCCTATTTGTAGTAATAGCTACAGCATTCATAGGATACATCCTACCATGAGGACAAATATCATTTTGAGGAGCAACAGTCATCACCAACCTCTGCTCAGCAATCCCATATATTAGCACAAACCTAGTTGAGTGAATCTGAGGTGGATTTTCAGTAGACAAAGCAACCTTTACCTGATTTTTCACCTTTCACTTCATCCTTCCATTTATTATCACAGCACTCACCATAGTCCATCTACTTTTCCTCCACAAAACAGGATCCAATAATCCAACAGGAATTTCATCAGATGCGGACAAAATTCCATTCCACCCCTACTCTACCATTAAAGACATCCTAGGTGCCCTGTTACTAGTCTTAGCCCTAATACTTCCAGTATTATTTGCACCTGACCTACTAGGAGACCCAGATAACTACACTCCAGCAAACCCACTTAACACACCCCCTCACATTAAACTGGAATGGTACTTCCTATTCGCATATGCAATTCTATGATCAATCCCTAACAAACTAGGAGGAGTCCTGGCCCTAGTTCTCTCAATCCTAATTCTAGTCCTCATGCCCCTACTCCACACATCTAAACAACAAAGCATAATATTCTGACCAATCAGTCAATGCTTATTCTGAATTTTAGTAGCAGATCTGTTAATGCTCACATGAATTGGCTGACAACCAGTTGAACACCCATATATCATTATTGGACAATTAACATCTATTATATATTTCCTTCTCACCCTAGTACTAATATCAATAGCTAGCACAATCTAAAATAATCTCTTAAAATAAAGACAAGTCTTTGCAGTACATTAAATATACTGGTCTTGTAAACCAGAGAAGGAGAACAACTAACCTCCCTAAGACTCAAGGAAGAGGCTATAGCCCCACTATCAACACCCAAAGCTGAAGTTCTATTTAAACTATTCTCTGAAACACTATTAATATAGCCCCACAAACATTAAGAGACTCATTAGTATTAAATTTACCAAAAGTTTAAACAATCCAACACAAACTTCGCACTTCACAACCCTGCACACATAACTGCATATTCAATAGTACATGCCTATATTTTCACGTACATATCATATAAAATACTATCCAAAGCAGGTCACATACATAGCATTAATGTAACAAAGATATAACATGTATATAGTACATTATATTATATGCCCCATGCATATAAGCAAGCACATGAGCATTAATGTAATATAGACATAATATGTATACAGTACATTACACTATATACCCCATGTATATAAGCAAGTACATATTACCTATTAACAGTACATAGTACATATAGTCATTGATCACACATAGTACAAGTCAAATCTATCCTTTCCAACATGTGTATCCCATCCACTAGATCACGAGCTTAATAACCATGCCACGTGAAACCAGCAACCCACTTGGCAAGGACTTCTCTTCTCACTCCGGGCCCATTAATTGTGGGGGTCGCTATTTAACGAACTTTATCAGACATCTGGTTCTTTCTTCAGGGCCATCTCACCTAAAATCGCCCACTTTTTCCTCTTAAATAAGACATCTCGATGGACTAATGACTAATCAGCCCATGCTCACACATAACTGTGCTGTCATACATTTGGTATTTTTTAATTTTGGGGGATGCTTGAACTCAGCTATGGCCATCTGAGGCCCTGACCTGGAGCATGTATTGTAGCTGGACTTAACTGCATCTTGAGCATCACCATAATGGTAAGCACGAGCATCACAGTCAATGGTTACAGGACATAAACATTGTATCTTACACTGTTTACTATTTCCCCCCCGGTTTCCTCCCCCTCCCTTAAATATCTACCACCATTTTTAACACACTTTCCCTTAGATACTTATTCAAACATCGCATTTTCAATACTCAAATTAACACTCCAATCGAAGTAAGTATATAAGTGCCTGGGTCTTCCTCATGACACATAGCTAATGTAGCTTAAAATGAAAGCAAGGCACTGAAAATGCCTAGATGAGTATATTAACTCCATAAACATATAGGTTTGGTACCAGCCTTCCTGTTAACTTTTAATAAACTTACACATGCAAGTATCCGCACCCCAGTGAGAATGCCCTCTAGGTCAGCAAGACTAAGAGGAGTGGGTATCAAGCACACATCTGTAGTTCATGACACCTTGCTTAACCACACCCGCACAGGAGACAGCAGTGACAAAAATTAAGCCATAAATGAAAGTTTGACTAAGCTATATTGACTAGGGTTGGTAAATCTCATGCCAGCCACCACAGTCATACGATTAACCCGAGCTAACAGGAATATGGCGCAAAACGTGTTAAAGCACTACACCAAATAGAGTTAAACTTTAATTAAGCTGTAAAAAGTCATAATTACAATAAAAATAAATGACGAAAGTAACTCTATAGTAGCTGACACACTATAGCTAAGACCCTCACTATGCTTAGCCCTAAACACAAATAATTACAGAAACAAAATTATTTGCCAGTGTACTACCGGCAACAGCCCAAAACTCAAAGGACTTGGCAGTGCTTTATATCCTTCTAGAGGAGCCTGTTCTATAACCGATAAATCCCAATAGACCTCACCAATCCTTGCTAATGCAGTCTATATACCGCCATCTTCAGCAAACCCTAAAAAGGAACAAAAGTAAGCATAATCATAGTACATAAAAATGTTAGGTCAAGGTGTAACCTATGGAATGGGAAGAAATGGGCTACATTTTCTATCTTAAGAAAACCCAATATGAACGTTATTATGAAACTAATGACCAAAGGAGGATTTAGTAGTAAACTAAGAATAGAGTGCTTAGTTGAATTAGGCCATGAAGCACACACACACCACCCGTCACCCTCCTCAAATAATCACAAAGCACTCAAATCTATTTACACGCACCAACCATATGAGAGGAGACAAGTTGTAACAAGGTAAGCATACTGGAAAGTGTGCTTGGACAAATCAAGATATAGCTTAAGCAAAGCACCTAGTTTACACCTAGAGGATTTCACACACTATGAATATCTTGAACTAAACCTAGCCGAAAACTTCATTTCTAACTAAACAACCAAAATAAGATAAAACAAAACATTTACCCTCCAATTTAAAGTATAGGAGATAGGGATTCAAGCTAAGATGGTGGAGGAATAGGACAAGGAGACCACTTTCTCCCTCACAAATCCATCAAAAGAACATTCCAATGCTGAGTAAATTTGACAAAACAACTTCTGAATGCTGGCAGGGGACATCAGGCACCCAGAAAAGCAGATCATTGTCTTCAAAAACAGGAAGGAAAAAATATAAAAGATGAAAAAAAAAAAAAAAAAAGAGAGAGAGAGACACAAAAGAGGTAGGGAGGGAGCTCCTTCCTGGGAAGGGAGTCTTAAAAAGAGAGAAGTTTCCAAATACCAGGAAACACTCTCACTGCCAAGTCTGTGGCGAGCCTTAAAAGCACAGAGGGCAACATAACAGGGAGGAAAAATAAATAAATAATTAAAACTCACAGATTACGAGCCCAATGGTAACTCCCCCAGTGGAGAAGCAGCACAGATGCCTGCATCTGCCACTAGCAAGTGGGGGCTGGACAGGGAGGCACAGGCTGCAGTGCTTTTTAAGAATCAGACCGGAATGCCCCAAGTGTAACCAGAGTGAACTAACTTGGGCTAGGAAACCGGACTGTGGGATAGCTACCCACATAAAAGCTCTAACATAAGACACCGCCAGGACCACACACAGAACAAAGGATGGAACAGAATTAGCCGGCTGCCGACCACCCCCCTCCGGTGACAGGCAGCCAGAGCCAGAAGGGTCAGAAGGGGGCAATCGCAGCCCCAGAGAGACATTAGCTACCAAACTGCAAGCAAGCTTCTTTGCTAACTAAGATTTCTTGGGGTTCTGGACAGTCACCATCTGCCTAAGAAGGGGCACCAGTTGTACACTCAGAAAACTGAGCAGCAGGGACAGGAAAGCCGATAAGTCACAGCAACCGCGCTAGCCAAACACCCAAGATACTCGGACCTGGGAAGGGCACAAAACACAGGTCCAACCAAGTCTGTGCCTCTGAGGACTACCTGAGTGTTTGAGTCTGAGCAGTGTAGGCTGGGGAGGTGCATACAGCCCAGGGCTGGCTTCAGTTTCCAGCAGAGCAACCTAGAGCCTGAGTGGTGTGCACCATGAGCAGGCCCAGCGTGGCTGTGACACTGCGAGCACACACCAGTGTTATTTGTTTGCAGTATCCCTCCCTCCCCACAGTGCAAGTGAACAAGTGAGCCTAAAAAAAAGTGTCCACCACTGCCCCCCTTGTGTCGGGGCAGAAAACAGACACTGAAGAGACCAGCAAGCAGAAGAAGCTAAAACAGAGGGAACCACCTTGGAAGTGACAGGTGTTATAGATTAAAACCCTGTCGTTAGTACTGACTACACAGGAAGGGGCCCATAGATCTTGAGAAATATAAGCTGGGCAAAGGAACTATCCAAAAATGAACTGATCTCACACTGCCCACAACAACACTAGAGAAAGTCCCAGATATACCTTTACTATTTTTACAATCAGTCTTTTGTTTGTTTGTTTTTTCTTCTTTTCTTTTTCTTCTTTTTTTTAACCTTTTTTAATTTTTAAGCCCTCTATTTCTCCTTTTTTATTTTTATAACCTACTATTACTTTTCAAAAAATAAAAAAGAGACCTTATTTTTAAAGCAAATGCCATGTATATATATTTTTTGTGTTTTTTTGTTGTTGTGTTTTAATAATTCTTGTGACTTTTTTCTTTCTTCTTCTTCTTTTCTTTAATACTGTATTTTTGAAGATCCAACCTCTATTCTAGATTTTTAATCTTTGATTTTTGGTATTTGTTATCAATTTTGTACCTTTAAAAACCCAATCTTCAGTACCCATTTTTACTTGAGAATGAGATTACTGGCTTGACTGCTCTCTCCTCCTTTGGACTGTCCTTTTTTTCCACCAGGTTGCCTCTATCTCCTCCCTCCCCCTTCTCTTCTCTACCCAACTCTGTGAATCTCTGTGTGTTCCAGATGGTGGAGACCACTTAGGGAACTGATTACTGGCTGGATCTGTCTCTCTCCCTGTCATTTCCCTGTTTTATCCTCCTAGCCACCTCTGTCTCCTTCCTCCCTCTCTTTTTCTCTGTATAACTCCGTGAACTTTTCTGAGTGGTCCAGACAGTGAAGTACACATAAGGAAGTAATTACTGGCTAGCTTGTTCTCTCCTCTTTTGACCTACCTCATCTCATTCCAGTCACCTCTAACTACCCCCTCCCTCTTCTCTTCTCCATGTAACTCAGTGAACCTCTCTGGGTATCCCTCAATGTGGAGAAACTTTTCATCTTTAATCCAGATGTTTTATCATTGGTGCTGCATAGATGGAGAAGTCTTGAGGCTACTATAAAAATAAAACTGAAAACCAGAAGCAGGAGGCTTAAGACCAAATCCTGAGAACATCAGAGAACTCCTGACTCCAGGGAACATTAATCGATAAAAGCTCATCAAACGCCTCCATACCTACACTGAAACCAAGGACCACCCAAGGGCCAACAAGTTCCAGAGCAAGACATACCAGGGAAATTCTCCAGCAACACAGGAACACACCCCTGAGCTTCAATATACAGGCAGCTCAAAGTTACTGCAAAACCACTGACATCTCATAACTCATTCCTGGACACTTCATTGCACTCCAGAGACAAGAAATCCAGCTTCAGCCACCAGAACTCCTACACAAGCTTCCCTAGCCAAGAAACCTTGACAAGCCACTGATACAACCCCACCTACAGCGAGGAAACTCCATAATAAAGAGAACTCCACAAATTGCTAGAAAACAGAAAGGCTACCCCAAACGCAGCAATATAACTAAGATGAAGAGACAGAGGAATACCCAGCAGGTAAAGGAACAGGATAAATGCCTACCAAACCAAACAAAAGAGGAAGAGGTAGGGAATCTACCTGATAAAGAATTGCGAATAATGATAGCAAAAATGATCCAAAATCTTGAAATCAAAATGGAATCACAGATAAATAGCCTGGAGACAAGGATTGAAAAGATGCAAGAAAGGTTTAACAAGGACCTAGAAGAAATAAAAAAGAGTCAATATACAATGAATAATGCAATAAAAGAGATCAGAAACACTCTGGAGGCAACAAATAGTAGAATATCGGAGGCAGAAGATAGGATTAGTGAAATAGAAGATAGAATGGTAGAAATAAATTAATCAGAGGAAAAAAGAAAAAAGAATTAAAAGAAATGAGGACAGTCTCAGAGACCTCCAGGACAATATTAAACACTCCTAGATTTGAATTATAGGAGTCCCAGAAGAAGAAGACAAAAAGAGAGACAATGAGAAAATACTTGAGGAAATAATAGTTGAAAATTTCCCTAAAATGGGGAAGGAAATAATCACCCAAGTCCAAGAAACCCAGAGTTCCAAACAGGATAAACCCAAGGCGAAACACCCCAAGACATATATTAATCAAATTAACAAAGACCAAACACAAAGAACAAATATTAAAAGCAGCAAGGGAAAAACAACAAATAACACACAAGGGGATTCCCATAAGGATAACTGCAGATCTTTCAATAGAAACTCTTCAGGCCAGGAGGGAATGGCAAGACATACTTAAAGTGATGAAAGAAAATAACCTACAGCCCAGATTACTGTACCCAGCAAGGATCTCATTCAAATATGAAGGAGAAATCAAAAGCTTTACAGACAAGCAAAAACTGAGAGAATTCAGCACCACCAAACCAGCTCTCCAACAAATGCTAAAGGATCTTCTCTAGACAGGAAACACAAAAAGGGTGTATAAACCTGAACCCAAAACAATAAAGTAAATGGCAATGGGATCATACTTATCAATAATTACCTTAAACGTAAATGGGTTGAATGTCCCAATGAAAAGACAAGGACTGGCTGAATGGATACAAAAACAAGACCCCTATATATGTTGTCTACAAGAGATGCACCTCAAAACAAGGGACACATACAGACTGAAAGTGAAAGGCTGGAAAAAGATATTCCGTGCAAATAGAGACCAAAAGAAAGCAGGAGTAGCAATACTCATATCAGATAAAAAAGACTTTAAAAAAAAAAAAGGCTGTAAAAAGAGACAAAGAAGGCCACTACATAATGATCAAAGGATCAATTCAAGAAGAAGATATAACAATTATAAATATATATGCACCCAACATAGGAGCACCAAAATATGTAAGACAAATGCTAACGAGTATGAAAGGGGATATTAACAATAACACAATAACAGTGGGTGACTTTAATACACCACTCACACCTATGGACAGATCAACTAAACAGAAAATTAGCAAAGAAACACAAACTTTAAATGATACAATAGACCAGTTATAGCTAATTGATATTTATAGGACATTTCACCCCAAAACAATGAATTTGACCTTTTTTTCAAGTGCTCATGGAAACTTCTCCAGGATAGATCACATCCTGGGCCATAAATCTAGCCTTGATAAACTCAAAAAAATTGTAATCACTCCAAGCACCTTTTCTGACCACAGTACATTAAGATTAGATCTCAATTGCAGGAGAAAAACTATTAAAAATTCCAACATATGGAGGCTGAACAACACGCTTCTGAATAACCAACAAATCACAGAAGAAATCAAAAAAGAAATCAAAATATGCATAGAAACGAATGAAAATGAAAACACAACAACCCAAAACCTGTGGGACACTGTAAAAGCAGTGCTAAGGTGAAAGTTCATAGCAATACAGGCATACCTCAAGAAACAAGAAAAAAGTCAAATAAATAACCTAACTCTACACCTAAAGCAACTAGAAAAGGAAGAAGTGGAGAACCCCAGGGTAAGTAGAAGGAAAGAAATCTTAAAAATTAGGGCAGAAAAAAATGCAAAAGAAACAAAAGAGACCGTAGCAAAAATCAACAAAGCCAAAAGCTGGTTCTTTGAAAGGATAAATAAAATTGACAAACCATTAGCCAGACTCATCAAGAAACAAAGGGAGAAAAATCAAATCAATAACATTAGAAATGAATATGGAGAGATCACAACAGACAACACAGAAATACAAAGGATCATAAGAGACTACTATCAGCAATTATATGCCAATAAAATGGACAACGTGGAAGAAATGGACAAATTCTTAGAAAAGTACAACTTTCCAAAACTGAACCAGGAAGAAATAGAAAATCTTAACAGACCCATCACAAGCACAGAAATTGAAACTGTAATCAGAAATCTTCCAGCAAACAAAAGCCCAGGTCCAGACGGCTTCACAGCTGAATTCTACCAAAAATTTCGAGAAGAGCTAACACCTATCCTACTGAGACTCTTCCAGAAAATTGCAGAGGAAGGTAAACTTCCAAACTCATTCTATGAGGCCACCATCACCCTAATACCAAAACCTGACAAAGATGTCACCAAAAAAGAAAACTACAGGCCAATATCACTGATGAACATAGATGCAAAAATCCTTAACAAAATTCTAGCAATCAGAATCCAACAACACATTAAAAAGATCATACACCATGACCAAGTGGGCTTTATCCCAGGGATGCAAGGATTCTTCAATATCCGCAAATCAATCAATGTAATTCACCACATTAACAAATTGAAAAATAAAAGCCATATGATTATCTCAATAGATGCAGAGAAGGCCTTTGACAAAATTCAACATCCATTTATGATAAAAACTCTCCAGAAAGTAGGAATAGAAGGAACATACCTCAACATAATAAAAGCTATATATGACAAACCCACAGCAAACATTATCCTCAATGGTGAAAAACTGAAAGCATTTCCCCTAAAGTCAGGAACAAGACAAGGGTGCCCACTTTCACCGCTACTATTCAACATAGTTCTGGAAGTTTTGGCCACAGCAATCAGGGCAGAAAAAGAAATAAAAGGAATCCAAATTGGAAAAGAAGAAGTAAAACTCTCACTGTTTGCAGATGACATGATCCTCTACATAGAAAATCCTAAAGACTCCACCAGAAAATTACTAGAGCTAATCAATGAATATAGTAAAGTTGCAGGATATAAAATCAACACACAGAAATCCCTTGCATTCCTATACACTAATAATGAGAAAGTAGAAAAAGAAATTAAGGAAACAATTCCATTCACCATTGCAACGAAAAGAATAAAATACTTAGGAATATATCTACCTAAAGAAACTAAAGACCTATATATGGAAAACTATAAAACACTGATGAAAGAAATCAAAGAGGACACTAATAGATGGAGAAATATACCGTGTTCATGGATCGGAAGAATCAATATAGTGAAAATGAGTATACTACCCAAAGCAATCTATAGATTCAATGCAATCCCTATCAAGCTACCAGCGGTATTTTTCACAGAACTAGAACAAATAATTTCAAGATTTGTATGGAAATACAAAAAACCTCGAATAGCCAAAGCAATCTTGAGAAAGAAGAATGGAACTGGAGGAATCAACCTGCCTGACTTCAGGCTCTACTACAAAGCCACAGTCATCAAGACAGTATGGTACTGGCACAAAGACAGAAATATAGATCAATGGAACAAAATAGAAAGCCCAGAGATAAATCCACACACCTATGGACACCTTATCTTCGACAAAGGAGGCAAGAATATACAATGGAGTAAAGACAATCTCTTTAACAAGTGGTGCTGGGAAAACTGGTCAACCACTTGTAGAAGAATGAAACTAGATCACTTTCTAACACCACACACAAAAATAAACTCAAAATGGATTAAAGATCTAAACGTAAGACCAGAAACTATAAAACTCCTAGAGGAGAACATAGGCAAAACACTTTCCGACATAAATCACAGCAGGATCCTCTATGATCCACCTCCCAGAATACTGGAAATAAAAGCAAAAATAAACAAATGGGATCTAATTAAAATTAAAAGCTTCTGCACAACAAAGGAAACTATAAGCAAGGTAAAAAGACAGCCTTCTGAATGGGAGAAAACAATAGCAAATGAAGCAACTGACAAACAACTAATCTCAAAAATATACAAGCAACTCATGCAGCTCAATTCCAGAAAAATAAACGACCCAATCAAAAAATGGGCCAAAGAACTAAACAGACATTTCTCCAAAGAAGACATACGGATGGCTAACAAACACATGAAAAGATGCTCAACATCACTCATTATCAGAGAAATGCAAATCAAGACCACAATGAGGTACCATTTCACACCAGTCAGAATGGCTGCGATCCAAAAGTCTACAAGCAATAAATGCTGGAGAGGGTGTGGAGAAAAGGGAACCCTCTTACACTGCTGGTGGGAATGCAAACTAGTACAGCCACTATGGAGAACAGTGTGGAGATTCCTTAAAAAACTGCAAATAGAACTGCCTTATGACCCAGCAATCCCACTGCTGGGCATACACACCGAGGAAACCAGAATTGAAAGAGACACATGTACCCCAATGTTCATTGCAGCACTGTTTATAATAGCCAGGACATGGAAACAACCTAGATGTCCATCAGCAGATGAATGGATAAGAAAGCTGTGGTACATATACACAATGGAGTATTACTCAGCCATTAAAAAGAATTCATTTGAATCAGTTCTAATGAGATGGATGAAACTGGAACCTATTATACAGAGTGAAGTAAGCCAGAAAGAAAAACACCAATACAGTATATCAACACATATATATGGAAATTAGAAAGATGGTAATGATTACCCTGTATGTGAGAGAGCAAAAGAGACACAGATGTATAGAACGGACTTTTGGACCCTTTGGGAGATGGAGAGGGTGGAATGATTTGGGAGAATGGCACTGAAACATGTATACTATCATGTAAGAAACGAATTGCCAGTCTAGGTTCTATACAGGCTACAGGATGCTTGGGGCTGGTGCACTGGGATGACCCAGAGAGATGATATGGGGAGGGTGGTGTGAAGGGGATTCAGGATTGGGAACTCATGTACACCTGTGGCAGATTCATGTCAATGTATGGCAAAACCAATACAGTATTGTAAAGTAAAAAAAAAAAAAAAAAAGATAAGTAAAGTATAGGAGATAGAAATTTTAAATATTGCACTATAGAGAAAGTACTGCAAGGGAATGATGAAAAAATTAAAGTAGAAAAAAGCAAAGATTACCCCTTGTACATTTTGCATAATGAGTTAACTAGCAAAAAACTTAACAAAACCAATTTTAGCTAAGTAACCCGAAACCAGCTACTTACAAACAGTTTATTAAGAACCAACTCATCTATGTGGCAAAATAGTTAGAAAGTTTGTAAGTAGAGGTGACACGCCTAATAAACCTGGTTGTCCAGAAAGTGAATTTCAGTTCAGCTTTAAAGATATCAAAAATCCAAATAAATCTCACTGTATCTTTAAAAGATAGTCTAAAAAGGTACAGGCTTTTAGAAATGGGTACAACCTTGACTAGAGTGTAAGATTCAACAACACCATAGTAGGCCTAAAAGCATCCATCAATTAAGAAAGTGTTAAAGCTCAACAATAAAAATAATACTAATCCCAACAACAAACAACTAACTCCTAACCCTAATGCTGGACTAATCTATTATAAAATAGAAGTAATAATGTTAATATGAGTAACAAGAAACATTTTCTCCCTGCATAAGTTTAAGTCAGTATCTGATAGTATCCTGACTATTAACAATAAATAAAAACAACCCAACAATAAATAATTTATTAATCACACTGCTAATCCAACACAGGAATGCACCTTAGGAAAGATTAAAAGAAGTAAAAGGACTTCGGCAAACACAAACCCCACCTGTTTACCAAAAACATCACCTCCAGCATCCCTAGTGTTGGAGGCACTGCCTGCCCAGTGACAACCTTTAAACGGCTGCGGTATCCTGACTGTGCAAAGGTAGCATAATCATTTGTTCTCTAAATAAGGTCTTGTATGAATGGCCACACGAGGGTTTTACTGTCTCTTACTTCCAACTAGTGAAATTGACCTCTCCATGAAGAGGCGGGTATAGACTAACAAGACGAGAAGACCCTATGGAGCTTTAACTAACTAGTCCAAATAAAGCAAACTCAACCATTAAGGGATAACAACAGTCTTTATGGACTGACAGTTTTGGTTGTGGTGACCTTGGAGAACAAAAAATCCTCTGAGAAATTTTAAAGACTAGACCCACAAGTCAAATCACACTATCGCTTGTTGATCCAAAAATCTGATCAACGGAAGAAGTTACCCTAGGGATAACAGCGCAATCCTATTCAAGTGTCCATATCGACAATAGAGTTTACGACCTCGATGTTGGATCAGGACACCCCGATGGTGCAACCACTATCAAATGTTCGTTTGTTCAACGATTAAAGTCCTATGTGATCTGAGTTCAGACTGGAGTAATCCAGATCAGTTTTTATCTATTATGTATTTCTCCCAGTATGAAAAGACAAGAGAAATAAGGTCAACTTCAAAAAGCGCCTTAAATCAATTAATGACCTTATTTTAATTAATTTCACAAACAAACCCTGCCCTAGAAAAGGGCTTAGTTAAGGTGGCAGAGATATTCTGAGGGGTTTTTCACCTTGCTTATAGTTTCCTTAGTTGTGCAAAAGTGTTTAAGTTTAATTCAGTCCCATTTATTTATTTTTGTTTTTGTTTCCATTAGTCTAGAAGAAAAAAAAAAAAGAAAGAAAGTTAAGTAGCTCAGGTGTGTCTGACTCTTTGCAACCCCATGGACTGTAGCCTACCAGGCTTCCCCATCCATGGGATTTTCCAGGCAAGAATATTGGAGCGGGTTGCCATTTCTTTGGAGATGGGTCAGAGAGGATCTTGCTGTGATTTATGTCAGAGTATTCTGTTTTCCTCTATGAGTTTTATCGTTTCTGATCTTATATTTAGTTCTTTAATACATTTTGATCTTATGTTTGTGTATGGTGTTAGGAGGGCTTCCCAGGTGGTCCTCATGGTAAAGAGCCTGTGTGTCAGTGCAGTAGACATAAGAGATGCTGATTTGATCCTTGTGTTGGAAAGATCCCCTGGAGGAGGGCATGGTAACCCACTCCAGTATTCTTGCTTAGAGAATCCCATGGACAGAGGAGCCTGGTGGCCTACAGTCCTTGAGGTCACAAGGAGTTGGACAGGACTAAAGCAACTGAACACACATGCATGGTGTTTGAAGTGTTCTAATATCATTCTTTTACATGTAGCAAACCAGTTGTCCCAGCACCACTTACTGATGAGACTATCTTTTCTGTACTATATAGTTTTGCCTCCTTTGTCAAAGATAAGGTGTCCATTAATGCACGGATTTATCTGTGGGATTTCTATCTTGTTCCATTGGTCTATATTTTTGGTTTTGTGCCAGTAGCATACTGTTTTGATGACTATGGCATTGTAGTATAGTTTGAAGTCAGGAAGATTGATTACTTCAGCTCCATTCCTCTTTCTCAAGATTGCCTTGGCTATTTGGAATCTTTTGTGTTTTCATGCAATTTGTTCTGATTCTGTGAAAAATACCATTGGTAGTTTGATAGAGATTGCATTAAATATATAGATTAATTTGTGTGCATGCTCAGTCACTTTAGTCATGACCAACTCTTTGCGACCCTGTGGACTATAGCTAGGCTCCTCAGTCCATAGGATTCTCCAGGCATGAATACTGGAGTGGTCCACCTTTCCTTTCTCCAAGGGATCTTCCTGACCCAGGGATTGAATCCACATTTCTTATGTATCCTGCTTTGGCAGGTGGCTTCTTTACTACAGGCACCACCTATGAAGCCCAGATTGCTTTGGGTAGTAGAGTCATTTTCATTATATTATTTTTTCCAGTTCAATAACATGGTATATCTCTCCATCTGTTTGTATCATCTTTGATTTCTTTCATCACTATCTTATAGTTTCCTCCATATAGATTTTTTCTTTTAAGTAAATTTATTCCTAATTATTTGATTCTCTTGTTGCAATAGTGAATGGGATTGTTTCCTTAAGTTCTGTTTCTGATCTTTCATTGTTGAGTGTATAGGTATGCAAGGGATTTCTGTGCATTCATTTTATATCCTGTGACTTCACTATATTCATTGATTGGCTCCAGTAACTTTCTGGTGGCATCTTTAGGTTTTCTATGTAGAGAATTATGTCATTTACAAGCAGTGAGAGTTTTACTTATTTTCCAATCTGGATTTTAAAAATTTCTTTATCTTCTCTGATTGCTGTGGCTAGGACCTCCAGAATCTTGTTGAATAACAGTGGTGAATATGGGCACCCTTGTCTTGTTCTTGATTTTAGAAGAAGCACTTTCAGTTTTTCACCATTGAGTAGTATAAGGTTTCCTGTGGGTTTGGCATATATGGCCTTTATAATGTTGAAGTATGTTCCTTCTATGTCTACTTTCTGGAAGGCTTTATTTATTTATTTATTTATTTATTTATATCATATATGGTTGTTGAAAAAACAGCCTCTTGATGAAAGTGAAAGTAGAGAGTGAAAAAGTTGGCTTAAAGCTCAACATTCAGAAAACTAAGATCATGGCACCTGGTCCCATCATTTCATGGGAAATAGATGGGGAAACAGTGGAAACAGTGTCAGACTTTATTTTTTGG
>SJYT01034585.1:134046-170249 GCA_006410635.1 Cephalophus harveyi
GGAATTCTCCTGCTGATCGCCGAAGAATTGATGCTTTTGAACTGTGGTGTTGGAGAAGACTCTTGAGAGTCCCTTGGACTGCAAGGAGATCCAATCAGTCCATCCTCAAGGAGATCAGTCCTGGGATTTCTTTGGAAGGAATGATGCTAAAGCTGAAACTCTAGTACTTTTGCCACCTCATGCAAAGAGTTGACTCATTGGAAAAGACTGTGATGTTGGGAGGTATTGGGGGCAGGAGGATAAGGGGACGACAGAGGATGAGATGGCTGGATGGAATCACTGACTCGATGGACGTGAGTCTGAGTTAACTCCGGGAGATGGTGATGGACAGGGAGGCCTGGCGTGCTGCGGTTCATGGGGTTGCAAAGAGTCAGACACGACTTAGTGACTGAACTGAACTGAATTGATGGTTGTTGAATTTTGTCAAAGGCTTTCTCTGGATGTATTGGGATGATCATATAGTTTTATCTTTCAATTTTTTAATATGATGTATCACATGGCTTTGCATATATCGAATAATTCTTACATCCCTGAGATAAAGCCCATTTGATCATGATATATGATCTTTTTAATATGCTATTTGGAGAAGGCAATGGCACCCCACTCCAGTACTCTTGCCTGGAAAATCCCATGGGCAGAGGAGCCTGGTGGGCTGCAGTCCATGGGGTCGCGAAGAGTCGGACACGACTGAGCGATTTCCCTTTCACTTTTCTCTTTCATGCACTGGAGAAGGAAATGGCAACCCACTCCAGTGTTCTTGCCTGGAGAATCCCAGGGATGGGGGAGCCTGGTGGGCTGCCGTCTATGGGATCGCACAGAGTCGGACATGACTGAAGTGACTTAGCAGCTAATATGCTATTGGACTCTGTTTGCTAGAATTTTGTTGAAGATTTTTGCATATACGTTGCAAAAATATATTGGCCTCTCATTTTCTTTTTTTGTATGGTGTCTTTGTCTGGTTTTGATATCAAGGTGATGTTGACTTCATAGAATGAGTTTGAAAGTCTTCCTTCCTCTGAAATTTTCTGGAAGAGTTTTAAGAGGAAAGGTGTTAGATATACTCTAAACTTTTGATAGAATTCGCCTGTAACACCATGTGGCCATAGGCTTTGTTGTTGTTGTTGTTGTACGATTTTCAATACAGTTTCAATTTCTGTGTTTGCAATTGGTCTATTTATATTTTCTTTTTCTTCCTGGTTCAGTTTTGGAAGGTTATACTCTTAAGAATTTGTCCGTTTCTTCTATGTTGTCTGTTTTATTGGCATATACTTGCTAATAGTTCAGTTCAGTTCAGTTCAGTCGCTCAGTCGTGTCCGACTCTTTGCGACCCCATGCATCGCAGCACGCCAGGCCTCCCTGTTCATCACCATCTCTCGGAGTTCACTCAGACTCACATCCATCGAGTCCGTGATGCCATCCAGCCATCTCATCCTCGGTCATCCCCTTCTCCTCCTGCCCCCAATCCCTCCCAGCATCAGAGTCTTTTCCAATGAGTCAACTCTTCGCATGAGGTGGCCAAAGTACTGGAGTTTCAGCTTTAGCATCATTCCTTCCAAAGAAATCCCAGGGTTGATCTCCTTCAGAATGGACTGGTTGTAGTCTCTTACTATCTTTTGTATCTCTGTGTTGTCTGTTGTAACTTCTTTTACATTTCTAATTTTATTGATTTGAGTCTTCCCTTTTTTTGTTTTTGATGAGTCTGGCTAATGGTTAGTCAATGTGCTTTATCTTTTCAAGGAATCAGGTTTTAGTTTCATTGATATTTGGTATTGTCTTCATTTCTTTTTCATTTATTTCTGTTCTGATCTCTATGATTTCTTTCCTTCTACTAATTTTGGGGGGTTTAATTTATCTTTTTCTAGATGCTATAGGTGTAAGGTTAGGTTGTTTATTTGATGTCTGTCTTGTTTCTTGTTTCTTGAGGTAGGCATATATTGCTATAAACTTCTTCCTAGCTCTTAGTATTGTTTATACTGCATTCCATAACTTTTGAGTAGTGTTTTCTTTGTCATTTTTTTCTAGGCATATTTTGACTTCTTTTTTGATTTCTTTAGTGATCTGTTGGTTATTCAGAAGTGTGCTTTTTAGCCTCCACGTGTGTGTGTTTGCAGTTTTTTTTTCCTGCAGCTGATATCTCAATTTACAGTATCATAATCAGAGAAGATGCTAGAAATGATTTTAATTTTTAAAAATTTGCTGAAGCTTGATTTGTGGTTCAAGATATGATCTATCCTGGAAACTGTTTCATGTGCACTTGAGAAAAAAGTGAGATTTATTGTTTTTGGATGAAGTGCCCTGTCGATATCAACTGGTCCAGAGTATCATTTAAAGCTTGTATTTTCTTATTAATTTTCTGTCTGGATGATCTGTCTATTGGTGTAAGTGAGTTACTAAAGTTCCCCACTATTACTGTGTTACTGTCAATTTCCCCTTTAATAGTTGTTAACATATGCCTTACATATTGAGGTGCTCCTTTGTTGGGTATATATATATATATATACTCACACATATATGTATATATATATAATACAAATTATATATATATTTATATTTATCATTGTTATATCTTCTTCTTGGATTGAACCCTTGATCATTATGTAGTGTCGTTCTTTGTTTCTTGTAACAGTCTTTATGTTAAAGTCTATTTTATCTGATATGAGTATTGTTACACCTGCTTTCTTTTAATTTCCATTTGCATGGAATATCTTTTTCTAGTCCCTCACTTTCAATCTGCATGTTTCACTAAGCCTCAGGTGTGTCTTTTTTAGACAGCGTATATAGGGGTTTTGCTTTTACATCCATTCCATCAACCTGAGACTTTTGGTTGGAGCATTTAGTTCATTTACACTTAAAATAATTATATATATAAAATCATTTACCTTATTGTTTTGCATTTGTTTTGTATGTCTTTTCTTTTTGTGTTTCTTCTCTAGAGAAGTTCCTTTATTGTTTTATGTAAGGCTCTTTTGGTGGTTCTGAATTCTCTTAACTTTTACTTGTCTGTAAACTCTTGATTTCTCTTTAAAATCTAAATAAGATCCTTGCTGGGTAGAGTAATCTTGGTTGTAGGTTTTCTCCCTCATCACTTTAAGTATATCCTGCCATTTCCTTCTGGCCTGCAGCATTTCTGTTGAAAGAATAGCTGT
The DNA here is from genome assembly GCA_006410635.1 of Cephalophus harveyi. Taxonomy (NCBI): domain Eukaryota; kingdom Metazoa; phylum Chordata; class Mammalia; order Artiodactyla; family Bovidae; genus Cephalophus; species Cephalophus harveyi. Next base: position 137,193 of record SJYT01034585.1, read on the forward strand.
TAGCTTTATGGGAATCCCCTTGTATGTTCTGTTGCTTTTTCCTTGTTGCTTTTAATATTTCTGTTTTTGTGCTTAATTTTTGTTAGCTTGATTAATATGTGTCATGGCATGTTTCTCCTTGGATTTATCCTGTTTGGGACTCTCTGGGCTTCCTGGGTTTGGGTGGCGATTTTCTTTCCCAATTTAGGGAACTTTCAACTATAATCTCCTCAACCATTTTCTCATATCCTTTCCTTTTGTCTTCTTCTTCTGTGACTACTATGATTTGAATGTTGTTATGCTTAATGTTGTCCCTGATGTTTCTGAGACTGTCCTCATTCTTTCTTTCTTTTTTCTTTATTGTGTTCTGCTTCAGTTATTTCCATCACTTTATCTTCCAGCTCACTTATCCATTTTTTTTTCTCAGTTACTCTACTGTTGGTTCCCTCCAGTATATTTCCAATCTCTGTTATTGTTTGCTCATTGTTGATAGTTTATTCTTTAATTTGTCTAGATCCTTGTTAAACATTTTTTGCATCTTCTCAATTTATGCTACTGCTACAGGTAAATCACTTCAGTCGTGTCCGACTCTGTGTGACCCCATAGACGGCAGTCCACCAGGCTCCCCCGTCCCTGGGATTCTCCAGGCAAGATGCCTCCAGTCTATTTATCTGTGTTTCTATTTTATTTTCAAGATTTTGGATCTGCTTTACTATCATTATTCTGAATTTTTTCAGGTAGACTGCCTATTTCCTCTTCATTTGTTTAGTCTTGTGGGTTTTTACCATGTTCCTTCATCTGCTGTATGTTTCTATTATATTTTCATTTTGTTCAATTTACTGTGTTTGGGATCTCCTTTCTGCAGACTGGAAACTCATAGTTCCTCTTAATTGTGGAGTCTGCCCCCATGTGGGTAGCTGCCTTATGAAGGTTTCCTGGTTGGGGGAACTTGTGCCGGTTTTCTGGTGGATGGAGCTGGATCTTTTCTTTCTGAAGGGTGGTGCCATGCTCAATAGTATGTTTTGGGGTGCCTGTGTGTTTGGCATCACTTTGTGCAGCTTATCTGCTAATGTGCAGAGTTGTGTTTCTGTTTCTCAGCACGATTGGCATGGGGCATCCATCTCTGGAGCTTTCTGGGCTTTGGGTTGAGCTTGGTCTTAGTGTTGAGATTGAGGCCTTTGGGAGGGCCCTCACTATCAATGTTCCCTGGGGTCTGGAGTTCTTTGGTGGATCACAGTCTTGGATTTGGGTCTCCAACCTCAAGTGTTCAAGCCTGACCTCTTACTGTAGAACCAAGACCTCAGAAGCCACATAGAACAGAAGACAAAACTCCAAGACTTTTAGTGAAGGCAATTCTCAACATCCCAGAATACCCAATGAAACTGACCCCAGAATCCTCCAATATTGCTCAGATCTCTGGATTTGTTGTGGGCAGTGTGGGGTCAGCTCATCCTCAGATCTGGCCTTATGTCAGCTTATCCTTTCTCCTAAAGCTCACAGTTGCCCCTGAAGTCTCTGTTCCATGCACAGACATTAGGGAGCAAAGACCGAGGCCTAATAGGGCACATTTGTCACTTGGGCTAGAGAGTGGGGAGGATATAACTGCCACAATTGAGATGTACTGGGGTGTGTCTGCAGAAATAGAAACCTGCAGGATGTTGTTACAGTCTCTGACAGGTCATGTATTCTCCCAGAGCAATTGTCTCCAGATCATGAGCCAATTCAAAGAGCCAAGCTGCTTAAGCTCCCAGCAAAGTGTGGGCAGTAACCTGTGCCTGCTCACAGCCTGGTGGTAGCTGCCACCTCTGGGTCTGGGACAGTATCAGCTATGATTTTTTGTCCACTGCCTCACTTTCCCTTGTTTTGGCAGTGACAATAGCTTCCAATTCCACAGTTGGTGCTCCAACTGGTTTTGCTGCTTAGGGTGGCCACTGGCGGGCACTCAGCCACTGTCCTGGTCCTCTCTGTGGGATCTGACACCCAGGCCTGAGCCTGGTACCCTGCCCCCACTGTCTGCTGTGGGCAGTGGTGTGCAAGTTGCTTCTATGCTTGAAAGGGCTGTTCTACAGTGATTTTTGTTGTGAATTTTCTCTATTTTGCCTTCTCAGCCCTTGCTATTGCACTCTCCTGTCAAGTTCTGAAGGTCCTCCCTGGCTCAGCCTATAGGGGGTTTTCCTAGTGTGTAGAAACTTTCCTCCTTTGAGACTCCCTCCCCCGGTGCAAATCCCCATCTTGAAATCCTTTGACTCTTTTTTGTCTTTATCTTTTGCTTTACCTCATTCTAAGAAGATTGGCTTGCCTTTTTGGAAGTTGGGGGTCTTCTGCTAGTATTCAGAAGTTGTTCTGTAGGAGTTGTTTCATATTCAGATGAATTTGTGATGTGTTTGTGGGAAGGAAGGTGACCTCCCAGTCTTACTCCTGCACCATCTTTTTCTGCCCCACCCCTACCCCATGAAGGTTCTGGTGCAGAGATTCCTTATTTTTCTGTATTCTGGCATTATTATCAATATGATAATTGCAGAATTATTAGGATGACATGGCAACATTGAACAGCAATAAGTATAGTAATATTTTATTTTTAATTGTTGTAAACCTCTTAGCTTCAGGATGATTTGTACTCCATTTTTTATAATTAAGTCAGTGGCACCACATGGAAGAAATTCTAAATCAATTATCTTACTGTTCCAGGTTACTTGGCTGAGCAATGAACTTTGGTTGCTATTCATAAACCACTGGTAAAAACAGGATATAACATCACTTCCTTGGGCTTAAAATAAAAATCCCCTACAAGAGTAAGTAGTACAATCAAAGTTAATATGTAAGACCAGACACTTAAAACTCATTAGTATTCAGCTGTTAATGAAGAAAGTTATAGACTTTGGAATTTACCAGATAATAAATTTACCAATGATGCATGACATCATAAAGAGAATATAGATTGCTCATGCCTATTCTATTGGGCCAGGCTGCCGTATTCAAAGTGAAATTTTGACCCCAGTTTTGATAGAGTGGGCAAAGAAAATCCCTGCTGTACACACCGAAGCTTAAAATGTGCAGACTAGCATGTAGGCCACTGGTAAAAACACATGTCATATATTTGACACTTGTAACTTCCCCAAATGAGTCTCATTCTTTCTTTTTGCCTGTTACAAAAACCAAACTGCTTTGTTCAAACATTTGGCTTATCAGTCAGCTCTAAATGAGTTTCTTATGGACTATGTGTTCTTCAGTAGCTTCCTTACCATTTAATTAGGAAGTGCAGTATACCCAGAAAAGAAGTAGTGAACACTACAGACATTGCAGAATAAGATAATTCTGTGGCCACAGAGCTTGATAAATTTTGGACCCAGTGAATGTTTGAAAGGGCCTTTGAAGGATGAAGGACAGTTATGATTTCAATGGGCAGAAAGGCATATTTTTCCTCATACTAGACTATTTTGGTGTTCCTATTAGGATTAGTTTATCAATACACTGAAATACACTAGCTTTTTTTTTCTACCCATGTTTTTTCACTTACCCTGTACCTACTTCATGAATCTAAAGAAATAAGCTTTATAGACAAATGAAAACTGTTATCTTCTAAGCTACAAAAGTTTGCAAACTTAACTCAGCTTATGTTGAAATATAACTCCAAATATTCAAAACTGAACAGAGAAACCTTGACTGCTTACTCCAAAACAATGAGTTTAATTTAATTATGCTTTAGTCATTGATGTAGAATCCCTTGAAGTTATTCCATATAGCACTCATCATCACCTCATTTCTATTAGTCTCTTTCTCAAGCACAGCCTGGCACTCCACTAAACATTCTTCAACTTTGACAGACAGCTTAAATGCATAAATAATCTCTTCTTCTTTGATTTTAAATTTGGCAATAAATTGAGCACTCAGAGAGACCTGGTTGCAGCTTGAGAAGTTGCAACTCTAAATTCTGTTTCCCAAAGGCTCAAGGCTGCAATTAGAGAACTTTGAACAATCAATCAGCTGAGCTCTCTAACAGAGAACATAGCATTCAGGCCAGAATAGGAAACCCAGTAAGTGCTTTAAATATCAATTTTGAAACCTTTAAAACTCAAAGTTTTGAAGATGGTGGAGGAATAGGATGGGGAGACCACTTTCTCCCCCAAAATTCATTGAAAGGACGTTTGAAAGCTGAGCAAATTCCACAAAACAACTACTGAATGCTGGCAGAGGACATCAGGCACCGAGAAAGGCAGCCCATTGTCTTCAAAAGGAGGTAGGACAAAATATAAAAGATAAAAAGAGAGACAAAAGAGGTAGGGATGGAGATCTATCCCAGCAATGGAGTCTTAAAAAGAGAGAAGCTTCCAAATACCAGGAAACACTCTCATCGGCGGGTCTGTGGTGAGTCTTGGACTCTCAGAGGGCAACATAACAGGGAAGAAAAATAAATAAATAAATAATTAAACCCCACAGATTACATGCCTAATGGCTACTCCCAGCAGAGAAGCACCATAGACGCTCACATCCTCCACTAGCAAGCAGAGGCTGAACAGGGAGGCGCCGGCTTCATTGCTTAGGGTAAGGACCGGACCTGAATGCCCCAAGGGCAATCTGAGAGAATTAACCTGAGATAGCAACCCAGACTGTAGGATAGCCAGAGAGAGAGAGAGAGAGAGAGAGAGAAAGAGAGAGAGAGAGAGAGGGAGGAAAATAAAGGGAGAGAGAGAGAACCATCCAGCAAAAAGCCCTAACCTAAGACACTGCCAGGCCTGCTCACAGAACAAAGAATTGAGCAGAGCTAGCCAGCTGCAGACTGGCCCATTTCCTGCCAGAGACAGGCAGACAGGGGCAGCCAGAGCCAGAAAGGGGCAATTGCGGCCCCAGAGAGGCATCCTCTACCAAACTGCAAGCAGGCTTTGGTGCTAACCAAGAATGCTTGGGATTCTGGACTGTTGACATCAGCTGGGAGGGTCACACCAGAGATCAGCTCCCCAGAGGAGACACACGGCACGCCTGAGAAGGTGCGCCCATTGTACACCCAGAAAACCAAGCGGCTGGGACAGGGGAGGTGATAAGACACACCCCCCACCTGGGGGTAACTGCACTCGCCAAGCACCTGGTCACATAAGCTGCTTGAACCTGGGAAGGGCACAAAACACAGGCCCAAATGAGTCTGTGCCTTTCTGGAGTACCCAAGAACCTGAACCTGAGCAGCTTAGACCTGGGACATACATGCAAACCAGGGCCCGCCTCAGACAGTTCCAGGCAGAAAAACTTAGAGCCTGAGAAGTGTAGACCATGAAAGCACTCATGCTGTGAGTGGGGGAAAACCCAGTGTGGCTGAAACACTGCGAGCACTCCCTAACCACGACAATAATATTTGTTTGCAGTATTCCTCCCTCCCTACAGAATGACTGAACAACTGAGCCTAAAAAAGTGACCACCATTACCCTCTTGTGTCAGGGAGAAAATTAGACACTGAAGAGACCAGCAAACAGAAGAAGCTAAAATAAACAGAGGGAACCGCTTTGAAAGTGACAGGTGCAACAGATTAAAACCCTGTAGTTAGCACTGACTACATAAGAAGGGGCCTATAGATCTTGACAAGAAGTATAAGCAGAATCGAGAAACTATCTGAAAATGAACTGACCCCACACAGTTTGCACCAGCTCCAGAGAAATTTCTAGATATATTTTTACTATTATCATTTTAAAAATAAATTTAGGTCTTCTATTGCTCCTTTAATTTTCATTTTTATTAGCTACTATTACTCTGCCAAAAAAAAAAAAAAGACTATTTTAAAAGCAAACTTCATATATATATAATATTTGTGACTGTTTTTTTTTTTTTAATATGGTATTTTTGAGAATTGACATTCTACTCTAGATTTTTAATATTTGCTTTTTGGTATTTGTTATCAATATTATACCTTTAAAAACCCAATGTTCAGTACCCATTTTTACTTGGGAGTGAGATTACTGGCTTGATTGCACTCTCCTCCTTTTGACTCTCCTTTTTCTCCACCAGGTTGCCTCTATCTCCTCCCATGCCCTTCTCTTCTCTACCCAAATCTGTGAATCTATTTGTGTGTTCCAGGCTATGAGAACACTTAGGGAACTTATTACTGGTTGGATCTGTCTCTGTCCTTTTGATTACTCCTTTCTCTTCCAATCCACTCTAGCACTCTTGCCTGGAAAATCCCATGGACTGAGGAGCCTGATAAGCTACAGTCCATGGAGTCACAAAGAGTCGGATATGACTGAGCAACTTCACTTTCACTTTTCTCCTCCTGGCCACCTCTGTCTCCTTCCTCCCCCTTCTCTTCTCTGTGTAACTCCATGAACATGACTGAGGGATACAGAATGTGGAAGGCACATAAGGAATTGATTACTGGCTAGCTTGCTCTCTCCCCTTTTGATTCCCCCACTTCTCCTCCTGTTCACCTCTATCTCCCTCTTCCCTCTTCTCTTCTCCATGTAACTCTGTGAATGTCTCCAGGAGTCACTCACTGTGGAGAAACTTTTCATCAATAACCTAGATGTTTTATCATCAGTGCTGTATAGATGGAGAAGACTTGAGGCTACTGTAAGAATAAGACTGAAAACCAGAGGCAGGAGGCTTAAGCCCAAAACCTGAGAATACCAAATATCTCCTGACTCTAGGGAACATTAATCGATAGGAGCACATCAAATGCCTCCATACCTAACTGAAACCAAGCACCACCCAAGACCCAACAAGGTCCAGAGCAAGACATACCATGCAAATTCTCCAGCAACACAGGAACATAGCCCTGAGCTTCAATATACAGGCTGCCCAAAGTCACACCAAACCCACTGACATCTCAAAACTCAGTACTGGACACTTCACTGCATTCCAGAGAGAAGAAATCTGCTCCACCTACCAGAACACTGACAAGCTTCCCTAAACAGGAAAACTTGACAAACCATGTGTCCAACCCCACCCACAGCGAGGAACCTTGACAATAAAGAGGAATCACAAACTGCCAGAATACAGAAAGGCCACCAAAACACAGCAATCTAAACAAGATGAAAAGGCAGAGAAATACTCATTGGGTAAAGGAACAGGATAAATACCCACTAAAACAAACAAAAGAAGAAGAGGTAGGTAATCTACCTGATAAAGAATTCCAAATAATGATAGTGAAAATGATCCAAAATCTTGAAAACAAATTGGAGTTACAGATAAATAGCCTGGAGACAAGGATCCAGAAGATGAAAGAAAGGTTTAACAAGGATCAAGAAGAAATAAAAAAGAGTCAATCAATAATGAATAAGCAATACATGAGATCAAAAACACTCTGGAGGGAAGCAACAGTAGAATAATGGAAGCAGAAGATAGGATAAATGAGGTAGAATACAGAATGGTAGAAATAAATGAAGCAGAGAGGAAAAAAGAAAAGAATTAAAAGAAATGAGGGCAATCTCAGAGACTTTTGGGACAATGTGAAATGCCCCAACATTCGAATCATAGGAGTCCCAGAAGAAGAAGACAAAAAGAAAAGGCATGAGAAAATACTTAAGGAGATAATAGTTGAAAACTTCCCTAAAATGGGGAAGGAAATAGTCACCAAAGTACAAGAAACCTAGAGAATCCCAAATAGGATAAAACCAAGGCAAAACACCCCAAGACACATATTAATCAAATTAACAAAGATCAAACACAAAGAACAAATACTAAAAGCAGCAAAGGAAAAACAACAAATAACACACAAAGGGATTCTCATAAGGATAACAGCAAATCTTTCAATAGAATGTTTCAGGACAGCAGGGAATGGCAGGACATACTTAAAGTGATGAAAGAAAATAACCTACAGTCCAGATTACTGTACCCAGCAAGGATCTCATTCAAATATGAAAGAGAAATCAAAAGCTTTACAGACAAGCAAAAGCTGAGAGAATTCAGCACCACCAAACCAGCTCTCCAACAAATGCTAAAGGATCTTCTCTAGACAGGAAACACAAAAAGGGTATATAAACTCAAACCCAAAACAACAAAGTAAATGGCAATGGGATCATACTTATCAATAATTACCTTAAATGTAAATGGGTTGAATGCCCCTACCAAAAGACAAAGACTGGCTGAATGGATACAAAAAACAGACCCCTATATGTATTGTCTACAATAGACCCACCTCAAAAGAGGGGACACATACAGGCTGAAAGTGAAGGGCTGGGAAAAGATATTCCATGCAAATAGAGACCAAAAGAAAGCAGGAGTAGCAATACTTATATACAATAAAATAGACTTTAAAAGAAAGGCTGTGAAAAGAGACAAAGAAGGCCACTACATAATGATCAAAGGATCAATTCAAGAAGAAGATGTAACAGTTATAAATATATATGCACCCAACATAGGAGCACCACAATATGTAAGACAAATGCTAACAAGTATGAAAGAGGAATTTAACAATAATACAATAATAATGGGAGACTTTAATACCCCACTCACTCCTATGGATAGATCTACTAAACAGATAACTAACAAGGAAACACAAACTTTAAATGATACAATAGACCAGTTAGACCTAATTGATATTTATAGGACATTTCACCACAAAAGAATGACTTTCACCTTTTTCTCAAGTGTACATAGAGCCTATTCCAGGATAGATCACATCCTGGGCTATAAATCTAGCCTTAGTAAATTCAAAAAAATTGAAATCATTCCAAGCATCTTTTCTGATCACAATGCAGTAAGATTAGATCTCAAGTACAGGAGAAAAACTATTAAAAATTCCAATGTATGGAGGCTGAACAGCACGCTGCTGAATAACCAACAAATCAAAATGAAATAAAATATGCATTGGTTCAGTTCAGTCACTCAGTTGTGTCCGATTCTTTGCGACCCCATGAATTGTAGCACGCCAGGCCTCCATGTCCATCACCAACTCCTGGAGTTCACTCAGACTCACGTCCATTGAGTCAGTGATGCCATCCAGCCATCTCATCCTCGGTCGTCCCCTTCTCCTCCTGCCCCCAATCCCTCTCAGCATCAGGGTCTTTTCCAATGAGTCAACTCTTCGCATGAGGTGGCCAAAGTACTGGATCCCAGGTCTGATCTCCTTCAGAATGGACTGGTTGGATCTCCTTGCAGTCCAAGGGACTCTCAAGAGTCTTCTCCAATACCATAGTTCAAAAACATCAATTCTTCAGCACTCAGCTTTCTTCACAGTCCAACTCTCACATCCATACATGACCATTGGAAAAGCCAGGAATCAGTCTGTTGTTCCATGTCCAGTTCTAACTGTTGCTTCCTGACCTGCATATAGGTTTCTCAAGAGACAGGTCAGGTGGTCTGGTATTCCCAACTCTTGAAGAATTTTCCACAGTTTATTGTGATCCACACAGTCAAAGACTTTGGCATACTCAATAAAGCAAAAATAGTTGTTTTTCTGGAACTCTCTTGCTTTTTCCATGATCCAGTGGAAGTTGGCAATTTGATCTTTGGTTCCTCTGCCTTTTCTAAAAGCAGCTTGAGCATCTGGAAGTTCAAAGTTCACATATTGCTGAAGCCTGGCAATGAATGAAAATGAAAACACAACAACCCAAAACCTATGGGACACTGTAAAAGCAGGGCTAAGGGGAAGGTTCATAGCAATACAGGCATACCTCAAGAAAAAAGAAAAAAGTCAAATAAATAACCTAACTCTACACCTAAAGCAACTTGAAATGAAGAATCCCAGGTTTAGTATAAGGAAAGAAATCTTAAAAATTAGGGCAGAAATAAACGCAAAAGAAACAAGAGACCTTAGCAAAAATCAACAAAGCTAAAAGCTAGTTCTTCAAGAAGATAAATAAAATGGACAAATGATTAGCCAGACTCATCAAGAAACAAAGGGAGAAAAATCAAACCAACAAAATTAGAAATGAAAATGGAGAAATCACAACAGATAACACAGAAATACAAAGGATCATAAGAGACTACTATCAGCAACTGTATGCCAATAAAATGGAAAACTTGGAAGAAATGGACAAATTCTTAGAAAATGCAACTTTCCAAAACTGAATCAGGAAGAAATAGAAAATCTTAACAGACCCACCACAAGCACGGAAATTGAAACTGTAATCAGAAATCTTCCAGCAAACAAAAACCCAGGTCCAGACAGCTTTACAGCTGAATTCTACCAAAAATTTAGAGAATAGCTAACACCTATCCTACTCAAACTCTTCCAGAAAATTGCAGAGGAAGGTAGACTTCCCAACTCATTCTGTGAGGCCACCATCACCCTAATACCAAAACCTGAAAAAGATGCCACAAAAAAGAAAACTACAGGCCAATATCACTGATGAACATAGATGAAAAAATCCTTAACAAAATTCTAGCAAACAGAATTCAAAAACATATTAAAAAGGTCATACATCATCACCTAGTGGTCTTTATCCCAGGGATGCAAGGATTCTTCAATATCCGCAAACCAATCAACATAATACACCACATTAACAAATCGAAAGATAGAAACCATATTATTATCACATTAGATGCAGAGAAAGCCTTTGACAAAATTCAACATCCGTTTATGATTTAAAAAAAAAACAACAACAACAAAACCCAGAGAGCAGGAATAGAAGGACGATACCTCAACATAATAAAAGCTATATATGACAAACCCACAGCAAACATTATCCTCAATGGTGAAAAATTGAAAGCATTTCCCCTAAAGTCAGGAATAAAGCAAGGGTGCCCACTCTCACCACTGCTATTCAACATAGATTTGAAAGTTTTGACCACAGCATTCAGAGCAGAAAAAGAAATAAAAGGAATCTAGATAGGAAAAGAAGAAGTGAAACTCTCACTGTTTGCAGTTGACATGATCCTCAACATAGAAAACCCTGAAGACTCCATCAGAAAGTTACTAAAGCTAACAAATGAATATAGTAAACTTGCAGGATATAAAATTAACTCCCAGAAATCCCTTGCATTCCTATACATTAACAATGGGAAAACAGAAAGAGAACTTAAAGAAACAATTCTATTCACCTTTGCAATGAAAAGAATAAAATACTTAAGAATATATCTACCTAAAGAAACTAAAGACCTATATATAGGAAACTATAAAACACTAATGAAAGAAATAAAAAATGACACAAATAGATGGAGAAATATAGCATGTTCATGGATTATAAGAATCAATGTAGTGAAAATGAGTATACTACCCAAAGCAATCTATAGATTCAATGCAATCCCTATCAAGCTACCAAAGGTAATTTTCACAGAACTAGAACAAATAATTTCACAATTTGTATGGAAATCTAAAAAACCTCAAATAGGCAAAGCAGTCTAGAGAAAGAAGAATGGAACTGGAGGAGTCATCCTGCCAGACTTCAGGCTCTACTACAAAGCTACAGTAATCAAGACAGTACGGTACTGGCACAAAGACAGAAATATAGATCAATGGAGCTAAATAGAAAGCCTGAGGATAAATCCATGAAACTATGGACACCTTATCTTTGACAAAGGAGGCAAAAATATACAATGGAGAAAAGACAATCTCTTAACAAGTGGTGCTGGGAAAACTGGTTAACCACTTGTAAAAGAATGAAACTAGAACACTTTCTAACACCATACACAAAAATAAACTAAAAATGGATTAAAGATCTAAATGTAAGACCAGAAACTATATAACTCTTAGGGGAGACATAGGCAAAACACTCTCCGACATACATCACAGCAGAAGCCTCTATGACTCACCTCCCAGAATATTGGAAATAAAAGCAAAAATAAACAAATGGTACCTAATTAAACTTAAAAGCTTTTGCACAATGAAGGAAGCTATAAGCAAGGTGAAAAGACAGCCTTCAGAATGGGAGAAAATAATAGCAAATGAAGCAACTGACAAAGAATTAATCTCAAAAATATACAAGCAACTCCTGAAGCTCAATTACAGAAAAATAAAAGACCCAGTCAAAAAATGGGCCAAAGAACTAAACAGACATTTCTCCAAAGAAGACATACAGATGGCTAACAAACACATGAAAAGATGCACAACATCACTCATTATCAGAGAAATGCAAATCAAAACCACAATGAGGTACCATTTCACACCAGTCAGAATGGCTGTTATGAAAAAGTCTACAAGCAATAAATGCTGGAGAGGGTGTGGAAAAAGGGATCCCTCTTACACTGTTGGTGGGGATGCAAACTAGTACAACCACTATGGAGAACAGTGTGGAGATTCCTTAAAAAACTGGAAATAGAACTGCCTTATGACCCAAATGCTGGAGAGGGTGTGGAGAAAAGGGAACCCTCTTACACTGCTGGTGGGAATGCAAACTAGTACAGCCACTATGGAGAACAGTGTGGAGATTCCTTAAAAAACTGGAAATAGAACTGCCTTATGACCCAGCAACCCTACTGCTGGGCATACACACTGAGGAAACCAGAATTGAAAGAAACACGTGTACCCCAATGTTCATTGCAGCACTGCTTATAATAGCTAGGACATGGAAGCTACCTAGATGTCCATCAGCAGATGAATGGATAAGAAAACTGTGGTACATATACACAATGGACTATTACTCAGCCATTAAAAAGTATACATTTGAATCAGTTCTAATGAGCTGGATGAAGCTGGAGCCTATTATACAGAGTGAAGTAAGCCAGAAAGAAAAACACCAATTCAGTATACTAATGCATATATATGAAATTTAGAAAGGTGGTAATGATAACCCTATATGTGAGACAGCAAAAGAGACACAGATGTATAGAACAGTCTTTTGGACTCTGGGGGCAATGGTGAGGGTGGGATGATTTGTGAGAATGGCATTGAAATGTGTATATTATCATATGTTAAAAGGATCACCAGTTCAAGTTTGATGCATGAGACAGGGTGCTTGGGGCTGGTGCACTGGGATGGGATAGGAGGGAGGTGGGAGGGGGATTCAGGATGGGGAACACATGTACACCCATGGCAGATTCATGTCAATCTAAGGCAAAACCACTACAATATTGTGAAGCATTTGTGTGACTCTGTAGATGGCAGCCCACCAGGCTCCTCTGTCCCTGGGATTCTCCAGGCAAGAACACTGGAATGGGTTGCCATTTCCTTCTCCACTGCATGAAGGTGAAAAGTGAAAGTGAAGGTGTTCAGTCTTGTTCGACTCTTCATGACCCCATGGACTACAGCCTACCAGGCTCCTCCGTCCATGTGATTTTCCAGGCAAGAGTACTGGGGTGGGTTGCCACTGCCTTCTCCATGTAAAGTAATTAGCCTCCGATTAAAATAAATAAACATATTAAAAAATAAAATAAAATAAATAAAGGACATCATGAAAAGAATTTAAAAAATAAAACTCAAGGTTTCAAGTGTAGTATCTCAAAGGGAAATTTTATGTCTGTGTTATAAAGAGAAACCTAGTAAATTCCATGGTAATGGACTTTCTGTAAATTTCTGAAAGTTGAGTTTAAGAAATTCAAGGAAAAATTATCCTAATAGTTACATTTACTTTGACAATAATTCCATTTCCCTCAATATGCCATCATAAGAGTGGAAGAAAATTTTAAGAAAATAAAGTTAGCGTATTTTCTCTGAGCTCCATCTCCATTCTAAAAAATTAGAAATAAGGGAAAAAAAACCCAAAACAAACAAACAGACAAAAAACACAAATAACCCCCAAATAAATGTTTACATTAATTTTGTTGTGTTGGCTAAAAGTTTCTTTTGTGTTTTTCATAACATCTTATGGAAGAACCCAAACAAACTTTTTTGCCAATTCAATAGTTTTGCCTAGGCGCACAAAGCCTTATATCTGAGATGCATTTCCTTCTCAGTCGCAACAAGTCTGATTTCAAAAGCTGACACCTGTGTCTTTGCTCTGGACAGTTCTACAGAAAACCATGCAAAAAATAGTTTATCCCCCCTCACCCATGCAAAATTTTCAGCTTTTATCCCTTCTTAGTTATTCCCATTAAGGTACTTTTGCCCTCCTATTCTGATTTTAATTCCACCCTTTTCCCTTAGATACTAATGACTAAGAACAGTTTGTCCATAAAGAAGACTGTCATTTTAATTCATTCAAATTTGTGTATACCTGTGGTGGATTCATGTTGATGTATGGCAAAACCAATACAATATTGTAAAGTAATTAACCTCCAATTAAAATAAATAAATTTATATTTAAAAAAAGAAAAAAATCATATTTAATATCTATTAGATGTAATTTCTCTTCATTCATCTGAACTGGGATGAAGGTTTTAAACAAATACACATACATGTGTTCATGTGTGTGCTTATGCACACAGGCACACACACATGCACACAGAAGTCTTTCCTAGAAATATTTCAAGGTAAGTCAGGTCGAAGAGATATTTGTCATGGAGTTTTTGGTTGAATGTAACTACACACCTCTAAAAAATATATATTTTGAGAAAACTGATAATTAGATGTGTATAAGAGACAGCTTAACAAGTGGGTAAACTGTGGCTCAGAGAAATGAAGTGTCCCCTTGAGGCCACTTGTCATAAGTGGCAGAGCCAGGATATGACCTCAGATTTCTCCAGCTTTAGTGTCTATGTCCTTTGTGCTAAGCCTTCTCACCTTCTCCTTGGAGTCTTCTTTGTACAGGAGTGGGATGGAAATGGGGGAGACTTGCAGGAGAACAAATGATTTTGTATCAACAAAGTAAACATGCATGAGCACCAGCCATCTTGCCTCTTTTTTCTGGAACTGGCGCGGTGGAAGGTATTTGTGAGGCTTTCATCCCTCAAAGAGTATAAATCCTGAAGTAGAAAGGAAGGGACTATGAGAATTTGCAGGAGTGAAGAAAAAGAACAACTCACAGCTGTGGGAGAACTGCAGAGTTATGCATCAAGATTAAAATTTCACACTGGGGCCAGATTTGCAGAGACTGACCAAAACTGGGTGACTGGAGTGCAGCATGGGGAATGCACATCTTGGGCTTTATGTCCTTCTAGAAAAATCTGGCTGTACTCATAAGGCTAACTGTTTGCTAAACCCAGGGCAGGCACAGTACGAGCTAAGAGGCTGGCAGAATACTTGAGGAGCCATAGGAACTGCAGATATATTTATTCTCTCCTGGCTGACACAGTAGCCATAGCAGTGGACATGTTATTTCTCTCCTCTTGTGGCGAACCCAATGGACACAGCTATGAAGCAGCAGTAATTGCCACCACTTTCTAGGTGGAGCTCATATATCCCTACAACACAAACTAGCTCGTGACCAAGTGAATACCATGTGATGTGTGTGCACAGTGATATAAATGATTTCATCTGTTACATAGTCATTATTTACAAAACATAGGGTGAGAGAACATGAACATACCATCTTGGCTAATTTGCCCTCTTCCCACACTTTCCAAACCAAACCAATCCAGAGGACACAGCTGGAAAATAAAAACTCAAAGATTCAGAAATTTTTAGAATTGGAAGTGGCCTCAGAAATCATCTAATCTAACAATTTTTTTATAGAGGCGGAAACAGGCCTGGGTAGATGGAGACAGGGATAAGTAGGCTACACACTTATTTAGTGAGAGAGCTGGAACAAGAGCTTTTTGTCTGTGCTTCTTTTCATTTCACTTTACTTCAAAGACAGATATTGCCTTGCAGCAAGGAAATAGCAATCTGAGTAGAGACACTTTAGAGTTAAAGGGAAACACCATTAGAAAAGACGTCTGCCTAATTACAGCTTTAAAGATTACTTTAAAAATTATACTTGCTACTCATCAGTTGTCTGCAGAGCCTGAAAGGTGAATGAATACATGGGCCTGTGTGATGAAAATTTGGTCAAGGGCAGAGTACAAATACCCAGGAGGAAAAAAAAAAAAGAGCTTCCATAACAAGGGAAACAACAGTGCACAGCTGTGGGATAACAAAAGAGTAACAAATCATGTTTGGAATTTCACAGCTTTGGGGGAAAATTTGCAAAAGTTGTACCCTATCCTGGGAACAGCAAGCAAAGTATGGGAACACATACTCTTATGTACCTGGTGCTCCAAGTTGGAGAGAGCTAGAAGCTTGGGAGAAGGAAGCTTTCCAAAAATCTACTATATATCTGCTTTTTAGAAAACACAGCAATAAATCCATGCACATATGGACACCTTATCTTTGACAAAGGAGGCAAGAATATGCAATAGAGAAAAGACAATCTCTTTAACAAGTGGTGCTGGGAAAACTGGTCAACCAATTGTAAAAGATTGAAACTAGAACACTTTCTAACATCATACACAAAAATAAGCTCAAAATGGATTAAAGATCTAAAAGTAAGACCAGAAACTATAAAATTCCAAGAGGAAAACATAGGCAAAACACTCTGACATACATCCAGCAGGATCCTCTATGACCCACCTCCCAGAACAATGGAAATAAAAACAAAAATAAACAAATGGGATCTAATTAAAATTAAAAGCTTTTGCACAATGAAGGAAGCTATAAGCAAGGTGAAAAGACAGCCTTCAGAATGGGAGAAAATAATAGCAAATGAAGCAACTGACAAACAACTAATCTCAAAAATATACAAGCAACTCCTGAAGCTCAATTCCAGAAAAATAAAAGACCCAATCAAAAAATGGGCCAAAGAACTAAACAGACATTTCTCCAAAGAAGACATACAGATGGCTAACAAACATATGAAAAGATGCTCAACATCACTCATTATCAGAGAAATGCAAATCAAAACCACAATGAGATACCATCTCACACCAGTCAAAATGGCTGTTATCAAAAAGTCTACAAGCAAGAAATGCTGGAGAGGGTGTGGAGAAAAGGGAACCCTCTTACACTGTTGGTGGGAATGCAAACTAGTACAGCCACTATGGAGAACAGTGTGGAGGTTCCTTAAAAACTTGGAAATAGAAGTGCCATAAGACAAAGCAATCCCACTGCTGGGCATACACACTGAGGAAACCAGAATTGAAAGACATGTGTACCCCAATGTTCATTGCAGTGCTGTTTATAATGGCCAGGACATGGAAGTAATCTAGATGTCCATCAGCAGATGAATGGATAAGAAAACTGTGGTACATATACAGAATGGAGTATTACTCAGCCATTAAAAAGAATACATTTGAATCAGTTCTAATGGGGTGGATGAAACTGGAGCCTATTATACAGAGTGAAGTAAGCCAGAAAGAAAAACACCAATACAGTATATTAATGCATGTGTATGGAATTTAGAAAGATGGTAATGATAACCCTGTATGCGAGACAGCAAAAGAGACACAAATGTATAGAACAGTCTTTTGGACTCTTTGGAAGAGGGAGAGGGAGAGGGTGGGATGATTTGGGAGAATGGCATTGAAACGTGTATAATATCGTATAAAAAATGAATCACCAGTCCAGATTCAATGCATTATACTGGATGCTTGGAGCTGGTGCATTGAGATGACCCAGAAGGATGGTACGGGGAGGGAGGAGGGAGGGGGGTTCAGGATGGGGAACACGTGTATACCTGTGGCAGATTCATGTTGATGTATGGCAAAACCAACAAAATATTGTAAAGTAATTAACCTCCAATTAAAATAAATAAATTTATATTAAAAAAAAAAAGAAATAGATCAGCAGTCCAGGTTTGATGCATGAGACAGGGTGCTTAGGGCTGGTACACCCTGAGAGATAGGATGGGGAGGACGGTGGGAGGGAAGTTCAGGATGGGGAACACATGTACACCCATGGCTGATTCCTGTGAATGTATGGTCAAACCCACCACAATATTGTAAAGTAATTAGCCTCAAATTAAAATAAAAATAAAGAAAAAAAAATGAAAAACATCAAAGATTATTAAAAAAGAAGAAAAAGAAATACCCTCACAGACACACCTAGAAATCCTATCTTCCCACCCCATGCATGGCCTAGTCAAATTGACACATAAAATTAGCCATCATATTCCATAAGCAGAAAAGCAAAATGAACTATGCAGAAATACTTTATTTGAATTTATAACTTTGTTTTTCACAGAAGTATGGATTAAGCAACTCTGGAATTACTTTATATGCATTATAAGATTGTGCAAATAAATAGATTATATTTCTTAGTTATTAAAAAGAATGCACTTGAATCAGTTCTAATGCAGTGGATGAAACTGGAGCCTATTATGCAGAGTGAAGTAAGTCAGAAAGAAATACACCAATACAGTATATTAACACATATATATGGAATTTAGAAAGATGGTAATGTTGACCCTGAATGCGAGATAGCAAAAGCAACACAGATATAAAGAACAGACTTTTGGACTCTGTGGGAGAAGGTGAGGGTGAGATGATTTGAGAGAATAGCATTGAAACATGAATATTACCATATGTGACATAGATCACCAGTCAA
Organism: Cephalophus harveyi; assembly: GCA_006410635.1. NCBI lineage: Eukaryota > Metazoa > Chordata > Mammalia > Artiodactyla > Bovidae > Cephalophus > Cephalophus harveyi. The sequence continues at coordinate 155,428 of SJYT01034585.1, forward strand.
AGTTTGATGCATGAAACAGGGCACTCAAAGCAATTGCACTGGAACAACACTGAGGGATGGGATGGGGATGGAGGTAGGAGTGGGGTTCAGGACGGGGGACACATGTACACCCATTGCTGATTCATATCAATGTATGGCAAAAACCACTACAATATTGTTAAGTAATTCAGTTCAGTTCAGTTCAGTTCAGTCGCTCAGTCATGTCCGACTCTTTGCGACCCCATGAATCGCAGCTTGCCAGGCCTCCCTGTTCATCACCATCTCCTGGAGTTCACTCAGACTCATGTCCATCAAGTTCGTGATGCCATCCAGCCATCTCATCCTCGGTCGTCCCCTTCTCCTCCTGCCCCCAATCCCCCCCAGCATCAGAGTCTTTTCCAATGAGTCAAGTCTTCTCGTGAGGTGGCCAAAGTACTGGAGTTTCAGCTTTAGCATCATTCCTTCCAAAGAAATCCCAGGACTGATCTCCTTCAGAATGGACTGGTTGGATTAGCCTGCAATTAAATAAATGAATTTTAAAAATCTAATAGGTATCTGCTTTTGCTGTGTTTGATATTTTACTAATCCTAAATTTAAAATGTGCATTTTTTCTTCTAAATTTGCCTGAAGATAGGAAGCATAATGTTGAAAATATTAAAGTTAGCAAACAAAAAAGATTCAAACGGCATCAGGAGAATCTGGGTACAGAGATCTCTCAATATATTTTTAACTCTTCAGTGAATCTTCTCTTCCAATACTCCACTCACACTCTATGTCCTTATTTTGCCCTTTCACTAGTCAAAATTCCCTTCTTCAACCCTTCATCCACATCTGCTCTCCCATAAAATCTCCAGAATCCCTAGTTAGTTCTCAGATCATAGCTGCTGCTGCTGCTGCTGTTAAGTCACTTCAGTCATGTCCGACTCTGTGCGACCAAATAGACTGCAGCCTACCAGGCTCCTCCGTCCATGGGGTTTTCCAGGCAAGAGTACTGGAGTGGGGTGCCAATAGCTACCAGATCCTAAAATAGAATTTCCATTCCGTGAAACAGTCTATCATACTAATTTATAACACAAGTTGGATCACTGGTCAACCCAACTATACCTACAGTCCTCTGAGATGGTTTTTATCTTGTAATGAAAACCTGATTGACTGAAAGGAATGTGTATTTAGGCCAGAGGTTGGTAAATGTTTTCTGTAAGGAGTCAAAACAGTAAATAATTTTGGCTTTGTAGGCTATATGATATCTATTGTAATTGCTCAATTCTGACTGATTTCAAAAGTAGGCATAGACAAAAATGTATTCATGAATAAGCTCATATATGAGTGAACATAGTTGTATTAAAATAAGACTTCATTTATAAAAACAGGTTGGTAGTGGGGGTAGTTCAGCAGACTTTCTCCACAGAGCAACAAACATTCAACTCATGAAAATTATAGAAAACAATTATTAAATTATATGAAAATTGCTCAAAGCAACACACAGGAAATGATAAAATAGTACTGGAGTGGGGTGCCATTGCCTTCTCTGAGTTACCCTAGAAAATCTACCAAATCTAATAAATCTCAGCAATAAGAGTTAGAGTCTGTGGCACTTAAGCTATGAGCTCCCATCCTCTGCCCTCCCCAGCTCTGTGTTATAGGAGCTTTACATAGGCATACTACAGTTTTACATGACAGGGGAAGGATAATTATCTCATGCTCTCCTCTTGATCTATGTTGCTTAAGCACATTCCAAACAGATCTAGCTGAAAGGACTGGAGGTTCTTCTGACTACCCAACTTAGACTTATAGAGTTAAGACTTTGCCTAAGAAAGAGCAACAAATATGGGAGCCTGATTAACTCCATTCTCCTTTGCAAAGATCCTACTCTGAAAAAGACAAGCTGAGAAAAATCAAGTGCTATCATACCCCACCTCCAAAATTCATGGCACAGGAAAGATTCACTCCTAGAGAAATAATGTGTTATTTCCACTCTCAGCTCCTACTCAATGGCATAAGGATGTGAACAAGAGAAGAGGCAAGCCACAAGGAGAGAATGGAAAACTCCATACTTAAGTGAAGTCGCTTAGTCATGTCCAAATCTTTGCGACCCCATGGACTGTAGCCTGCCAGGGTCCTCCATCCATGGGATTCCCCAGGCAAGAACACTGGAGTGGGTTGCCATTTCCTTCTCCAGGGATCTTCCTGACCCAGAAATTGAACCTGGGTCTCCCACACTGCAGGCAGACTCTTTACCATCTGAGCCACCAGGGGCCTTGTCAAAACAATGGAGATTTCAGCAAAGAAAAATTAACAGGCAGTCAGTGCTCTGATATAAGCAAAACAGAAGAACAGCCAGAAGTGCAGTAGAGATTCCTAGAGAAAGAGAAAGCCATGAAGAACCCTCTTGGGATCACAGTAAAGTCTGATGGTTGGTAAGATTGTGTGCATGCACTACTAATGAGCAGTCAGAGTAGGACATGGGGTAGACTTGAAAGCATCCCCCAAGCCACATACAGATAGATCAGCAAAAAGTGGAAGCCTTCTTGGCTCAGGCAGGTTAAGCACAATATTTCTTATGTATAAAAAGGAACAAAATCGGGTTATTTGCTGAGATGTGGATGGACCTAGAGTCTGTCATACAGAGTGAAGTCATAAAGAGAAAAGTAAATATTGTATATTAATGCAATAGAAAAATGACACAGATGAACCAATTTGCAGGACAGGAATAGAGATGCAAATGTAGAGGATGCACAGGTAGTAATGAAAGGGAATGGGGATGGGATAAAGTGGGAGATTGGGATTGACATATATACACTACCATGTATAAAATAGCTAGCAAGAACCTATCGTAAAATTCAGGGAGCCCAATTCAGTGCTTTGTGGTGACCTAAACTGGTGGGATAGCAAGGTGGGAGGATAGTCCAAGAAGGAGGGAATACATGTATATATAAATATATATACATAAATTAAAAAATATATATATATACATTTGATGTATATATATACATATATATACATTGATTTCATTGTACAGCAAAAACCAACACAACATGGTAAAGCAACTATACTTCAATAAAAAAGTATATATAATAAAAATGAAAATTCTAGAGATTTAAAATATAATAAGCAAAGTGAAAAATCAAATGAGTGGACTCAAGGGTGCATTTAGTTTTCAGATTAAAGAATCAGCATGCTTTGTAATAGCTTATAATGCAGAGTAATCTGAAAATAATGTAAAGCTGAATCATTTTGTTATACAGTCAAAACTAATACAATGTTGTAAATCAACTGCCCATGTGTGCTAAGCCATCTCAGTCTTGTCTGATTCTGTGTGACCCCATGAACCATAGCCTGCCAGCCCCTGTCCGTGGGATTCTCCAGGTAAGAATACTGGAGTGAGTTGCCACATCCTTCAACTATACTTCAGTGAAAAAAAGAATCAGCAAACTTGAAAATACATCAACAGAGATTATGCATCTGAAGAACAGAAAGAAAAAGGAGTAAAGAAAAATGAACAGAGTCTGAAAGAGAAGTGCTACAAGATGAAGCAGACTAACAGTAGCATAATAGAAATACCAGAAGGAGAATAAAGGAATAAAGGGACATAAAATCATTTTCAAAAGAGATGGCTGTAAACTTTATCAATTTGGTGAAAAATACTAACCTTAACATCCAAGAAATTAAAAAAAAAAATAAACTTGAATTCAGATTAATACAAAGAAGTCCATAACCAGACACGTAACCAAAACACTGAAAGCCAAAGATAAAAAGTAAAACACAAAAACAGCAAGGGAAAAACAATAACATAAGAGGAACCACTATTGGATTGACAACTGACTTTGTATCAGGAACAGTGGAAGTCACAAAGCAGTGAAATGGTATATTCAAAGTGTTGAAAGGGGGTGGGGGGATCAACCAAGAATTCCTTATCCAGAATAAATATTCTTCAAAAATGAAAGAGAAATGAAGGCATTCTCAAATAAACTAAGAAAGAAATTTTCTTGCTAGCAGACGTGCATTGTAACAAATACTGAAAAAATTTCTTTAGGCTAAAAGAAAGTGATAATACATTATAATGCAAAATAACTTAGAAAGCCAAAGAACTAAAGTAAAAATAGCTACTCAGTTAAGAAAAAGACAGCATAATTGCATATATTGTTCCTTTTCTTCTCTAAAATATTTTAAAAAGCAAGTGCATAAAATAATATGCATACAATTGCATCACAGCAACCATAATATATATCTATTTAGCATATTGATAATAACAGTGTTGGAGTAAGAAAATTACTCTTGGTGGTAGTGTGAATCTACAGGAAGAGATGAAGAGAATCAGAGCTAATAAAAGAGAGTGAACTTATATTTTAAAAACTCTACAAATATATTGTGCTCTCATTCTTCTCCTAGCTTCTTTAGAAGAAACAAAATTATACATAGTAATAATTTTAACAAGATATTGTTAATTTGTTCATATGTTTGTATATCTATATCTACAGAGTCTTATTTCTTCCAAAGTACCTGGAAGATATATATCTCCCATATACTTTGTGCTTATATAGATTAGCACAGAAATGGGAGAGTAAATGAAGAAAGAAGAGACTGATGGGATACAGTCAATGGGGTTACAAATACTAGGACAGGAAGAAATGACAGGGCAAATGAAGCTATATAGGAATAAAATTTCCTTTATTTTACTTTAATTAAATTGGCATAAATCTAAAATTAGTTCTAATAAATAAAAATATATGTATTAAGCCTAAGAACTACCAGCAAGAAAACAACTGAAAGCATTAATACAGTTAAAAACCCCTAAAAGAATAAAAATGGCATATTGGAAAATATCTACTTGGAAAACTCAGCAGTGGCCACAGGACTGGAAAAGGTCAATTTTCATTCCAATAACATAGAAGGGCAATGCCAAAGAATGTTCAAACTACTGCACAATTGCACTCATTTCACATGCTAGCAAGGTCATGCTCAAAATCCTCCAAGCTAGGTATCAACAGAATGGGAAATGAAAACTTCCAGATATACAAGCTGGATTTAAAAAAAGGCAGAGGAAACAGTGATCAAATTGCTGACATCCATCAGATCACAGAAAAAGCAAGAGAATTCCAGAAAAACATCTACTTCTGCTTCATTGACTACGTTAAAGCCTTTGACTGTGTGGATCACAAAAAAAAAAAAAAAAAAATGAAAATCCTTAAAGAGGTGGAAATACCAGACCATCTTACCTGTCTCCTGAGAAACCCATGTGTAGGTCAAGAAGCAACAGTTAGAAGTGGACATGGAACAACAGATTGGTTCAAAAGTGGGAAAGGAGTGTGTCAAGGCTGTATATTGTCATACAGAGTCTTATTTCTTCCAAAGTACCTGGAAGATATATATCTCCCATATACTTTGTGCTTATATAGATTAGCACAGAAATGGGAGAGTAAATGAAGAAAGAAGAGACTGATGGGATACAGTCAATGGGGTTACAAATACTAGGACAGGAAGAAATGACAGGGCAAATGAAGCTATATAGGAATAAAATTTCCTTTATTTTACTTTAATTAAATTGGCATAAATCTAAAATTAGTTCTAATAAATAAAAATATATGTATTAAGCCTAAGAACTACCAGCAAGAAAACAACTGAAAGCATTAATACAGTTAAAAACCCCTAAAAGAATAAAAATGGCATATTGGAAAATATCTACTTGGAAAACTCAGCAGTGGCCACAGGACTGGAAAAGGTCAATTTTCATTCCAATAACATAGAAGGGCAATGCCAAAGAATGTTCAAACTACTGCACAATTGCACTCATTTCACATGCTAGCAAGGTCATGCTCAAAATCCTCCAAGCTAGGTATCAACAGAATGGGAAATGAAAACTTCCAGATATACAAGCTGGATTTAAAAAAAGGCAGAGGAAACAGTGATCAAATTGCTGACATCCATCAGATCACAGAAAAAGCAAGAGAATTCCAGAAAAACATCTACTTCTGCTTCATTGACTACGTTAAAGCCTTTGACTGTGTGGATCACAAAAAAAAAAAAAAAAAAATGAAAATCCTTAAAGAGGTGGAAATACCAGACCATCTTACCTGTCTCCTGAGAAACCCATGTGTAGGTCAAGAAGCAACAGTTAGAAGTGGACATGGAACAACAGATTGGTTCAAAAGTGGGAAAGGAGTGTGTCAAGGCTGTATATTGTCAACCTGTTTATTTAACTTCCCTGGTGGCTCAGATGGTAAAGCACCTGCCAGCAATGCAGGAGGCCTGGGTTTGATCCCTGGGTTGGGAAGATCCCATGGAGAAGGAAATGGCAACCCACTCCAGTACTCTTGCCTGGAAAATCTCATGGATGGAGGAGCCTGATAGGCTACAGTCCATGGAGTCACAAAGAGTTGGACACGACTGAGCAACTTCTCTTTAATTAACTTATATGCAGAGTACATTATGCGAAATGCCAGGCTGGATGAATAGCAAGGTGGAATAAAGATTTCCAGGAGAAATAACAATAATTTCAAATATGCAGATAATACCACCCTAGTGATAGGAAGTGAAGAAGAACTAAAGAGCATCTTGATGAAGGTGAAAGAGGAGAGAGGAAAAAAACTGGCTTAAAACTCAACAGTAAAAAAGCTATGATCCATTCTACCAAGTTTTACCTGGTTCTAACAGCACTCTTGCTTGGAAAATCCCATGGATGGAGGAACTGATAGGCTGCAATCCATGGGGTCGCTAAGAGTTGGACACGACTGTGCGACTTCACTTTCACTTTTCAGTTTCATGCATTGGAGAAGGAAATGGCAACCCACTCCAGTGTTCTTGCTTGGAGAATCCCAGGGACAGGGGAGCCTGGTGGGCTGCTGTCTATGGGGTCGCACAGAGTCGGACACGACTGAAGCGACTTAGCAGCAGCAGCAGCAAGACATAAAAAACAGACTTATGGACACAGGGAGAGGAGAGGAGAGGGTGAGATGTATGGAGAGAGTAACATGGAAACTTACATTACCATATGTAAAATACATAGCCGATGACGGGGAAAAACAACAACAACAAAAAACTAAGATCATGGCATCAAGTCCCATAGCATATATATGGGGGAACAATGGAAACAGTGACAGAGTTTATTTTATTGGGTTCCAAAATCACTGTGGGAGGTGACAGCATCTGTAAAATTAGCACTGAGATGACCCAGAGGGATGGTACGGGGAGGGAGGAGGGAGGGGTGTTCAGGATGGGGAACACGTGTATACCTGTAGTAGATTCATGTTGATGTATGGCAAAACCAATACAATATTGTAAAGTAATTAACCTCCAATTAAAATAAATAAATTTATATTAAAAATAATAAAAAATAAAAATTGTCACAAATTAAAAAAAAAAAAAAGACACTTGCTCTTTGGAAGATCCCCTGGAGAGGAATGGCAACCCACTCCAGTATTCTTACCTAGACAATCCCATGGACAGAGGAGCCTGGCCCTGGCAGGGGGTCACCAAGAGTCAGACAGCACTAAGCACATACACCCGCACAGAAAATAAAAGAAAAACAGAAAAATATGAAAATGTCAATAATAACATTACATTTAAATAGATTAAATGATCTAATCAAAAATAAAGAATTAGAAAGTTGAATTAAATTGAAAGAATATTCAACTATATGCTGTCTACAGTGGATGTACTTTGGTTTCAAAGCTAAAAATAGGTTGAAAATAAAAGAATGGGAAATTATATATTAAACAAATAGTAACCAAAAGTGAGATGGGGTGACTATAGTAAAATCAGTCAAAATAAACATTATTACAAACACTGTTACTAGAGAGAAAGAGGGATATTTATAATATCCCTCTAATCTAATGTTATCTAATGTTATCTCATTAGATTAATGGCATAATTATAAACATGTTTGTATCCCACAAGAGAGCTCCAAAATACATGTAGCACAAACTGATATATTTGAAGAGAACTAAGCCACTTTTATGGAGAAGGCAATGGCACCCCACTCCAGTACTCTTGCCTGGCAAATCCCATGGGTGGAGGAGCCTGGTGGGCTGCAGTCCATGGGGTCGCTAAGAGTCGAACACGACTGAGCAACTTCACTTTCACTTTTCACTTTCATGTATTGGAGAAGGAAATGGCAACCCACTCCAGTGTTCTTGCCTGGAGAAATCCAGGGATGGGGGAGCCTGGTGGGCTGCCGTCTATAGGGTCGCACAGAGTCAGACACGACTGAAGTGACTCAGCAGCAGCAGCAGCAAGCCACTTTTAAAATGGATAGACTGATAAGGCAGAAGACCAACTAGGAAATATAAGATGTTAACACTATAATATACATTTATAGAAAACTTCAAGAAACAGCAGCAGAACACACACTGTCTTCTAGATAGACATGACATATTCTCCAGCACATACCTATACGTGGACATAGATAAAGCATTATCAAATTTGAAAGGACTCAAACTATATAGAGTATGCACTTTGACTAAAATGAAACTAAATTAAATTTGAACAATAACAAGTTTTTTTTTGAAAAAAAAAAATATGAACATACTTGTAAATAACCACTACATCAGAGAAAAATGTGAAAGAAATTTTAAAACACATTGAGTTAAAACAAATCAAACACAAAATACTATAGTTCCAGAGCTTATGGGATGGAGCTAAATCACTGCTTAGAGGGAAATTTTATCCATCAGTTCAGTTAGTTCAGTCGCTCAGTCATGTCCAATTCTTTGCAACCCCATGAACCACAGCATGCCAGGCCTCCCTGTCCATCACCAACACCCGCAGTCCACCCAAACACATGTCCATTGAGTCAGTAATGCCATCCAATCCTCTCATCCTCTGTTGTCCACTTCTCCTCCTGCCCTCAATCTTTCCCAGCATCAGAGTCTTTTCAAATGAGTCAGCTCTTTGCATTAGGTGGCCAAAGTATTGGAGTTTCAGCTTCAACATCAGTCCTACCAATGAACACCCAGGACTGATCTCCTTTAGGATGGACTGGTTGGATCTCCTTGCAGTCCAGGGATTCTCAATAGTCTTCTCCAACACCACAGTTCAAAAGCATCAGTTCTTCAGTACTCAGCTTTCTTTATAGTCCAACTCTCACATCCATACATGACCATTGGAAAAACTATAGCCTTGACTAGACAGAACTTTGTTGACAAAGTAATGTCTCTGCTTTTTAATAAGCTGTCTAGGTTGGTCATAACTTTCCTTCCAAGGAGTAAGTGTCTTTTAATTTCATGGCTATAATCACCATGTGCAGTGATTTTGGAGCCCCCCAAAATATAGTCAGCCACTGTCTTCACTGTTTCTCCATATATTTGCCATGAAGTGATGGAACTGGATGCCATGATCTTAGTTTTCTGAATGTTGAGCTTTAAGCCAACTTTTTCACTCTTCTCTTCCACTTTCATCAAGAAGCTCTTTAGTTCCTCTTCACTTTCTGTCATAAGGGTGGTGTCATCTGCATATCTGAGGTTATTGATATTTCTCCTGGGAATCTTGATTCCAGCTTGTGCTTCTTCCAGTCCAGCGTTTCTCATGATGTACTCTGCATAGAAGTTAAATAAGCAGGGTGACAATATACAGCCTTGACGTACTCCTTTTCCTATTTGGAACCAGTCTGTTGTTCCATGTCTAGTTCTATCTGTTGCTTCCTGACCTGCATAATTCTCATGATGTACTCTGCATAGAAGTTAAATAAGCAGGGTGACAATATACAGCCTTGACGTACTCCTTTTCCTATTTGGAACCAGTCTGTTGTTCCATGTCTAGTTCTATCTGTTGCTTCCTGACCTGCATATAGGTTTCTCAAGAAGCAGGTCAGGTGATTTGGTATTCCCATCTCTTTCAGAATTTTCCACAGTTTATTGTGATCCACACAGTCAAAGGCTTTGGCATAGTCAATAAAGTAGAAATGTTTTTCTGGAACTCTCTTGCTTTTTCAATGATCCAGCAGATATTGGCAATTTGATCTCTACTTCCTCTGCATTTTCTAAAGCCAGCTTGAACATCAGGAAGTTCATGGTTCACTTATTGCTGAAGCCTGGCTGAAGCCTGAGTGCAATTGTGTGGCAGTTTGAGCATTCTTTGGCATTGCCTTTCTTTGGGATTGGAATGAAAACTGACCTTTTCCAGTCCTGTGGCCAATGCTGAGTTTTCCAAATTTGCTGGCAGATTGAGTGCAGCACTTTCACAGCATCATCTTCCAGGATTTGAAACAGCTCAACTGGAATTCCATCACTTCCACTAGCTTTGTTCGAAGTGATACTTCCGAAGGCCCACTTGACTTCACACTCCTGGATGTCTGGCTCTAGATGAGTGATCACACCATTGTGATTATCTGAGTGGTGAAGATCTTTCTTGTACTGTTCTTCTGTGTTTTTTTTTGCCACCTCTTCTTAATATCTTCTGCTTCTGTTAGGTCCCTATGATTTCTGTTCTTTATTGAGCCCATCTTTGCATGAAACGTTCCCTTGGTAACTCTAATTATCTTGAAGAGATATCTAGTCTTTCCCATTCTATTTGTTTCCTCTATTTCTTTGCACTGATCACTGAGGAAGACTTTCTTATATCTCCTTGCAATTCTCTGGCACTCTGATTCAAATGGGTATATATATCTTTCCTTTTCTCCTTTGCTTTTCACTTCCGTTCTTTCCACAGCTATTTGTAAGGCCTACCCAGACAGCCATTTTGCTTTTTTTGCATTTCTTTTTCTTGGGGATGGTTTTGATTCCTGTCTCCTGCACAGTGTCACGAATCTCCATCTATAGTTCATCATAGGAAATTATATTAAAAAGGAAATTTCACAAATCAGTAACCTAACCTTCCACCTAAAGGCACAAGGAAAGAAGAGCAAATCAAACCTAAAGCAAGCAGGCAGAAGATAATGAGTGGAAATTCATGGAAAGATTTTTAAAAAGAGAAAAAATGCACAAAAATTGCTTCTATGAAAAGATCCAAACTCTTAAACTAATAAGGAAAAAAATGATTCACATTACTAAAATCAAGAATAAAATCTGAGTCATTGCTATTCCTGTCTCTTATACACATCTCCCTCAATTTATCTGTTTTATATATAATAGGTTGTATCTGTTAGACTCAAACTCCTAATTATCCCTCCTCACCCTCTTATGATAACCATAAGTTTATTTTCTATGTCTATGCATCTGTTTCTGTTCTGTAAATAAGTTCATTTCTGACATATTTTATATTACACATATAAGTGATATCACGTGATATTTGTCTTCCTCTTTATGACTTGTTTCACTTATTATTATAATTTTTAGGTTTATTCATGTTGTTCCCAGTGACATGATTATTTTTTTATTTTCTATGGCTGAGTAGTATTCCATTATGTGTGTGTGTGTATTCATTTATTTATGGACATATAGGTTGCTTCCATGTCTTGGCTATTGCAAATACCCCTGCTATGAACACTGAGGTGCAGGTATCTTATCAAATAAAATTTTCTTCAGTGGATTGCTGGAATCATATGGAAACTCTATTTTTATTTTTTTAAGCAACCTCAATATTGTTTTCTACAGTGGCTGCACCAACTTACATTCACACTAATGGTGTAGGAAAGTTCCCTTTCACCACACCCTCTCCAGCATTTATTATATTTAAACTTTTTAATGCTGGTGTGCTGCGATTCATGGGGTTGCAAAGAGTCAGACATGACTGAGCGACTGAATTGAACTGAATTGAATGATGGCCATCCTTACCAGCATGAAGTGGTACACCACTGTAGTTTTGATTTGCATTTCTTTAATAATTAGTGATATTGAGCATCATTTGATATGCTCATTGGCTATATGTATATCTTCTTTGGAGAAATGTCTGTTTACATCTTCTGCCTGCTTTTTTTGGCTGAATTGCTTGTTTGTTTTGTTATTGAATTGTCAAAGTTGTTTTTATAATTTGGAAATTAAGCTCTTATTGGATGCATCACATGCAAATACTTTTCTCCAAGTCTGTAGATTGTCTTTTCACTTTGTTTATTATTTTCTTTGCTGTGGAAGAGCTCATGTTTGAATAAGTTCCATTTGTTTATTTTTGCTTTTATTTCTATTGTTTGGGAGACTGACCTAAGAAAATATTGATACATTTTATGTACCAGAGAATATTTTGTATATGTTCTTTTCTAGGAGTTTTTAGGCATCATGTCATATTTAAGTCTTTAAGCCATCTTGAGTTTATTTTTGTGTATGATGCATGGGTGTGTTCGATTGTTCTTTCTGTTTTTGTGCCAGTAACATGCTGTTTTGATTACTGTACCTTTGCTATATAGCCTGAAATCAGTGAGCCTGATTCCTCTAGCTTCATTTTTCTTTCTCAAGATTGCTTTGACTTTTAGTGTTTCCATTTTTTCCCCAAGATCTTGGATTATTTTTGTTATCATCACTCTGAATTATTTTATCTGATAGATTGCTTGTCTCCTGATCATTTAGTTGTTCTTACAAGTTTTTATCTTACTCCTTCCTCTGCAACATATTTCCTTGTCATTTCATTTTGTCAGACTTACTGTGTTTGTGGTCTCCTTTCTACATGTGGAAGGACCATAGCTCCTCTTCCTTCTGGTGCCTAACCCTTGGTGGGTGAGTTTAGTCCAGAGGCTTTTACCATTTTCCCTTGATAGAAGGTTTGATTGGTGTTGTGTTGACCGAGCCTGTCCTAAATACTGAATGGGACTTCCCTTTGCTCTATGGTTACCACTGCCCTTTAAGGGGAGAGTCTGCTCCATAGTTGTTGGAGTAGGGCCCCCCAAATCTGTTTTTAAGATGTGATGTGATGTAGGTGGGCTTGGAGCACTCCCACTGGGAGAGAAGTCATGGAATAGTCCTCTGGAGCTGTTCATCTGTGAGTATGCTTTGTTGCTGTCCCCTTTCACCCTTTGTGTGGGTTCACAAATTACACTGTTGTTGCCATTGCTCTAAGTCTCACCTTAACTATGGGTGTGTGGGAAATTGGCCCTAGTGACTCTTGGATGTTGTTTTCACCAAGACACTGGTGCAGATCAACTGAGGTCAGGACCCAGGGCTGCAATAGTTGTGTAGTAGTCACGCAATTATGGGAGCTATGGAGGCAACCTGAACTCTGGTCTGGCCCAATCTTCACGTGTAAATGCCCACAGCTGTTAAAATCAGACCATTCCAGCTACATGAGCACACATTCTTTTGGATGTTTCACAGGTGCTGAATTTAGGAAGCCATCAACAGAGGTGTAACTCTGATGTTCATGCAGCCAACAGGAGGGATTTCAGCTCTTCTTCCATAGTTCCACAGTCCCTGGTGCTCAGCTGTGGCTTCAGCCTTTCCTCTGGGAAGATTTCCTAGTGGAAAGAGCCTTCTGTGCCCTCCTCGGACTCCCTCCAGGGACTGAAGGGTGGGTCCTGACATCCACTGGTGGATTTTGTAGTAGTGAGAGGTTTTCATATGTTTCCAAGTGATGGGGGTACTTCTGGCACCCACTGATACATTTTCTAGTGGAGAGAGTTATCCATGCACTCCAGGGACAGCATGAGCTGGTCCTGGTACCTGCTGGTGGGATTTCTAATGTCAGGAGCTGTCCATGTGCTTCCAGGTCAGTGTGGGCAGGTCCTGGGGCTTCCTGGCCATAAGTCCTAATGGGGAAAGCTGTTTGTGCCTTTCTGGGACAGTGATGGTGGGCCCTGTGGCCCACTGGTACAATTTCTAATGGATAAATCTATCTCTGACCTTCTAGGTGAGTCTGGCATCTTCCTGTGGGTCTGAAAGAGGTGGCCAGTGCCAGCCTCTGAAGCTTAAGATGGTAGTAATGACTCATCTCTGCACCTAGAAATCCTATAGGCTGTGTCTTGTTGTCTGGGAGTGCTCACAGAAATAGAAATTATTCTGGTGGTCTCACCTGTCTTCATGTGCCACCCTATAATGGTGTCTTGTCTCTCTGGTATGTCCAGGATTCTTCCTAGTACAACATCAGTTGCCATGGCCTGACTTCTTCAAACTGTTTTCACACCTAAACTTGATCCTCTCCCTGAGACTGAGATTTGGGGCCTGAGTTTCAGCTCCTGAAACACCAACCAACACTGACACTGACAGAGAAGTGCAAAGTGGTAGTGCTGACCCTCTGTGCAGGTTACTTTTCATTTGCCATCCACAAAGAGGTTGCTGCTCTGCCCTCTTAGGCTTGAAAATTCCCACTCCATCCAGTCTAATATCTCCACTGGTGAGGGCCTTCCCAAAGGTGTGGGAAGCTTTCCTCCTTCAAAGCTCCATCTTGAGGGCACAGGCCCTGTCCTGATTCCTTCTTTTTGCTTTTCCTTTTGCTCTACCTCATTATGTGGAGTTTTTTTTTTTTTTTTTCGTCTTTTTAGGCATCTGAGGTCTTCTGTTGGCACTCAGTAACCATTCTGTGTGACTTGTTCCACTTGTAGGTGTATTTTCAATATTTCTGAAGAGGGAGGTGAACTTGGCTTCCTGCTGTTCTGAAATTTTTATCCCATCCCTTCTTATCTTTGATTACTATAGCTTTGTAATATTCTATGAAGTCTGGGAGGATTATGCCTCTGATACAGTATATCTTCTTCTTAATATCTTCTGTTTCTGTTAGGTCCATACCATTTCTGTCTTTAATGGAGCCCATCTTTGCATGAAAAGTTTCCTTGGTATCTCTAATTTTCTTGAAGAGATCTCTAATCTTTCCCATTCTGTTCTTTTCCTCTATTTCTTTGCATTGATTGCTGAAGAAGGCTTTCTTATCTCTTCTTGCTATTCTTTGGAATTCTGTATTCAGATGCTTATATCTTTCCTTTTCTCCTTTGTTTTTAACTTCTCTTCTTTTCACAGCTATTTGTAAGGCCTCCCCAGACAGCCATTTTGTTT